>OY979716.1:106549638-106737138 GCA_963855995.1 Muricea muricata
TATTAATATTTATAACAACCATCTCGGTAACGACGATTTGAGTTTCGAAAATGGATTTGCAACTTTAATTTTCGCGCGTTCTCAAAGCGGGAGAGGACATGGTAGCTTACATAAAGTGCTCCTTGCTGGAGCGTAAATAATCTGCTGACTCCAGCTACACCAGATTCAAAAAGTTCATATTTTCTTGATTATTTTGATACCAAATGTCAAATATTTATCGTTGTCTAAGCTTGAAAAATGTTTTCTACAAATTCCAAAGCGCGCTTCGGATCGCACAAAGACATTGCTTCAGGGACAGTGCGCGGTGTTCGTATTTTGAAGTGAATTTTGGAACAACTTTCCTCTAAAACTCAGGCAAGAAACATACAACAATAGGTGAAGGTATGTTTTCTCGTCAAGACTCCGTAGAAACAAAGTCAAAATTGATTGTACGCTTTTCGTAATCGGTCATCTTTTATCGCATTTTGGCGCATTTTGAGTATATTTAATAGTCTTAAACAAGGGACAAACGTGTCGTAGAAGCACTTCGAGAGGAACAAGTTAGTGATCACTTTTACAAGCTATTTTTACAACATTATAAGCAGAAACTGGACTAGAATGAAAAACTATCGAGGCAAAATTGATAAATTACGTTATTTAAAAAATATTTGATATTATTTCAACTGGCCCTATCTAAAGTATAGTATTTTTGTTTGCTTAAATATTTCGTATTTTGTATCACCGCTGACATACCGCGGGCTCAATGTCGCAAATTTCTGGCGACGACAAAATAAATACATTTAGTAAAATTGTTGTAACCAATGCATTGTACTTTGTTCTTTAGCACTTTTCCTTACTCGTCCAGCTGCCAATCACGGTTCAGGAATAGACATGTAAATCACATTTCACGACACAAAAATTCGTCAAATCACATTTCACAACAACAAATATTGGCAATTCACGGCTCACGAAAAAACCCTTTACCACCCTCTGCACTCGGCCCCGGCGATCTCGTGCAGTACAGTATACAAAATTTTTCGTTCATTGTACATTCAGCTCGTGCGTGTATTTGTGAACAAAACACTCACAACAGTCTCTAACCCTTAAATAAAATACAGCACTGCATATTGAATATAACAGTCCTTACCTTTTATGGCGGGTATTTGGTGCTCAACCACAAGCTTCTCCAGAGCTGTGCATAAACATTTCAATCAATCAAGAACTGATAAAGGGAAGCATAACAAACACAATTCAAAATTACTTTGAGGTTAAAAGTGGCATTCGCCCCCTGCTGAATAATTACCTCATGGAATGTACGTAATCGTAACATTGATCGGGACACTTTTGTGATCGGGAAGCGATAAAATACCGATGCGGATGGCGGATTAAACTTTGGATAAAAGACGGTGGTCATAATATACGTTAAGACTGAAATGACCTCGTTCATAAGTATCTGCAAAGTTATCCCCCATCCGTAAAGCTTTTATCCTTTTATGAACTTCAAAGTTAAATTGCGAAAAAAATTCAGGTTACACTTTAGGTTTACAAATGGCACGAAGATGTAGAAGAAGCTCTGGCAGTGTTAATACCGTAGCCAGGCCGACTTATTTCCGCTTTGAGACTTTAAGATTTTTCCTGGGAAACTATTACACGAGAGGATTTGCCCCCCCCCCCTCCTCTCGTCTCACAACTCTCCGAAATATCAAGTTATTGTATACACTCTAGACTATTACTCACCTCCAACTATTCATTTGCTCATTATAATATGAAATAAAAAATTCATAATTTATTACAATATTTATTACATTTATAACTAGTATTACATCCGTTAATTCCCAAATCGCACCATTTTTATCATTAATTAAACGTATCATTTCAAACCAATTGTATTTATTGAGTATTCAGCAATGCCAACCAATTATATGAAGTAGCCAGTCAAATGATCTTTTTCAAAATATCTCAGATAAACGATCCTCGTTTATTCTCATATAGTTTGTAGTCGATAAATATTTAAAATTACAAATATTTTTAAAAAATAAAGTAAACAGAAAACAGAATACTGAAGAATGTAAACAAAATACTAAAGCAATATTTTGGAAATTGTGAAGAAAGAATTGTACACTTCGACAGAGATTTTCCGATGTAACTGCTACAGATGTGAAATCAATCTTGCACAAAAGGGGAGAAAAATCAACTTGAACGGAACAATCAAATGTTCAATGTGAATTTCCGCGATTTAAATGAACATTTATCGCATCAAAAAATGTTCTAAAAAATATAATCTTAATTGATGTGCCATAAATTTGTTGTTTAAATTTCTCTAATCTAGTACTCTACCGCGACCAGTATTTGAATTTTGGCCATTATCTTTGCCTGTCTCTATGTTACAAATTTTGTTAAGCTCAGGCCAGTCTTTTGTAAAGAAACTAATGTTGCCACTATAGATTTTAAAGTGAATATAATAAAGTTCAAATTGCATTTCGTGTCATGCAATTTTGGTTTGAAATCAAACTTGTGATTACAAATAACACTCCGGCTGCACGGTCGTGCGATTTTGTAAATGATTAAATTTAATCTCGCATCGATTTCAGATCAAATTGCCCTCCACTCAGTACAGTTACTAACGAGCACATAGTGAATGTTTTAGTTTCAAAAATGTTTGCCACAAAAATAGAATTATCCCAATGCCGCCATCGTCAATTCCAATTTTAAGATCTTTCTGGCTGAAATGACTAAATATAGCAAATTTAGAACCCATTCAGTTGAATCAGAGAGTATCTCAGAGATACCTTTTGTAGCAGCACATTTACATGTTTCAAAATTGTAACGTGCACACTGCTAAGTTGTCACTAGTATACACTCTTCTTGAATTACGCTCTTGTTTGATTTTATTTTGCACCTAATTGGTGCAACGTTTTGTATTTTTGGTGTTACCGGTAATAACACTGCGAGATTTATATTGTGTAGTTCTAAACTGGGTTATTTTAACCCATGTCAAACGTCCGTTTATTTAGCACAGAAACCATGACTACAAATCGAACTGTTTTCCAAAGAAATAATTCCAATATTGGAAATTTTCTTAGCATTTTACGTCAATTTGGATCGCAGTGTAAAGTACTGGTGCTTTACCAGTAATTTGTGTAATCCTCTGATGAAGTTCGTAAAATTCGTAAAGTTCCATTCAGGGTTAAAGTGCTTATGAAACGAAATTTTCTCCAACAATTTTCGTATTGCATTGGAAAGATCAGTTAAAATCACTGTATAACTTTTTTGATAGAATTTTTGTAACTGCCTTACTTTTAAAATTGAATATCAATTTTATTTGATCTGAAAATTACCTAACCAGTGACGTCATACTGCATAATGAGCGATGATATAATAGTGGAAAATAACTACAACTACACTAACATGTGGGTAGGCTATGTTTAACATCCAGACCTGGGTATTTAGGTGTTATATCTTGAGTACTTTTTAAATTAATTCAGCTTTTTTGAAAAGTGATTATGCAGTATGACGTCACTGGTTAGGAAATTTTCAAATCAAATAAAATTGAATATCTCGAAAAGTAAGGCAGTTACAAAAATTCTATCAAGGAAGTTATACAGTGATTTTAACTGATCTTTCCAATGCAATACGAAAATTGTTGGAGAAAATTTCGTTTCATAAGCACTTTAAGCAAAAAACCGTCTTTTGGCCGCCTTTTGGCAACTGCAAAATTGCCTCTTTTTATCGAGAAAACTATAATTCCAGTGCATTGATAGTCAGGATCTATGGTCTCAAAATTTATTTATACAGTACTCTTCTCTTTCCGGTGGGTATAAGAAGAGTAGGACCAAGTTAAGAACTGTTCAACTTTTATTATATAAAATATAATGTATATACCTTTATTCTCACATCGACCACCATAATATCCAACAACACATAAACATTGAAACGATGAACCAACATTTGCACAACTTCCGCCATTGTAACATGGAACACTTGTGCAGGGTAAGTTTGAAAACTGTAACATTATCAATGCACTTCCAAGAATATGGCATGGAAATAGACAGAATAGCTTCCTTTGTAAGTTGAACTAAAGTTTCTGTATGGGCAATGCAACCAAAAGCATACAAAAGAAGCCTCGCAAAGTCATAGTATAGTCAATTTGAAGTTTCGAGCAAAGCCATGCGTCCAGATGTATATTACATACTGGAGATGATCTATAAAATGTGACGTCCTGCAGGGATCTGCTTACGCGCGCTGCATTGTTTTATAAACAACGGCTATAATGCACATCATTATATGAAAGTGTCAACGAGTAAAAAGAACAATCTGTATATTAAGTTGTCTTTTTGAAGACGTTGCATTCCCGGAATGTTCCAGATGTACATTTCTGACTAACGGCTTTTGAAACTCAAATGAATCAAACTCAGAAGCCTGAATCTGACATTTCTTTAGAAGCAGTAAAGTAAAATGTGACCATTTTTGAAGTATAATTTTTAATTAAT
Source organism: Muricea muricata (assembly GCA_963855995.1). Lineage (NCBI taxonomy): Eukaryota > Metazoa > Cnidaria > Anthozoa > Malacalcyonacea > Plexauridae > Muricea > Muricea muricata. The sequence continues at coordinate 106,554,108 of OY979716.1, forward strand.
TCACATTATACGTTAAAGCACTGACAAATGTGTGTTTGTCGGCAAATTTGACAATTCAAATTCTAGAATTTCAAATCATCTCTATTTGTGTATGCAAAGGCTTGCACATTATAATTACGTCAGAATGACGTTTCGCACACCACAAGTCTTCAGCGGTTAATCTATCTCAAACCGCCGGAAATATTTGTTGTATTTGTGCGGCCAAAAATATTTTGGTGATGCTTTTATAAAAAAACTCAGATCCCACTTACAATAGCGAAGACAGACCGTCAATTTTGTAAGGCTGTTTAAATTTAAATCATTATCACTGACTATTCATTTCTTTTAAAATGATTCCTTATACGGTTTATAAACAAAGAAAAATTGGCATTTGTATGATCAACTGTCGGACTGACTTCGCCACTACTCACTTACTCATCGACATACAGTATTTTATCTGTATTCTTTAAAATAATAATTACAGATTGATTAGTTAGCTACATTTTGCCTGATTAGTTTGCATTACAAGACTACGCGCCTTGCATTTACATTTCATCGTAAATTATGGGATGATTTTTCTAAACCATACATCAATATACACATTATTATGAAGCATCAAAATTCATTTAATTTTTTTCAAAGCTGCAAATTTGAAACAGAAGGTAGATTTACTTGTTATAAATTGCGCAGGTTACATTGAGTGAAGTGCCACAAAGTCCTAAAGAATTAATATAAATCACAAGCTTCAATCGCTACAGACTTTATCAGTTACCTTTATTCTCACATCGTTCGCCATGATATCCATCAGCACATAAACATGTAAATGAAGAACCAGCAGTTGAACAACTTCCGTTATTATAACATGGGACACTAGCGCATGGTGAGACTGAAAAAATTACATACTTAGTTTCTCGATACTTAGCATTAACAATGAACAGCCTATTGTGAAGAATTTAAAAAGAGAAAAACATAAAACATATCCTTCTGTGCTCCCTTCCTCCCTAGCCAAAAATTTTGACAAAATCCTTTTAATACAATTTATTATATCGGTTGCCTTAATGATAATAGAGAGGTTCAGATTTCACTTCCGATACCTCTACCGCTACCTTAATCTATCTTTCAGTCAATTAGATGTGCTTACCTACCCGATTAACCAATCAAATTGTTTAAAAATCGAGAAGAGGTAGGAGTAGTGGCAGAGGAAGAAATTCTGAACCTCTCTATTTTGGTTCAGACGTGTCGAAAACTTTGAATTTATTTGAATTTATTTGAAAAATGAATACCAAATTTCGCTTGTGTAAATACTAGGCCCTCATACATGTCAACCGTAACCGTAATCCTAGCCAGTGGCAAAGCTGTAACATTATCATAACATTATCAATTGAAAAAGTGATTGTAATTTAAAATTTGCATGGCATGTAAGCAAAATTTTGCGTGAAATTTTTATTATCTTTGTTCTCACATCTATTGCCATTATACCCAGCAGGACACAGACATTCAAATGAACAACCAACATTTGTACAGCTTCCATTATTGTAACATGGACCGCTCGCGCAGGATGTGTCTGTAAGAAATTATTATTAATATGTTAACAAATACCAAATCTTTGGCTCTCAGCAGTGCGACCAGTAAGTGGAAAGCTGCTCAATGATGCATGTAATATTTGTGCTCCTAAAGATTACGATTTACCAGATTACATATGTAAATTTTGGAAGATATTTTTGGTCTCTACAATTATCTAATCATTGGATTAAATCATTTTTTTAAATTTATCGAAATTTCAATTTTATTAACATCGATCGTTTAAAGTATAAACAAATTTCCACTTTCTCGAATGCCGATCAAATTATTTATGACTGTACAATATATACACATAGCACCTCCATATTCATGACTGTTGGGGGGGGGGGAGGCTTCAGGTGTTAAAAGGCACATGTTATCTTATCAGAATAGGTAAAACGATGGTAAATTGTTCTATCTTGCTTTACAAATTATATATAATTATTATCATTCTCTTTACATGCATTGATAATTGTAAAAATTGACAAAAATAGTTTGCTGTGTCAAAAAATAGTTTGATCATGCATATTTTTTCGAAAATTTGGCAAGCTATGAGCATGCGCGTTGCTTTCAATTTTGCAAACAGTGTTTACATGCTCGCTTTTTGTTCAATTTTAGAAGCATAGGATGTCAAGGCCTACAAGAAGCTTTGTAAGACCATCAAAAACAATTATCATATGAACTACCAGTATTTTACGCAACGTTCTAACCGAATAAAATTGCTGGTTACAACGTTTAACAATTCCGATACCTTTTAGAATTGTAATTTCACGGATATAGAATAAACCCTGACCCAAACATCAACCCTAACTGTAACTGTACTATCTCAATAATTTATTGGATACAGTAATCTTGCTGGGTTGACGTTCGGATCGGGTGGGTGGACGTTTTACAGTGTTTAGACATCTGAAATGAGATACATGCATACATTCAGCCGCATATTATCCTTACCACTTCCACTTCCACTTCCACCGTTTCCACTTCCATCGCTTCCACTTCCACTTCCACATCTACTTTTTAAAGCTCTTTTTAGCCTGATTACTTTCACTGGTTTGTCACCTAGTGCGACTAATTCATAATTTGATTCATCTTCCATATCTATCTTATTATTGCTTGGTTCTAGTAAAAGCGAAAAATTGGAGATTATAGCCATGCAATTATAAATTGGGTCACATAATCACTCTGTTTAGGTTGGGGGTTACTACAATAATCATACTTATCAAATTTTCTTCCCACTCATGGCCAATGGTTTCACTTCCAAAAATTCCTAAACATTGCAAACTTGATTATTTTTACTAGTAAATAGTGTTAATATATTGACAATATGATATCGTTACAATTCAATACAATATCGTTCTTTTTCATTGTGGGATCGTTTTTAAACGATATTACAATTTTTCTAATAGCTGATCATCCATGCAAATTAAAGATGCGACTTTTAACAAACGTGTGATAAATGAATATAAGAAAAGTTAAGCGTATCACTTATTTGAATCCGGATGGCTGAAAGAAGTGTATTTTATTCTTATAGCATTTCTGATGAATCGGTGTGATGTTTCTTGAGAGCAACTTGTACCCAAACAATGAAAATACATGCCACATCTTTCTCATATAGCTACGCAATGGATTTACTTATTTATTCATTTATTTGCCTAAACCACACGAGAAAAATTAACAATAGTAGGACTAGAAACCATCTACAAGCCATCATTCTGTCGGATAATATACATATAGCGACAAACAGTAAGACGTTTAGACGCACGATCTTATAGAATGAACATTGCACAAATGAATATGTTAATATGCTCGCACACAATTATAATGGTAATTTAATAACCTACTCAGTAACATAACATAGCACCTTAGTTTTGTATAGTTGCACTTGATTGAACAAATCAGACAGGCTAATTGAGTAATTGGATGCATTTCTTCATCGTGTAGTATAGTATAGATCGTTGTTATTGTCGTTTGGGCAGAATATAAACATTGAATTGTAGAAGATCGTACATTGTTTGCATTTATATCAAAGAACCTCCGCCTATTGTTCCCGACAACGCAATCTTAGAGAACACTAAATCATGTAAACAAGAAACAGTCGATACACCCTTAGACTTTTATTTAAGGTTCCTAGTTAGAATTTAGATTAAAATCATACTAAAGGATAATACTATGTACTTCAATTGTCTTCAAAGAAATTAAAGTGATATATTTACAATGAGGAAAGCGCGAAGCTAAATATAAAATAGGATACAATAAAACACCTATTTCACAAGATTCTATACGACGTAATATATAAATTTGACTGAAGAAGATATTTGTCAGTGTAAATTTTCCTTGGAAGTTATTGCAAACATTGATACCGTTAATAGCGAGCATGTGTTTTTTATAATTTGTTCTAGTACATCTTTTGTGTATAGTAATGCTGCGTTTCGTGTGTAATAAATGTGGATTTCATTGTTAGTTAGATTAATATATTTATTAAAAATTTCTGGAAGATTTTATAAATGAAGATATCGGAACACAAATAAGCTAGCTCAAAAATCATTCAATTTATACAACTTAGTATGTTAAGTTCCTTAAATTTGGTTGAGCATGGTCAAAATATTATTTGAAGTTCATTAATCTTACTATCTTTTTCTGTATATTTGCTATTTTTTTTGATGTGAGATTTTGTAAACGTTACCCTAAACTACATTACCATATGCAAGATATGGGTAGACACCAGCAAACACCAGCAGTAATAACATGCACTAAAACACTAATCAAACCTTCGACTGTTTGATATATCAAAAGACTCCAAGGTCAGCGGATTTAAGCCTATAAATTGTTAGATCTCGGATCAGTAGCTTTTTGCCCCCTCAATAACCCTATGTAAACAATGGAACCAAATAATGCACAAAATTTCATTTTTTCAATGGGATGTTATTGCCTTTGTTGTGATATCACACAAGTGAGAGACATTTTCAGGCTTTTTCCACCTTTCTGTCAAACTGGTACCACATATACCTGGTTTTTTACACTAATTCCTTTTTCAATCGACCCCAAAATAACTGGTTTCAAAAGAAATTAATCGACCAGAACTGCAGCCCTACGTCGACCCTACGTCATGTTAACTGTTTATAACTGAAAGAAACACACTTATTTCCATATCAAATACCTAATTGGTACATCCCTACTTTAACTACTGTTCCAAAGTATGTGATACATTTTGCGAAGTGCAATCCAAGCGTTTACAAAAGCTCCAAAACAGAGCTACTCGGATTATTTCTGATATGAGCAATGATGTGCATCATTGTATCGCTTTACGTGCCTTGGGCAGGGAACCATTGGACATCCTGAGAAAGAAGGCCAAGGCAAGAATGATGTACAAAACTTTAAACAAAATATAGGTCCAAAGTCTCTAACTAACGTCCTTACTTTTAAAGATGTAATAAAAAATTATAGCCTTAGAAATATTTTAAGTGGTCTTTGTCTACCACAACCGCGAACCAATAGTACTGATGAAAAACAGTTTCATGTTTGATGGTGCTAAATTATGGAACTCTAATCCCAATGAAATCAGGGAAAGCAAGTCTCTGGCGTGCTTTCAAAAGAAAATTGCGCTCATATTTTCTAAACCCAAAACTACTTGTATATAGTTTAAATATATTGTATTACTGTTCTTGCATGTTCTTTAATTTTTGTTGTAAATATAAATTCTTCTACTCGTAAATAATTCTTTATGTAACTAATTTTTTACCACCTTTGTAATTTTGTTCTTTGTACGCCTCCTGTGGAAATCAGCTTCGGTTGATAGGGTTAGTGTGGGTAAATGAAGTTTTCCTATATATCTATCTATCTAACCGATATAAATGAAAATGCCTCTCCCCCAGTTGACACTCTAGTTACGGCCCTGCTTGACCTTGTGCCTATTTTCGCCTTGGCAGGCGGAATGAAGCCTTAGAAGGTGTCTTGTTTTTATCAGTATTATCTGCTTTTCGTGTGACATTATAATTCACTCCGATTTGTAAAATCATTTTTTTATTTTTTGATACCTGTATTGTTCGCTATCGAGTATTTGGTTTTCCGCGTATTCTCGTGTTATCGTGTTTTTGTCCTTGCATATTCTCTGCGTTATGAGGTGCTGGGTTATTCTTTAAGTACATGTACCTGTAGAGATTTTTTCCAGTTTTCGCAGTCATTTCCTCAGTGAAGGTAGACGAGGAAAACCTTCGGAATTATTTGCAGAGGCGTTAGTCACCATTGAAGGGGTTAATATTTATGCAGATATCAGCACAAACCTTTAACGCTAGTATTCTCAAATACTTTCCAAGAATTGCCATGCGACACAACAAACCCCTCAAGCGTACAGAAAGTCAATAACGAATGCGATTATAGGGGTAGAAAAAAATATAAATCCGTTAGTCAACGCAAAATTTATCATAAATTACAAAATTCACCTTTCTCTGGTTCAAAATATAAGATAACTTGTTGATGAAGGGCTTTTGGAGCATTGCATTTTGGAGATAATATTGAAAATGAAAGTATTGGAGATAATGTGAATTGAAATTTTGACGTCAAAGACAGATACTGTATGAAATATGAAAGGCAGACTAAGAAAGAAAATGTTATCGAATTTCAAGTATATATCACCTTTCTGACAACAACATTTTGGAAAGGAAGAATATCACGAATAAGATGAAAAGACGAATAAGCCCATTATGTAAAAAAAAACTCAAACTTTCTAAAGAACCAGAAGTGCGGAAGAATGAAAAAGTTACCTACAGCAATGTATTGAATGTAGAATAATTAAACATTTGTTGAATAAAAGAACGTTATATTATGAAGAAACCAAAACATACTGTAAAAAAAGCAAAACGTGTGTGTTTTTTCATGTATGCACTCGAGTGTATTTCAAAAGTAACTCGTCGGCTGCTACGCGAATATATGAATAACTCACCTTTCATTCAATTAGCGCTCTAGTTGCGGCCGTGATCGAATCGTGAAACATGGCTTAAAGTTGACCAGTGAAATATCTTATTTTCGCGTCGTAAAAAGTGGATCGTCGCCCTTATCGCTCTCCTTTTTGTTAAAAATGCATATTAATTAGTGTGCACGACTGCACGATCCTAAATATTTGCTTGATTGGTACTTGTATTACTGCTAATATATTCTGAATGTTCATTCGTGAACTGAATAATTATCATAATAAGGCTTTTCTAACTCTCAGCGAAACAAATATATGTATACTAACCTAAGAAGGCGACCAAGTACCACTGACTCGGCTCATATCCAGAATGATAAGTTTCGATTGCCTAAAGACACGGTTAGTAAATTTTAAACATATGCGCAGATGTATATTGGTTGTCATCGTAACTTGTTTGAGGCAATGAAAATTTGAGAGGTTTAATACATGATTCAAAAACGAATACGAACCAGAATCTATATAATAGTAATACTAATATTCAACGTTAAATTGGTATTTGACGCTCGTGGGCTGCGAAGTGCCGCGATTTAGAAATGCTGCACAAAACCTCACTGCAGCGGAATCACATGACATACACTGTAGTGTATAGTATGTGCATTAGTTGCACAATTTGATCGCACGTGCAAATCGTTTACAGAAGTTTTATATCTAGACTATGCTCAAAATATTGGCAGTGATAAAGTAGCTAATATGTTAGTGGTCCGTTTCACGATTGTGTTCATGTTTTATATTTACGTTCGGTTGTTTCTGATTGGGCCCAGTTCTCGTATGCCACTAATAATAGGCAATCTTTTGTATTTCTCTTAAGTCATTATACACTCAAATGAAAACTAAATTGACATCACTGATCCTTGCGATGAACGAGATCAAACAAACATAAATACCCTAATACTCAGCTCGCTTCTGCAACGCCAAGCGTGCAAAGTATGTCTTGATAGTCAACTTAATATTTTGTGGATGATCGCGACGAAATGGATTTAGACAAGTCTCGATCTTTGAGGTTTTGATTTGTATTTCTTTACGTGCTAAATTACAATTGACGAAACGTTCAAATTAAACAAACTAGCCATGGGCTGATATGAACGATAGTGCTAGACGATTGAGTTTTGAACACTGCTCACTGTAACAGAGTTTTGTTGTGTTTGTTGTAGCTTTAAGTTTTAGACTGTTAGTTTTATAGCTCCTTACAGCATTCAAGAGATTTCAAAACTTTTTTCTGAATTATTAATTTTCTGTGCGCATGCACTCAACTATTGTATTCAGGATTGATTGGATTGTGGCTCCCTTAGGTTATGCAGGCATGTCGATCGTTTTCTAAAGTCTGGACATTATCACAACATCAGATAACATGTAATTCATTATGAATGATAATAGTCATGATATAAAGTTTGAGTTACCTTCATGTTTAGGAAAATAATAAAGTCTGGTATGCTATGTCCTGAATTTCTCCCCTCTTCTATGTCTGACCCATTTCTTATAGTAAGGTATTGTGATTACACGTACTGGTGAATGCTATCACAAAATAAAGCAAGTTTATACTTTCACTTTAAATTTCTGCATAAAGTCTTGCTTTTGTAGTTTGTACTATCGAAAAGCCTGGCTATTGGCATTGCAAAAAATAGATGGCCACAAAGGTTCTTAACAGCTTAAGAGATCTAAAAACACTTCTGAAGTAATACAATCTGATCGCAACGTACATTTAACAGTACAAAGTATATATAATGTTAATTGCGACATACCAGAACACGAATTTTTCTGCATTAATAGCAGATTCTTACTTCAACGTCGGCAAAACACCTCGTTCATGAGCGTTAAGAATAAAATATTTTGAAAGAAATCGAAATACTTTAAGGGGGGAGGTTAACTACCTGTAGCGGGGACCAATTAGGACCAATTTTCACCGTCGCTATGTTTTCGGCTCAATGTTGCGCTTCCTCCAGATGTAGTGAGGTTACTGGAGTGAGCGTTTACATTACGCTACTGCAATTCGATACGTGCCGCAGTGCAAAATTCACTTATCTTTAATAGTGATACGAAAAGCCATGGGGCGTGTTGGCGTTAAACATATTCGTCATTTTGAGTTGTAGCGACACAGAGCAATGTTTTTGATATGTAGAACAGTTTTAATACAATTTGAATAGAATACAAATTCCGTTCTGAAATAAATTTGGAATGTAGCACGTTTTGGCGCAAACCTCTAGAAGCTTGCTGTACCAAGACCACCCAATTGTTCTAGAATATAGTGACGCGCAGGGCCAACGCAGACCTGGCACAATTTCTCAACGCGACACGATTTTTCAGTTTTTAAAAACCAATAAAACCATCATTCGAAATAAATTTTGCAAAATATGTTTAGTATCAAATAGTTTAAGTTAATTCCATCTCAAGATTAAAGTTGAATTTAAAGAACGTTAAAAATCGAAAATTCCTGTCTTACTCGTAGTCGAATCTAAAGGCCTCTACCCTATACTTCGTCGGTCACATAATTTTGCTGCAGTTACGATAATCAATTTACCCCGCTTGCTTTTGAACGTCGTACAAGCCGTAGGTAGCATTTCTGTTATTGTAAAGAAGAACACTACCACAACAAGGAAATGTAGAATCGATGTACGTTTCTAAGGTATTTAGAAGTTATGGCGTACGTGTCATTACAGTCATTTATCGCATTAAAAATATAACACTTAGTTCTTAAAAGTTTTATCAGAGTTGCGTCACGAGCATTCACATAGCAAGTTTGTGCTGAAAGTTTGAGAACCTTGCTGCTAATTACCTCTTGGAATGTATGTAATCATCTACCTCCTCCGCAGGCGTTTTAAATGCGGGCGGAAATTTTAAAGGCTGGCGCCACCTGCGGGCGAGAAAAAGGTTTGCGGGTGGGTTAGGGTAAACGCCTGCCAACTAATGTTTGCAAGATGGCAGCTTTGTTCTGCCGCAATCTGCATGCGAAATCCTCAGACCCGCCATCTTTATTTTTGACAAAATGAAGAAGTCGCAACCGAAGTGAATGAAGAAGTTGGACCAGACTGAAAAATGAACTCAAAAACCGTATTGTCGCGACCTCAACTGATTGTGCTGGTGGGAGGTAGCGGTAGCGGTGGCGGTAGTCAAACCTGAACCTCACTAATGTAAAGAAAAACACTACCACAACAAGGAAACGTAGAATCGATGTATGTTTCTAAGGTGTTTAGAAGTTATGGCGTACGTGTCATTACAATCATTTACCGCAATTAAGAATATAACATTTAGTTCTTGAAGGTTTTATCAGAGTTGCGCCATTAGCATTCCTTCCAAAAAAAAACGAAGACCTGTTGGTATGTAATAAATACAATCTAGGCAAATGCAAATGATAATAGTAATAATAATGCCAATTAAAATATACATCATAGTCAGCAGTAAACACTAATACAGTGCCTATCAAGTAGGCTATTGCATATTGAATATGACACATGAATCTCACCTTTGAAGACTGTTTGGATACTTAAATTTTTCCAATGTCGTCGTGTAGCTATAAGCATATAAATGAATGAGGATACGACAATCGAACATAACAAGTTTAATTGTGCTGAAAGTTTGAGAACCCCGCTGCTAATTACCTCTTGGAATGTATGTAATCATGACACCCAGTCATATTATTTTCCGTGCAGGATACTGTAGCGTCATCCATGCGTGCGAGTTGTGGCGAGACTTTCGGAAAGCGTAAAAGCAACCAGGATTCCGGAGGACGCTTTCGAGAATGAAGAATGAATTTGCGTCGTTATTATGAAGAATCGTAATAATAATAATAATAATAATTGGCCTCTCCACAGAAGCAAAACTAGCCACATCCGAGTATGCATTTATAACATCAATAAATCGATAATCATATATATATATATATATATATATATATATATATATATATATATATATATATATATATATATATATATATATATATATATATATATATATATATATATATATATATATATATATATATATATATATATATATATATATATATATATATATATATATATATATATACGAATGTTTTGGTCTTTAATAGTTTAACTTGGATCACACCTATTCTTTTGTAAATAATTTTATAGTTAGTTTTCCAGACTTATTCTTGTAAATAGTTAGTTTTTATTATGCCGACGCCCCTCATGTAAACCAAACAGTATGTTGATGAGGCTAGCGTGGGTAAATTTGCTTGTAAATAAAGATTGCATTCACACATAGCTTTAATTTTTTGACCGCTACTTTTATGTCTTTTTGCAGCATTCAAGAGTTGCAGCAATTTTTTACTTTTTTTTATTTATTATTTTTTTTCTGGCATCAAGTTTTAGACTGGCTAACATCCTGGCATTACCTATTGTCCAATTTTTTATGCACATGCACTCGACCATTGTATTGAAGATAGATTATGGCTCCTTTAATTAGGTCATGCATGCGTGTAGTTCTCTGCAGTCTGGACATTAACACAGTTCTACATCAGATAGCATGTATTTCATTATGAATGATAATAGTCATAATATAAAGTTTGAGTTACCTTCATGCATTAGGAAAACAATAAAACCTGGTATGCTATGTCTTGAATTTCTCCCCTCCTCTATGTCAGACCAATTTCTTCTACTAGGATATTGTGATTACGCATGCTGGTAAATACAATCACAAAATAAAGCAAGTGTATACTTCCACTTTAAATTTCTGCATAACGTGCTGCTTTTGTACTGTCGAAAAGCTTGGCTATTGGCATTGCAAAAAATAGATGACCACAAAGATTCTTAACGGCTTATTTTTAAAGAAATCCAAATACTTTAAAATTATTGCTTTTTTTCTCATTCTATCTTGTACTATTTTTGTGAAGAACGAGAGGGAGGAGGGGTGGACTTTATCGCACTTACAGGGTGTATCAAAAAAAGTTTACAGTGGGGAAAAAGTCGATAAATTAAGAACGAGAACCGAGAACAAGAAATAATCAATTATGTGCTACAATGTATCAGATAAATAATAGGATGGTACCTGACTATTTAATTGATCTTTTCACTAAAACAAATATAGTTCATGGTCATGAAACTAGACAGGCCAAATTTAATTTTGTGCCACCTAAACCAAATACGAATTTTGGGAAAAAATCATTTTCCATTAGAGGGGCTGTGGCATGGAACAATTTAACATGTCATCAAAAAAGCTCTACAAATTTGAAATCCTTCAAAAATTGTTTATGATTTTTTTTAAATATTGTGTAACCAGTGAGATTCCCATCTTTCCGTCTCTTACTATATTTCCTTTTGCATAAATTATCAATATCATATTTTTTGTAATTTACTTATTATATTTGCTTGTAAGTATTTAGTGCACAGCCTATATTGGAAGATCACTTTCGTTCTTATAAATAGTTTTTTATCTTATAGTGAAATAGTACTGTGGGTAAATAAAGTTCAATAATAATAATAAATAATAATAAGTGCGATATAACGAGCAATTTGATTGGCTAACGCGCGTGCATTGTGAGGCCATAATGCATGCTTGCATAGCTTTTGAAATTTCCCGCCTCTTGTTGAAGAGTAAACAAATGACAAATTCAATAAAGTCCAAAATTTCTCAAAGCGAGTTAAAAATTTGAGCATAAACGTTAAAATGCCAGAGTCTAGTTCTGAAAACCAAAGCGCTAATGGTAGCGAAGAAAGGTTTACAGAAATTTCAGATATAGATATATGTATATATATATATATATAAATATATATATAGATCAATCAATGCACACTGTGCATTGATTGATCTATTATACGCTCTACTTCGGTATTGAGCACTATAAACTATATATGATTCCGTCATCTACAATCAATTTACTCATCTATATGTATATATATATAATTTTATAGTTATGTAGTTTGTTTTGTGTTATCTGATATATTTTTCAATGTTTTTTGTCGATTTTCTTGAGGTGATAGAGCGTAAAATTGTAATAATTTGTATTTAGTTGCCAACTTTATTATCATCGTTCACGGCCTTTGATTTGACGAACGATGTTTTTTCACCAGTGAAAATTCATCGTTCAGTGTTCTGATTGGCTGACCCGAACGTGCAACGCCTGCTCGCAGGCTAGTGTAAACATGGAGTCTGATTTTACAAGTATTTTTTTAACTCACCGAAAAGAGAGATTTAAGACAATTTCATTGATAAAACAACCACCTAAAATCATAACGACGACATTCATGGCTTCATTAACTTGAAATAAACCTCATGGTTTCATTTTCAGCAAGAAAACAAAGCAATAAATGGTAAGAAATTCCATTTTAATATTTTACTTTAGTATTTGTTTTTGTCAGTAAGATATATCCGTATCTTTATACACTCATCTTTATACTCATATAATAAACAAATTACTTCATGGTTGGTTCGTTTGTACGATTTTTATTATTCACTCGTTGTGAAGGATCGCTAAACTCACTCGTTCGCTGCGCTCACTCGTTCGTTTAACGATCCTTCACAACTCGTGAATAAAAATCGTACGCACTCACCAACCATGAAGTAATCTCTATTTGTGTTATCTGATATATTTTTCAATGTTTTTTGTCGATTTTCTTGAGGTGATAGAGCGTAAAATTGTAATAATTTGTATTTAGTTGCCAACTTTATTAATATATATATATATATATATATATATATATATATATATTTATATATATATATATATATATATATATATATATATATATATATATATATATATATATATATATAAATATATATATATATATATATATATATATATATATATATATATATATATATATATATATATATATATATATATATATATATATATATACAAGGAACAGACAAGTTTTTGCTGCTGTCGCTACCCTGGGTTTCACGCACTAGGCGATCATCAGGCGACTGACAGATAAGTTTAATTTATTCATTGTATAGGACACTGGAAATGTATCAGGTATTATGTTACGTTACATGACTATTGGTTATATGTTTACATAAAGTGAAAAGTTCTGAACGTTTATTCAGGAGGTTGTTCGCTTTGTTTCCTTTCATGATCAAAAGCTTTTCTTCAAGACAGAGATTGCATTTTCGGGAACCAGCTTTGCATGAGGGTACGCGTTTGACGATCGACCATTTTATGTCATATGAGCGTTTCGCGCGTTTGAGCTTCCAAATGTACTTTGACAATTCTGTTTCGTTGCCATGGCGTTCGTTCTTAATGGACTTCGTGTGATTTCTGAATCTTTCTTTAAACGAGTTAGCCGTCACCCCGAAGCCGTCACACGAAGTCCATTAAGAACGAACGCCATGGCAACGAAACAGAATTGTCAAAGTACATTTGGAAGCTCAAACGCGCGAAACGCTCATATGACATAAAATGGTCGATCGTCAAACGCGTACCCTCATGCAAAGCTGGTTCCCGAAAATGCAATCTCTGTCTTGAAGAAAAGCTTTTGATCATGAAAGGAAACAAAGCGAACAACCTCCTGAATAAACGTTCAGAACTTTTCACTTTATGTAAACATATAACCAATAGTCATGTAACGTAACATAATACCTGATACATTTCCAGTGTCCTATACAATGAATAAATTAAACTTATCTGTCAGTCGCCTGATGATCGCCTAGTGCGTGAAACCCAGGGTAGCGACAGCAGCAAAAACTTGTCTGTTTCTTGTGTTTTACGCTCTACTTTCTCCGGTATTGAGCGCTCTTTTAGTTCCAGTCATATATATGCTACTTTTCGTAACATATCTTTTATATATATATATATATATATATATATATATATATATATATATATATATATATATATATATATATATATATATATATATATATATATATATATATATATATATATATATAATGTGCTAGTTTTGGTTAGCGAAATACAAAAGAGTGCTCAATGACATATAGACAGAGCGAAATGTATAATTGTGCAAAATACCTCAAAAACTTACCACTACAGTCTGTTTCATCCAGAGGGAATCTTCTGGTGATAGACAAATTTCGAAAATGTGCGAGCTTCTTTTATGCTCAAGGCGGAAACGTGGGCGCGTGGGTGGTTGAATAGCATGCATTCCTTTCTTTGTTTAGGTTGTTTACCTGAAATCTGCTTTTGTGTTGGCAGGCCGAAACTATTTCCGATCTTTTGTTAAGTAAGCAATTGTTTTTTTCTTTCAAAATACTAATTTTTTCCTCCAAACATAAATTACATCTTTTGGATCCTCCCGTGTAAGAAATAGACTTTTTTATTATGGACCATTTTATGGTGAAATCTGTTTTCTTTTGCTTTAAGCGCCAAACGTGTTTCGAAAGTTCCGTCTCGTTCGAATATTTTTTGTGTGTGAAAGATTTGATATGATTCCTGTATCGCTCTTTGAATGTGTTTGAGGTCATGCCAATGTAGTGCTTTGTGTCCTGTGTGTTGCTAGTAAAAATTGTTGCTTTGTATACAATGTCCTTACTCATGCACTTGTTCTGCAATGGGCATGCGTGCTTGTACCTGCAGTTACAGTTCTCTGCGCTAATGTCTTGTGGTTGGCTTTTCCTAATTATGCGTGTGTTGTGGCCTGTGATAATTGACTTAACGTTACTCATGACGCTGTAACTGACCTTAACTGTGTTCCTATTGAAAATTTTGTGTAACTTGTTGCCTATTGGAAAGTGCGTGTCTACAAGCTTGAGGAAACTGCGTGCGATGTTTGTCTTGACATTTTTGCTAAATGGTGGATTAAACCAAATGATGTTGCGTTGTCTGTTCCTGCGTGGTTGCTGTGTTACATGTGGCATGTATTCCAGCTTGTGGCTGAAGTTGCTATGTCCTAGTGCATTTTGATATGTTTGTACTGCATCGTCAAATACTTGTTTGTCAGATGACAGCGTTGAAATGCGCTTGTTGATGGATGCTGGAAGTTGCCTTAAGATGCTGGGTGGGTGGTTAGAGTGTTTGTCTATGTATAACGGATCGTCATTGGGCTTCCTATAAGGTTTATATATTCCGATAGAAAGGTCGAAAGTTACGTCTAGAAAGTTTACCACGTGCAAATTTGATTCTGCTGTTATTTTTAGGCCAAACTGTTCGAAAATTTTATGTAGCTCTTTCCTGGTTTTGTCTGCCAAACGTGCTGATCTGTTTTTAATAATCGCCAAACCATCATCCCGATACAAGCCAATGTTTTTCTTGCCAAACTTTTTTCCTAAATGGTTTAAGATGAAAAGACCTACTAGTTCGCAAATTTCTGCCCCGTCATAGCTACCCATGGTAACATCAAACAAATTGCTATTGTTGTTTTTGATCCACGGTCTTCCGTGATTGAAAAGGAGTGACTTTCTAGCGTGTTTTATTATAGAAATGTCTTCGTCCGAAATGTCAGCCAAATTGGAGGCCCAAGATAATGCTTGGTCCAGTAAATTTTCTGAAATTGACGGATAAAAGTCGACTATGTCAAACGAAATGAAAGAATGCCTAGATTTTTCCTCGATGCTGCCAAACCATTCTATAACGTTTTGCGTGTTTCTCCATTGGTTTACGTTCAAAATTGTCCGAAGTTTTGTGTTTAATTTGTCCAAAATTGATTTACTAATTTTTCCGGAATCGCTTTTTGCTGGGTTGATGAGCCGGCATTTTGGGTTGTTTTGAAAATTTTCCTTGTGATCTTTGAGAGAAATGAAAGCTTCGCGTTTTTTCATGCATTCAATCCGGTTGCCAATCGAAAGTTTATTTGCGATATGATTTAGTTCGTTGTTTATTTCCGAAATGTTTTCCTCAGATCCGTGTTTATATGTCTTTGTGATGTTGTCGTGCAAGAGCTTGTTGTATGTGTCGAGCGAGGTTTCATATATGTTTCATATATGTTTGTTTTATCAGCAAAAACAAACATTTTGTCGGATGAATTGATTTTCTTTAAGTCGTTTGCCAAAGTGTCTTGAAAATAGTCTTTTGTGTCTCGAAATTTAATGGTTTCTAGTAATTTTATAACGTCTTCTTCGAAAGGTTTCAATTCCAAAACTGTGGGAGGTGTTTTATTAGACGAAAGGCCGAAATTCCTAGTGTTTTCCTGACTTTTTTCTCCTTTTAGAAAGAAATGGGCTTTCCATCTCATACGTTTTAGTACGCTTTCCGCTTTTTCAATCAAATTCTTCAAATAGTTGTCCCTTGATGGTATAGGGATGTTTTTCAGTGAATAGTCTAGTCGAAATTGCCTCATTTTAAGGTACGAAATAGATTTCGAAAACGAGAGTGCACAACCAATGTAGGGTGCGGATATAATGTGCTAGTTTTGGTTAGCGAAATACAAAAGAGTGCTCAATGGCATTTAGACAGAGCGAAATGTATAATTGTTTTTTTATGTTTTTCTTGCCAAACTTTTTTCCTAAATGGTTTAAGATGAAAAGACCTACTAGTTCGCAAATTTCTGCCCCGTCATAGCTACCCATGGTAACATCAAACAAATTGCTATTGTTGTTTTTGATCCACGGTCTTCCGTGATTGATCGGAAATAGTTTCGGCCTGCCAACACAAAAGCAGATTTCAGGTAAACAACCTAAACAAAGAAAGGAATGCATGCTATTCAACCACTCACGCGCCCACGTTTCCGCCTTGAGCATAAAAGAAGCTCGCACATTTTCGAAATTTGTCTATCACCTGAAGATTCCCTCTGGATGAAACAGACTGTAGTGGTAAGTTTTTGAGGTATTTTGCACAATTATACATTTCGCTCTGTCTAAATGCCATTGAGCACTCTTTTGTATTTCGCTAACCAAAACTAGCACATTATATATATATATATATATAAATATATATATATATATATATATATATATATATATTATATATATATATATATATATATATATATATATATATATATATATATATATATATATATATATATATATATATATATATATATATATATATATATATATATATATATACAATTACAACAATTACGCAGCTACCGCTACGCCACAGACCTCAATATAAAACTGAAGGGATGTTTGAATTTGTCAAAACTCTGAACAATTTTGGGCTGCCGAGGCACAGAGCTGCACAATTATTTCACGGCTTCATCCGGCGACATGTTTACCTGTTGCTCGATCGGCAGCGTCCAGATCGTGTTTAAATCAAACAGTGATTAGTTCTTTGACAACTTTATTTTATATTTTTGAGCTCCTTTGTAACTGTTGGCAAATTATTGATGTTTTTGAAAGGTTTTTGGGCAAGAATTCGCCTAACTACTGTTGACTATATATGTTGCAGTCGCGTCGTTCGAACCGAGCAGTTTTTGTTGCTAAGCAACATCTTAAATGACACGTAGAGAGAACTTTATTACTGATCTAATAAATAAATTTTGCTGTGGCTCTGTAATTTCTTCTTATATTATAAAAGAATTAAAAAAGCTCGTCTCATGCCTTTATGGTGTAATAATGCACTCGGGGGAATGTTGGGAAAATACTCGAGAAGACTGTAAAACACTCGGCTACGCCTCGTGTTTTACAAGCTTCTCTCGTATTCTCTCAACATTCCCTCATCGTGCATTATTACACCATAAAGGCATTCGACTCGTTTTTCAATTCCTAAATAAAACCATCACTAGAAATAAATTTTGCAACATATGTTTATTCTCAAATAGTTTAAGTTAATTCCATCTCAAGATTAAAGTTAAAGTTAAAGGACGTTAAAAATCGAAAATTAATGTCTTACTCGTAGTTGAATCTGAAGGATTATACTAGATCGGTCACATAATTTTTCTACAGTTACAATAGTCAATTTACCCGGCTTCCTTTTGAACGGCGTACAAGCCGTAGGTAGCATTTCTGTTATTGTCAAGAGGAACACTACCACAACAAGGAAGTGTAGAATCGATGTACGTTTCTAAGGTATTTAGAAATTATGGCGTACGTGTTATCACAGTCATTTATCGCATTAAGAATATAACATTTAGTTCTTGAAGGTTTTATCAGAGTTGCGTCACGAGCATTCACATAGCAAGTTTGTGCTGAAAGTTTGAGAGCCCCGCTGCTAATTACCTCTTGGAATGTATGTAATCATCTACCTCCTCCGCAGGCGTTTTAAAAGCGGGCGGAAATTTTAAAGGCGGCGCTACCTGCGGGCGAGAAAAAGGTTTGCGGGTGGGTTAGGGTAAACGGCTGCCAACTAATGTTTGCAAGATGGCAGCTTTGTTCTGCCACAATCCGCATGCGAAATCCTTAGCAAGGATAAGCTGAGATATAAAACATACAATGAGTTTAAGGCGACGTTGCAATGTACTGCTCATCTAAAAGTTATGAATATTAAGATTTCATGGGGAATTAAAATGCATATTATTCAAACTGCCTTGTTTATAATCATCATACTTTGCAATGTGTTTACTAGCTACATCTGCTTCACTGCTCGTTAATATTTCGTTACATTATTACGATATGTACTATAAAACGCATAAATAATCTACATTTTCATGTTTTAATCGGGTAAAATAGATGCCTACTTCCGTGCCACTGAGTGACACATCATTAGTTTAGAATGTCAACATCGCTAAAATAGTCCTCATGATGGAAAGCCATAGCTGTCTAAATAAGTAGTTCAATGTTATTATACTCGGTGCTTCTAGCATTATATTCGGTGCTTTTAATACTATACTCGGTGTTTTTATCATTATACTCAGTTCTTCTAACATTATACTCGGTGCTTCTAACATACGCGGTGCTAATTATGAAATTATACGCGGTGCTTCTAACTGTTCATATCCTTGGTACTTTTATCATTATACTCGAGTATAATAATAAAAGCACCGAGCATAATGTTGAATGCACCGAATATAATGATGAAAGGACGAAGTATAATGCTATTATTATTATTATTATTTCTCAATCTTCATACAGGATAAAAACATCAGTATTTACACCTATGTATTTCACAGAGATAAAACTGCTATCCTTGCTTGTCCTGTTTAAAAGAGAATCAATTTAATTACAATTATAAACCTAGAATATATCTAAAATGCACATGATGTTAAAATCTAAAACTTAAAGTCAATAAGCAAAATCTTAACTTGCTAAGATGAGGATCCATTCTCAATTTCAGGGAAAGGCTATTATAAATTGACTTTACCTCCACCATAAAAGAAGCACCGAGTATAATAACATTGAACCACTTAAGATAATTAAGATAGCTATGGCTTTCCGTAGTCCTCGAGTTTCTTCATCTTTTATCTTCACTGCTTACGGCCAAAGCGGCTCAAAAATATCACAAATACTAGATAATACAATGATAATTCACCGGACAATAATCTTGATGAGATATGATGGCTCATATTCACGCCTGGCATTTTTGCATGCGAAAACGCTAGTTTAAAGTGTAACAATTTTTTTGCCACCGCGCGTCAAAATTCGAGAGCTTGGTAGCGAATTTAATTCTTGAAAAATTCTTTAAATTCATCGAGTTATTCCTCGTGCGCGTTTTCCTGGAGGGTTATGTGATGATAATAGGGAGATAGAGGGTTTTTCGAGGATCAAAATGATATCAATATTGCCATGGTTACATGCAATGTTTTCCTACGGGTAGGCTTCTTGTTCGAGGCATTTCGCGCAATGGCGACTTTTTGTACGATGTTGTAAAAATGTGACAACTTCGGCTTGTATAGGCTCCTTCGTTCCGGCTTCTTTTCATTTAATTTTTGTTGCCTATACAAGTTAAGATATCTATAAAAGTTTGTATGTTTTTTGTTTTTCGAGAAATGTTAGTAAAACATAAAAAATGGCTTTTACAAAGGCATGAATTTTGGCGAATTTTGAATTGTGAATAAAGGCGCAAGAAAAGGTTCGGCACGTTCACGGTTAAAGAGAAGAATCAAAAAGCAAAAAATACAACTCAAAAACCTAAGCGATTGCTCTAAAAGGTAGGAAACGTGTTATAGATTTTGTATTGCTTGTGATAACGTTTCTGATTTATTGTCTTTCCATAAAATTTCAAGTCAACATATCACAATATATTATTCATCAAAGAACTCACATATATTTTTGTGTTGATGAATTTATTTTCGCCTGTTAAAGTGCCTAAGTTTGTTTACAGTTCAAAAAATCTGCTATCTAAAGGTAGATTTAATTTATATAATGCTATATTTTGTGCATATATATATATAATATATATGTACATATATAGTGTTCATATGCCACATTGGGTTTTAGTATAACCACTACACCAAGCTCAATGATATGGCCCAGGTCAATGATCATTAAGAATTTCTGCCAGACTAAAATTAACAACTTTCTGAAAGAAAATGAAAATAGATGTAGTTGGTTATGATATGTTTGTGCTATGCTGGTGATTTATAGGGCTATAATATTTTGCACTAATCCACTTGACAGGCAAGCTATAAGTACTACATGGCCCAACCCAGAGTAATGAATTTATTATAAATTGATAGATGATTATTAGCAAAGAGAAATTGATGGTTGATGATTGCCGGGAGAGATTTTGTTAATAGTGAACAATATGGGCTATATAGTTATTGAGAGTTATTATTGATAGTACACCTGTTTTAGACATCTGCATTTGAAAGGACTGTTTAATAGTAAGCAATTAAAGGTGATTTTGTATAAAGCTTGACATAGTACAGAATATATTTGAATTCAACTAGGCCTGCACCATTGTATATATTGGTATTTAATCATATTTTTCTGCTATTTATACAATTTCTTATATCATTGTGCTATGTGAGCCAAATTAGTAATTCCAGAATTATAAGAAAAATTGTGCACAGCAAATTTCTTTTCAAAATATATGATTAAAGTTCTGATTTCTAATCATCTTGTCTTTGCCAAATTTTAGTGGGTTGAACAAAACACCTGAAACATGATATATTTGATAGGTTGGTGACATATATGCTATAACATTTATCATCTGACCAAACTAACATTCTGCTTGTGTTATTTAGATTGTTTCCACCTGCCTTGTACCAGCTGACACGACAAGTCATAAATCATAATTAGGGCAGACATAGTGTGCTCTCCCCCAAGCAGATATTTGGTAGATTTTAACTATATTATTACCCACCTATATAAGGTTATTATACAAACAAGTTATAAGTTTTCACAGGAACTGGTCAGGGTTTTGCACATCAGATGATTAATGAACCTATGTGTCACATTGTATTAGGGTGTAATTGGTCAAATTAGTCAACTTTTTTTATGGTTTGCCTAAGCCATTGAGCAACAAATTCCCCTTGGCAAGTAAAATTAGTTTCATAGTGGGTAATACTGAACATGTCCCCACTACTTCATTACACATAACTGAATTATACATTATACATAACAGGCTATTACTTTTACTTGTCAAGGGAAGCCTATGGATACTAACTGTTTGAACTATTAAGTCCGAAGCAAACTATGACAATATATGAATTTAAGACAATTTATTCAGTATTTAATTTCAAATTTACAAAGCCTGTAACTATTGTGTAAATTACAGTAATTAGCTATATAAAATAAAAAACAATTTTGCTTTTTATCTTTTGCTGGTCTAATTCACACCAATGATATAGAGAATAATACATGAGTGCGCGGAAATACCAGATTTATTTCGAGTGTTGAACATGATATCTCACGAGTAAGCACAGTGAACGAGTGAGAAATATCATGTTCAACACGAGAAATAAATCTGGTATTTCCAAGCACCCATGTATTTTTCTGTTTATTATTATAAACTACAGGTTTTCCACTAATATAAAATGTCCAGAAGCTATGATTGGTAATTGTTTGAAAAGCGATAATTTTCACATGTGAAATTATCATAAATAATCCCACATGTGAGATTATCAGTTTTATCAGTGCCCGAAATCCTTATAAAGCACTGTACTTTATATAATAAACTATAATAATGTACACCCTAACTAACAAAGCATCAGTTGTTGTATGACAAAACTGTTGAAACTTACACGATGAGAATGTCTTTCATAAAATCTTTCTGCTTTTATATTGTTTATTGCTATGACCATAATACTGTTTGATACAAATTCATTCTTGTACCAGTTTAGTAGCTAATGTATTACAAGATAGCATATTGTTTTCATATTTCTTGTGATCACTTCCTGACGGGTAAAAACTTGCAAACAAAGTTTCCAATTGTGTACTGTGACAAGACAAGACGATTTTGGCAAAATTTGCTAGCATTCAGCCATTCACTGCAATTGTGACTGTCCACTCTCTCCAATATATAATCGAAGCCTTTAGAGAGAAGAAAACCTGGCATGGAAAATTCTCCTGCTGTAACGTTTGTACAATACTTTCTTAAAAACGTAAATCCCTTCATTTTCCTTGCCATACTATTGTGCTTCTCTTGTCTTGTTGTAATTTGCGATTTCATGCAAATAAAATTTGTTCGCCATTTTGAATCAACAACGCGCATACTTGGTGTAAGCTGAAGTTATTGGATATTTTTTGCGGAATAGCCGCTGGATTTGCGTACAGGCGAACTAGCGATTTCGCATATTTCCCAAAGATTTTAAAGGATTAAAAACCGCGACCCAGAAAACAACAATTACACCCAGAAACCGAACATTATTCATGCAGCAGGCCTTTCTTTTAGTCGTACACAGCAAAATTTCAAAATCTTGGCAAGAATAAAATTTTTACCAGGTTCTTATTTCAAGCAATATTTTACTCAAATTAAGAAATTTCAAGAAATTTATTCTTAACAAGAATAGATTTTGCTTAAAACAGGAACAAATATCCTTAGCAAGAATTTAAGATTAAAAACATCAAGAAAATTTTTCTTCGTAAGAATCGGTTATACTTAAAACAAGAACAATATTCTTGGATAGAATTACGTCCTTCTTAAAATAAGAGAATACGTTCTCACCAAGAATAGTCAAGATTTATAGAATTCTTGAAATGAGAAACTTTAGCTGTGTCATTACCGTTGCCAGACCATTTCATTCTCATACTAATTTTCTAAAGAAATGGATAATCATAACAATCAGAAATTTGCATATATCTGAATTATATAATGTCGTTTGTATAAACGTTGGAGGTGCTTCCGTCAAGCCATAGTTAAACAAAGAATTGAAATGCAATCTGGGAAACATGTGGGGGGGGGGGGAGGAATTAGCTTGCATTTATATGTATTTAAAAGCGCATGACGTAAGAACTTCTAAGGTCTATTGGCGCTACAAGTTGTGGCGGATACTAACTGTTGAAAGACCTCCCAGGTACAAACATGCGTGACAGAATGCTGCTTCCTTACACAATGGGCTGGAGTGGGGGATTGTAATACACTCTGTTTCCAATTTAAGTTATGAAAGTAAAGAAAACCCTGTAATCAGTATGTGTATCATACCGTCAATACTGATTAACAATAATTCAACGAATGCGAAGTGACTATTAGGGAATATTTACTATAATCACTGAGCCTGAGGCGAGTAATTGTTTTGGTATAATTTTTTCAGTAAAACATGTGTAAAATGAACTTCTTTTAAGAATACATTTAAAAAACTAAGGTTTATTTGTAATTTTTACACAGTAATAAAGATGTAGACAATATATTATCTAAAGTTAGCATCAAATTTTGCCTATATTCTTTGAACTTTTAGATTAATGTTATTTTTCACTATTTTTGTTATTTTAGGCAAAAATATAAAGCATCAAAACGACTTTCATTGGCCGCTGTTTTGAAAAACTGCTAACAAGTAAATAAAGAATTTTCCTGGTGGAACCAGTGGCCTAGAAGCGGCCCGAAGATTTAGTCCTGCTATGCAAATATTTTCACATTCGTCATATGAGTCACAATTTAGAAGTTGTTACTATTTTTAGATTCTCAGAATTCGGATTAGGGTTAGGATAGGGGTTAGGACTCGGTTAAAGGTTAGGATTGGGATTTAGATTATGGTTAGAGATAGGTTTAGTGTTAGGATTGGCATTAGGATTAGGATTTTGGTTAGGTTTATAATGCAAAAAGTCTAAAAATAGAAACAACCCCTAAAACGTGACAGGTATAACATTCGTTGACTTTTAAAACCATGAACATAAATACATCTGGATATTCGCAATATTTCTGTTTCAATTTTGCGTTATCAATTGAAAATCACTAACGAAAGGCTGACGAATAATGACGAATCTCTCACGAATATGAGAGCGCTTCGACATCGTGTGCTCTAAAATCGTACACAAAATAATGGTCAGCAGTTAACCTGAGCAAACACTTACATATTTCGGCCATCTTTTATAACGTTTTTTGAAGCCGAGCAGATAGTCCAGATGTATGGAACTACTGCATGAGAGGATGACCCCCCCCAAAAAAAATACGCTCCCTTCCCTTGCCTAACAGCTGTCTAAATACAAAATTATTATACACTCTAGTCTGTTACTCACCTCTAAATATTAATTTGTTCATTACAATTTGAAGTGAAAAACAAATTCATAATTTATTACAATATATATTAAATTCATTTTAAAGTCAATGGTGTTTGCTGCAATGTGATTTGCTAAAAATAGTGCGACTACATCCCAAATCACACCATTTTTGATCACTAATCGAATCATTTCTGAATCAATTGTATTCGGCAAAGTCAACCAATCACATGAACTAGCCAGCCAAAATGTACGTCAGACAAACGACCAAATTTGAGACTATGTAGCCAGAAACTGATCATACAGTGAGCAAACATTAAATATACAATAAAATACAGCGTTGCATATTGAATATAACAGTCCTTACCTTTTATGGCGCGCATTAGATGCTTAACGACAAGCTTCTCCAGAGCTGTGCATAAACATTTAAATCAATCAAGAACTGATAAAGGCAAGCATAACCAACAAAATTACTTTGCGGTTAAAAGTGCCAATCACCCCCTGCTGAATAATTACCTCACGGAATGTACGTAATCGTGACATTGATCGTAACACCTTTGTGATCGGAGAACGATAAAATACCGACGCGGGCGGCGATTAAAACTTTGGAGAAAACACAGCGGTCAAAGACCTCGTTCATAAGTATCTACAAAGTTATCCCACATCCGTAAAGCTTTTATCCTTTTATCAACTTCAAAGTTAATGGATGTTTATTGGAGTACTATTTTAACAAGTAATAAAATTTTTTGTTGCTATTTCCCTTTAAATGAACATTCATCGCATCAAAAATGTTCTAAAAATATGATCTATCCAAACTTACTTGATATGCCATAAATTCGATGTTTAAATTGCTCTAATGTACTGCGACAAAAGGGTAAAAAAATAAACTTGAAAGCATCAGTTAAATGTCCAATGTGAAGTTCCGCGACTTAAAGGGAAATAGCAAAAAAGTTTTTTATCGTCTTATTTGAAAGAGACTCCAAAACAATATATAGAAGTCTATTGCAGAATTTTTATATCTGCCTTATTTGGTGAGATATTTTGGCTTAAAATCTTTAGTTGTCTGCCATCTTGGATATTTGTAGATATGCATGATACGTCACAACTGGGGTCACGCAATTTTTTTTTTACGACACAATGATTAATCTTCTTCATTAACCACACACATGGTAAGTGTTTCGGATTTCAGCACGGACTGAAAAGGTTTCACATATATTTTATTGGTTGTAAGTATTTAGGAGATGCTTTGAATGGCTTATCCCTGTTGTGACGTCACCAAAACATTGTTAATGAGGTTAAAAATTAATCCAAGATAGCGGACAGATCAATTATTCAAGTGACAATATCTCCAAAAGTAAAATAGACCCAAAAATGCTGTAACAGACTTCTATATATTATCTTTAGAGTCTCTTTCAAATGAGACAATAAAATTTTTTGTTGCTATTTCCCTTTAAATGAACATTCATCGCATCAAAAATG
The DNA here is from genome assembly GCA_963855995.1 of Muricea muricata. Classification (NCBI taxonomy): domain Eukaryota; kingdom Metazoa; phylum Cnidaria; class Anthozoa; order Malacalcyonacea; family Plexauridae; genus Muricea; species Muricea muricata. Next base: position 106,580,431 of record OY979716.1, read on the forward strand.
TTCTAAAAATATGATCTATCCAAACTTACTTGATATGCCATAAATTCGATGTTTAAATTGCTCTAATGTACTGCGACAAATATTTGAAATTCGGCCATTATCTTTCCTTGTTTTTATGTTAGAAATTTTGTCAAGTTCAAGAAAGTCTTTTGTAAAGAAACTAATGTTGCCACTATAGATTGTAAAATGAATATAATAAAGTTAAATTTGCATTTTGTGTCGCGCAGTTTTGGTCTGAAATCAAACTTGTGATTACAAATCACACTCCGGCTGCACAGTCGTGCGATTTTGTAGTCACGCGTTTGTTTTTAGATCAAATTGCACTCCAATCAGTACAGTTACTAACCAGCACAATAGTGGACGTTTTAATTTGAAAAGCTTTCTTTACTAAAGAAAAAATAAAATTACCTCAATGCCGCCATTATCAATTCTTTTTTAAGGTCTATTGTGCTCAAATAACTAAATATAGCAAATATATCACAAATCTAGAACAGATTCAGTTAAATCAGAGAGTGTCTCAGAAAAATCTTTTTTAGCCGTACATTAACATGTTTTAAAATTGTCACGTTCAGAAATGTGAAGATGTCACTAGTATGCACTTTTGTCAAATTACACTCGTGTTGGATTTTATTTTACACCTAATTGGTGCAACGTTTTGTATTTTTGGTGTTACGGGTAGTAACACTGCGAGATTTATAGTGCATATAGTTCTAAACTGGGTTATTTTAACCCATGTCAAACGTCCGTTTATTTTGCACAGAAACCATAACTACTACTAATCTAACAGTTTTCCAAAAAAATATTTCCCATATTGGAAAGTTTCTTAGAATTTTACGTCAGTTTGGATCACAGTGTAAAGTACTGGTGCTTTACCAGTAATTTGTGTAATCCTCTGACGAAGTTTGTAAAAATCGTAAAGTTCATTCAGGGTTTAGCAAAATTAAAAGCCATTTTTTTGCCAGCTTTTGGCGACTGTAAAATTGCCTCTTCCTGTCAGGAAGATTATAATTCCGGTACATTGATAGTCTGAATCTTTGGTCTCAAAGTTTATTTATACAGTTCTCTCCCCATTGCAGTGGTCATAAGAAGAGCAGGACCAAGTTAAGTACTGCTCAACTTTTATTATGTAAAATATAATTTATATACCTTTGTTCTCACATCGACCACCATAATATCCAACAGCACATGAACATTGAAACGATGAATTAAAATTTGTGCAACTTCCGCCATTGTAACATGGAGCACTTGTGCAAGGTAGGTCTGAAAAAATGTAACATTATGAATGCACTGCCAAGAATACAGCATGAAAATAGACAGAAAGGCTTCCTTGGTATGTTGAACTGAAGTTGCTTTTATGGGCAATACAGCCAAAAGAAGTCTCGCAAATGCATGCTATAAAGTAAGTCCTAGTATAGTCAATTTGACGTTTCGAGCAAAGCCATGCGTCCAAATGTTTATTGCATACTGGAGATGATCTATAAAATGTGACGTCCTGCAGGAATCTGCTTACGTGCGCTGCATTGTTTTATAAACAACGGCTATAATGCACATCATTGTGAAATTGTCAGTGATAAAAGTTGTCTTTTTGAAGACGTTGCCAAAACTTTGCATTTCCGAAACGTCCCTTGTAGTGATGAAATATATTAACATAATTATGTCAGATATGCATTTCTGACTAAAGGCTTTTGAAACTCATAAAATGTCTGAATCTGACATTTCTTTACAAGTAGTGAAGTGAACTGTGTCCATTTTTCCACTTTTACATGTGGAAAACCCGAAGTAAAGCTCCTTTTCTAGCTATATGGAAGTATAATTTTTAATTAATTCACATTAGAGCAACTGACCAGAGTGTGTTTTTCAGCAAGTTAGACAATTCAAATTCTAGAATTTTAAATTATCTCTATTTGTGTATGCAAAGGCTTGCATATTACGTCAGAACGACGTTTGCACCCCACAATTCTTCAGCGGTTAATCTATCTCAAACAGCCGGAAATATTTGTGCGGCCAAAATATTTTGGTGATGCTTTGTAAAAAACTCAGATCTCACTTACAGTAGGGAAGCCAGCCCGACAATTTGGTAAGGCTATGCAAATTAAAATCATTATCTGACTGACATCGCCACTACTAACTTACTCATCGACATACAGTATTTTATCTTATCAGTCTATTTACTGTTTAAATTCCAGAGTAAGTTCATGTTTTGTAAACGCAAAACTGTCTGGCTCCTTATTACTGCATTTCGAAATATTAAACGAACTTTAAATGTAAAATAATGCGAGGAAAGACATAAAATTGGCTTGAAACACAAAGTTTATGTAGGTAAGAATTTAGTTTCGTAAATATTATAATGGATGGGTATTTTATACCAAATTTAAGCTTACATTAGGCATGACAAATTGTAAATAAAACCAGCAATAAAAACTGATGTTTTGTCCTTTTTCACCCAGTTTTGGAAAAATATATAGAAAGAATAAAAATTACCATGTTGTTATGACAACCTTCTCGTAACGTTATAGGCGATAGGAATGTTTACATTACGACAAATTTTAAGGACACGTTTGGGTTTTTAAATAAATCCTTAGCGTCGTTGGTTAGAATTACCGAGACATTTAGACATACGGACAAATATTTTACCAAAGAAGAACAGGTAGTATTAAGAAGTAAACAGCATTACCCGTACGAGTACATGAACAGCTTTTTGAGGATGAAAGAAACGACCATATCTTCAAAGGAAGCGTTTAATTCGTTGTTAAACTCTAAGGGTTTAATCTTTAGTTCCAGGGAAGACAGTTTTGACGAACCTGAGAAAATGACCGATGCAGATTACGAAGATTTTAGGAACTCGTGAGAAGTCTCAAAATGTAAGACTTTAGGAGATTTTACGCTTTACGTAAGAGGTGATACTTTCCAAATGACAGACGTCTATGAAAATTTTATAGATTTGTTCGGACTCGATCCCACGTATTATGTTTCTGCATGGCATTATTTTAACGATGCGATGTTAAAGGGAAGGGAGGCGCAATTACCTCTTTTAACCGATCCGAACATGCATTTGCTTTTTGAGGATGGGAAACGGGAGAGGTGTATCTTTGGCTATGAAAAGATTTGCAACGGCAAGTAACAAATACATGAAAAATTACGACCCGGGAAGACCTAATAAGTATATTCAATATAACGACGTAAACGGTTTATACAAGCACGAACATTCTAGCGGGACCTTTACTGTTTAGTGATTTTAAATGGATGGTGAAGGGGGGGGGGGAGAATGACGGGGGGATGACCGCTTACAGGGATGGTGAATATGATAGAATTAAGCCCGGTCATTACAGGGTCGATCTCGGGTACCCGGAAGAACTCCACGATGCGCATAATGCTTATCCGTTAGCCGTTGAATCTCTTACGGTAGACGTTGTTAAGAAACTAATTCCAAATTTTAACGATAAGGTAAGGTACGTAGTTCATCATGAACCGCTAAAATTATATCTTAAACACGGAATGATCTTAAAGAAAGTTCACGAAGGGGTCCTGTATGCGGAACAGGAATAGGGTGGACGTTGAGATATTTAACGATAACGACGAAAGCGATAGGAAAAACTTTTAAAGCGAATTGCAAAACCAAATTACGAAAATTCTGTGATTTTCGACGATTCCCAATTAGTTTTGGTTAGAATGCATCAATCCACGGTACTTTTAAACAAACCTATTCACCACGGCGTATCCGTTTTAGATCGTACAAAAGTTCCAATGTATAAGTGGCATTGGGAGTACGTGATTCCGAAATACGACAATAAAGTAACACTGTGTTATACGGATAACGATTCTCTTATTTAGGAGATCGAAACAGAAGATTATTACGTTACCATGATATTCGTACGGATGTTTCTGAGAGATTTGATACGTCTGTATACCCGGAAGATCATCCTTCTAGACGTCCGATATTAAACGGAAAAGTCCCGAGCATAATGAAAGACGAGGCGTGTGGAAGGAATACAGTTAAAGGTGTATTTTTAGGTCCAAAGCAATACGCACTTGAATTAGAGGATTATGACGAGGATAAAAAATACAAAGGGTCAAGAAATCTGTTGTTAAGAATTCCTTAACCGTCGATCATTACATGCTCGCTAGTCATATCTTTAATTTGTGTAAAAGCTCTCAAGAGATAGGAGCTGCTACAATAATTTCGAATTTCAACGCAAAATGTTATTCATCGAAATGCGTCCTGTTTGCCGTAAAAGCACCAAAGGGATTTCTAACCGCAATAATCGAGTTTACGATGCCAATGTACTGAGAGAGGACTACCTAACCATGGACAAACAAATGCTTTAGTCTCTCGGCTACAACAGCACGCAACCACTTCGTCTTCGAGGCTAACGGTAGATGCCGTAGGGAACGCAAATGTGCCGTCTACGTCGACATTTCCTTAACGTGACAACCCACAATGTTCGTTATTTACCGAGGACCACTTGGCGCATATAAAATCTGATCAATTGTTTCTCGTAACGTGGAAGAATCGTTAGCTGTTATAGCAACCAATGCGCCCCGTGCCGCTGTCGAAGCCATGTTCACGATGCCTCAGCAAGGTTGCTACAACTGCAACCCAGCTGTTCTAGACGAGATCGTGGTTAGCACGGTAGATTCTTGTCCAAGCCCAACGTCGAGCGTCGCGTCTCAGTCCTGTAGAAGGGCTGGTAAAGTGTCTCCAAAATCGTTTCAAGGATGCGTGTATACTAGCTGTTGACGCGGTTTCTTCCCTGCGCTCTAGCGTCTGAAGGAGATTGTGGCACCTAGTTGAGTGTCGCATCATATCAAGAAATTCTATTCCGTACGTTATTAAGACCAGTGGAAAAAATTTCAAAGGAAAATCTATTTCTTCAAACTATACTTAAATTTCGATTTTTAGTTTCAAAAATTAATATAAATTCTAGCGGCATTCGGCATCTTATTAGAGTTGAATTTTGAAACAGTTTATTTATTTCAAATTGGTTTCTGCTTAAATCGCATAACCAAGCACTATACTGAATCGTGAAACATAGCGGCTTGCACAGTGAGTTAAGCATTGCTAGCTGTCAGTCTGCTCACGCTGCTCGGAATTGCAAAGTACAAGCTTCAGTATATCGATCAAGGACGCAGTCGATTTGTAAAACTAACGACAAAAATTTACAAAAATATTGAAAATGAAGACCAGGACAAAACAATGTTTTTAATATGCCAAGTTATTTTTATTCTTGCCATAAAACACAACTCACATGCAATCGTGAGAAAGTGATTAACACAGAATGATTAATATTGTATAAAAAAACTGAACAGATTAAATAGTGATGAACAAATATTTCAAAAAGACTAGAATGGTCAGCTCTGTTTTCCGTATTACCAGTGGTTTCATCATTAAGTTGTAATATAGAAGCTTTATGGGGAAGCTGCAGCTATATGTCTGGCCCCATCTAGGTTTCCTGTACCCAGCTTTTTCCCGGCCACCCTGATGATGCAGCAGTAATAAAACCAATGGTAATGCCTAAACAGCAAGTCTTACCCTTTCCTGGCAAAAGCTGTCTTCGATTCTATGTATATGACTACAGCTGTTGTGGGAGTTAGTTGTTCGTCTATGGGGAATACACATTCTGTGTATTTGTGGGGATGAAGTGCTCCCATAATCACGTTCAGGCCATAGACTCACATCTTTAATGTTACTATATTCTGTGTAAATAGTTCTAAGGACTGTCCAAGGGGATCTTTACCCCTTGGGCAGGTTAATGTTAGAGGGGATCTTAACCCTTCTAACATTGTCTTATGGGGATCTTAACCCCTTGTTCAAATTCTAGGGACTGTCCAAGGGGATCTTAACCCCTTGGACAGGTTAATGTTAGGAGGGATCTTAACCCCTCTAACATTGCCTGATGGGAATCTTAATCCCAAGGGCACACAGCTTACAAGCGGGCCTATATGCACTCCGCTGGTTACTGCATACGAGTCTGTGATTACATAAGTAATGCCATGTAATAGTTCTTTTATATTGGAGTACTTCATCACCATGACCCATTTCTCCCACACAAACATTGCGTGTTATTCTTTATGTGTTTTTGACGGACAATCTATTTTATACCGAAAAGCAATTGATCTATTAATGCGAAATTTAATACTTTACGATCCCGAGGACATGACATTACGACGGAATGCTAACCAAAGTTGCTTTTACTAGCAGTGGCGAATCTAGCGTAAGTCAAAATAAATTACCACAGCTCATTTTAAAATACATTTAAATTTTAAAATACCTTCAAAGCAACTTCATTGGTTAGATTTTATTCTTTTGAAATTCATAACCTATGACATTGTTATAAAGTTATTTTGAATTTAAAATTGAGCTGCTATAATTTATTTTGACTTACCCTGGATCCGCCACTGTTTACTAGTGCGGATAACAAAAGGATAGTAATTCTTAATGACCCGGAACATATAACGTTAGCACCTGGTCATTGGTGTGCAAAACATTCTAGTCTTTACAACGTTAACATCGATACTAAAAAATTATTTGAAAAAAGCTAGAAGTTTGATGAACTTAGCTTACAATGCGATTCGGCAAACAGATCTATAAAATTGATAAAACCCTAGATGAGAAAAAAGGAAAACTTAAAAAAGCTTTAAAAGTAAAATCTTCAAAGGCATCAATACTTATGAGTTTTATTACAGGTGTTGTTGTGTGTTTGTGTTAAGACTTATAATCAACTTCGGATTTGTCGCAAACATTTTTAACACCATTCAATAAAATCAATTAAGAATTTTTAACTTTGTGAGTTAAAATTATAAGATGAACGAAATTAAACTTAGAACTGTCTATTTACTCAGGAGAACGGATAAGCCAGACGATGGTACTGACATATACGATGGGAGTAAATCAAAGACTTTGCATGGTCGGTTGAATGGTCATAGTAGTGACTCGCAAAAGGCGAATAGCAAACTCTACAATAGGATGCGTGAGGTGGGGTTATATAACTGGTAAATGGTTCCCCTTTTATCGTTCACGTGTGATATGAAGACCATAATTATTTGAATTTGAAAAGGAATGGTGCAAAGCACTAAACACCGACCTAAACTTAAATTCACTTATTAGAACGGAACAAGACATTAAACAACAAAAAGCTAACTACTACGAGTTAAACAAGGATACCATTAAACAGAAAAATGCTAACTACTATGAGTTAAACAAGGATACCATTAAACAGCAACAAGCTAACTACTATGAGTTAAACAAGGGTGTCATTAAACAGCAAAAAGCTAACTATCGCAAGTTTATCATACAAAACAAGGTACACCATTACGATGTGTGTGATAAGTCCTTTTGTTGTAACTCTTATTTAAAAAGACACCTCGACACTCGAAATCATCTATACGCCTACCCAAATTCAGTAGACTGAACATGTTTAAAAGTTATTTAAATTCGCTTACCAGCATTTCCAAGCTAGCTTAAATTTGTTTAAAATTTGTTCAAAACTTGTTTGATTTTGCTTGTAAGCAAATGTTAAGCGATTTTCAAGCAAAATCCTAGCATTTGTAAGTTACCTTGCAAGGTACCTTGATTTTGTTTAAAATTTGTTTAGGTTATGTTTAATTTTGCTTGTAAGCAAATTTTACTGAGCATTCTTTCATCAAAATCCAAGCATTTTTAAGTTACCTTAGTTTTGTTTAAAATTTGTTTAAATTTACTTTGTAAATAAATGGAAATAAAGATTACCACGGCGGAAAAAGCTAAGGACCCAAAAAGGGTTGCTCAGGGAAAAAGGCTCGCCGCTATTTCCTGAGAAGCGAAAGCACGGAAAGCGAAGAAACGTCAAGAACAATGCGAGTCCGAAATTTCCCCCTACTTGCTACTTGTTGCCCTGATCGTTATCGGTATTAGCGCATTTGCTGGGTATTGTTATTGGAAAAAAGAACAACCAGAACAACAAAAATTTAAACAAGAAGAACAACCAAAACAAGAAGATCCTAACAAAGTATCGAGATTAGAAAAATTTTAAAATAAATACTAAATAAAATAGTAATGTCTTTAAGTAAAACCGAAGTAATAAACGGACTTTACAACGCCGGAATAATCACGCTTGGAGCTATAGCAACGTCAATGATAAGTAAGAAATTAACAAAAGATAGTATTGGTGTTTCAGACTCTGCACAGGGTACACTAAAGTTAGCCGCTGCAGTTGGAGGAGTTGCGTTATTAATCAAATTTTTACAAGAAAAAGACTACGTTCCAATAGAACCGTTTAAAGTCAGTTCGTAAATAAAAAATGACAAGCGTAGTAGCAAGAGGATTATTTGATGCAGTTGCATTTGCAGGAGCCGGTTACGTATTTCACAAATTGGACAAGAACGGTTACGAAGAAGAAATGAAAAGACACGACGAGGCTATGGAAAAATTAAGTGGGGAAAAAGAAAAATGGTACGAAAGAACCGTAGAGGAAAAAACAAAATAGCATTATTACGACAAAAACTTTTGGATGCGAACAAAGATTTATCCGAAACCAATTTACACAATCTAAGAACCGCTACGGAAAAATTAGATGAAGACAAAGAACCATCATTGAACGATTATTACGAACCGTCTGAAGAAATAAAAATGTACATGAACATCGTTACTGGTGTTATCGGGTCGGTATCTGTTTTTTTGGTTACCAAGTTAGTATTATAATTTTCATAATCTTGTAAGATTATGAAATGTTTGCCTTATATAACATACCTGGCAACTAAAATTTTTAACGTAACCGCACTACCGAGAAGGTGTGTGGCTCCGTCAGTCTTTGGGACGTTGTTAGTTGGAACATATTCAGATTTTGTTTTACCTTGTGTTACGCTGTCCGACTCTTTCTGTTCAACGGGTTTAACATAATTAACGTTCTCATTTACGCCGAACTTCAAATCCTTCGTTGCGAGCGTCAAAGCGTTATTATATCCCGCTACTTTTTCCTTAAGTATTATCATATGCGGCCCAATTCAGTGTGTAGTTTCATATAGAGATCAGTAACGAGCGGTAGCGTATTATTTATATAAAATACATAAGGTTGGCAACTAAATTTCACCTGACGAACATATGACTTTTGCTAAACACAAAATACATCGCTCGTGAGATTAAAAACAGGTAAAAAATTATAACACGTTAATCTCCGATAATTTTACTACACATACTCAATGAAATTTGTCTTCAATGTTGCTCAATGGCTACAAAATTTGAACATATTTTTCATGTATTGACAAAAAATTTCTTGTCCCAATGCGAGATGCCACAGGTTATGCCACACGTCAGCATTTAAAAAGCATTTATGCGCTCCTATTGGTGCACTTTTAACGAAGTGTTCATTTAAACCGTACCACCGATATCCCATATTCTCGGTGACCAGTACAACTCTCCGGAATCATCTAACTCTTTGAACGTCTTTGTTGTAATGTCTAAAAACTGATCGTCACGGATCTTAAAGGAGACACCCGTCCCGGTTACATCCCCGGTTTTCGACAGTATGACATTAAAACTGAATCTGCTAATGTGGGCGTTTGGGTACTTCTTTTTAAACTCATGTCTTTTAGACGCTTTTTTGTTATTTTGAGATTATTCAACGCCTTGTCATATTTTTTACCATAGTACTGTTTGTAAGACTTTTCGAACTTTTTAAAGTCTTCCTCGAGTGTCATTTTCATTTGATGTCTTTAATATCTTTTATTGGGACCCACGATCGACTGTTGTATCCTAACCATTTTACCAACGCTATACCGTTCTTTTTTCTGAGTATTTTTTCTATTATTTACGTATCGTCTTTTTTGTTCACGACTGATAGTTCCTCTTCGTAAAATTTTCCGATGATCGGTTCGCCTTCGTGATCTTTTAATTCGTATACGGTAGGATCTCCTCTGAGAACTCTTTTCACTTTAAAAATTTCTTCCGTGAAATTAGCTTCGTATCCTTTAGCAAAAACACTTTTGTATTTACTTACTCTGACCGTATTACCGATCCTGAATTTATAGGTAGCGGTAAGTTTCCAAGAGGCGATCCGTATATATAACGTAACTCAGACTATATTTTCGTTGGCTTGGTTTACGTCTTTTGGTTTCATATGGATGCTGCTGTGTTTGGTGTTATTATAATTTTTAGCGAGTTTGTTCAAAACGTCGATCCAATTGTAAGTTCCTTTGCTGTAAAAATATTTCCACATCATTGTTTTTAGAGTCCTGTTAAATCTTTCAACGATGGCTGCCTTCTTATCGGGATATCATATCGGAATTTTTTTACAATATTTCGACAGCTTTTGTCATATTTTTGGTATCTTTTCTGCAAACAAGTATCGTAAAAGCAAACCGGCTTAAAATCTCAGTAGCCGTCAGTATCCATCGATAACTCTTGTTCTTACTCCCGTACTTACCCATATCTACAAGATCTACTTGCATTTGGTCCGCAAGTTTTTTAAGGTTTTTAGGTATTTGTGTTTTTTAGCAACGGGTTTATATCTCGTGTACGTATCTTGAGTTTTTAACCATTCCTTCACCACTTTCCTACTTATAACTAGCCCATTACTTTTAGCCTTCTGGTATAATTTTTCAGCAGACTGATAGCCCTCAGAGGGATCGTAGTAAATATCCCTTAATGCTTGTTCGTTAACAATTTCGGTCATTATTTATTCATCAAGATACAGCTCAAACATGACGCTTAAATTGACCTTGTTACCTATGTTCGTGTTAACATCGAATTCAAACACGTTGTGATCACCATTTAATACCGAAACCAAACTGGGAGTCTTTCAGCCAATCAGATGTGTTGTGCCTACCCGATTAACCAATCAAATTGTTTACAGATCGAGAAAAGGTAGGGGTAGTGGTGGAGGAAGTCAAACCAGAACCTCTATTTTGGTTTAGATTTGAAGAAAACTTTAAGGGGTTCCAATACTAAAAAAAATTTTTTGTGTGTTTTAATTCTATGCAGTTCATCTTTGGTCAGGTGTTAGGACATGGTACCACAAACATAAAAATAAGTTTTTCAAAGTTATCATTTCCATGGTTACCATGTTAATTACTCCCTGATGGTGAAAAATCCATATATTTGTAAACATGATATCTCAACAACTATGAATGATAAAAATCTAAAATAACTTTATTTTAATAGTATATCACATGCTCTGGGAGATGAACCAGAACTATGGTGATTGAGGCAAAAATAAATTTTAGCGGACAAAATATTGAAACTAGATATTAGCGAGATGATACTGACTATCATAACTTGCATGCTATTGCAAATATTTTTATGATTCTGGTTCATCTTCAAGAGAATGTGACACAGAACACACAATGAAAGTTTGAAGTCAATGGCTTACATACTTCTTGAGATATCGCGCATTCAATAATGGCGATTGGTGGTTTTCGGCAATTTGAGAAAAACTGCTTTAAAGTTTTTGCATGCATTAGAATAACATTAATCGAACAATGCTATGAAAAAGGACGCAATAGAGTAAACCAATTGCATACCATTAATTGCTCTGGGTAAAATCATGGTTTTACCCTAACACGGTGTAGGATTTTCTGAATTTCTCCGTTTATAATTCATTTCGTTGTTTGAAATTTTGAATATGTTTAGAGAACGCCGTTAACAATATTTTGTAAAATTTTTGAAAATCGATGAATTTTGAAATTATTTACTATTGGACCCCCTTAAAAAATTTAATTTTTTTACTATCCTGATCACAGGCCTAACTCCAAAAAAGTAAATGAGTTACTGCTAAATGCTATTAAATATCGCTTGTGCAAATACGTATATATTATTTAACGGATAGGAGGCCCGGAGAGTCCTCGCCGGACTCGGGCCGTTTTCAAGAGCTCGGGGACAGTTTTTCGCCATCCGGACCGACGCTGCTGGTAAATAACAGATTCATTTTTTCACTGAACACAATAAAACTCCAACCAATGCGGCTTTGCCATTTTAATAATTTATTAAAAAACATTTTTAAATTGAAATTATTTGTACAAGCGAGATTTGAGACAATTCGTATATAAATACAACATTAGTTGCGGAAAACCGTTAGCGGTTGGGTTGAGCGATCCGTATATATAGGGAAAAACCGGGCCGCTCGTCAGTCAATCACATTACAGGACTCAGTGGAAAACCGGACCGGAAAAAATAATACTAAATATTGATTGCTTAAATACTAGGCCCTCATACATGTTAACCGTGACCGTAATCCAGGCCAGTGGCAAAGCTGTAACACTATCAACTGAAAAAGTGATTGTAATTTAAAATTTGCATAGCATGTAAGCAGAAGATTGTGTAAGATTTTTATTACCTTTGTTCTCACATCTATCGCCATTATACCCAGCAGGACACAGACATTCAAATGAAAAAGCAACATTTGTACAGCTTCCATTATTATGACATGGACTGCTCGCGCAGGATGTGTACATGTCTGTAAGAAATTATTATTAATATGTTAACGAATCTTTGGCTCTCAGCAGTGCGGCCAGTAAGTGAAGAGCTGTTCCATGATGCATGTAAGATATTTTGGTCACTACAATTATCTAATCATTGGATCAAATTATTCTTTTAAACTTATCGAAATTTGGATTTTATTAATATATAGTATCATATATCTCGTTTATAGTATCAACAATCTTCCTCGAATGTGGATCCAATTATTTATGACTGTACAATATATATATATATACACATAATACCTCAATAATTGTGACTGTTATAAACATAACATATCAAAATAGTACAGAATCTGTAATTATTTTTTATAAGGGTGGAGGGGCAGTTCGGGTGTTAAAAGGCACATGTTATCTTATCAGAAGTGGTAAAACGATAGCAAATTGTTCTATCTTGCTTTACAAATTATATAAAATTATTATCATTTTCTTTATATGCATTGATAATTGTTTAAATTACCGACAAATATCTGCGTGCAAGAAATAGCTTGATCATGCGTATTTTTTCGAAAAATTAGCAAGCTATGAGCATGCGCGTTGCTTTCAATTTTGTAAATAGTGTTTACATGCTAGCTTTTTGTTGAATTTTAGAAGCATAGGATGTCATGGTCTATAAGAAGCTTTGTAAGACCATGACAAAACAATTATTATATGAACTACCTATATTTTACGTGTGACCAAATGAAATTGCTGGCTACAACGTTTAACAATTCCGATGCTTATTAGAATTGTAATTTCACGGATATAGAATAAACCCTGACCCAAACATCAACCCTAACTGTAACTATCTCAATAATTTATTGGATACAGTAATCTTGCTGGGTTGACGTTCGGATCGGGTTGGCGGACATTTTACAGTGTTTACGCATCGCCTAAAATGAGATACATGCATACATTCAGCCGTATATTATCCTTACCGCTTCCACTTCCACCGCTTCTACTTCCACTTGCTAAATCTCTTTTGAACCTAATTTCTTTCGCTGGTTGGTCACTGAGTGCAACCAATTCATCATTTGATTCATCTTCCAAATTTATCTTACCATTGTTTAGTTCTAGTTAAAGCGAAAAATTGGAGAATTTTAGCTATGTAATTATAAATAGGGTCACGTAAACACTCTATTTAGGGTGGGGGTTACTATAATAATCATACTTATCAATTTCCATTTCTCCCATGATTGGTCGAATGAAAAGTTTTCTTCCCGCTCATGGCCATTGGTTCCACTTCCAAAAATTCCTAAACATTGGAAACTTGATTGTTTTTGCAAGTACACAGTGTTATAACCATAGTCACGATCATATCATAAAAAATTATAATGCTCACAATTGTAAGGATATACTAATATCATCGAGTGATAAATTTAAAATATTAAAAAAACCAAGAACGGGCGACTATATGCGTATAGTATTTTCTTCTCATTACTCTTAAGGATAATAATATATGCGATAATTTCAAATATGCAGAGGACCAAACAGTTGTAAAATATAATTCATTTTTAATACTAGACTCTTATTACTCCTCCAAATGTTTAATACCAGCATCAAGAAATTCCTTTTCCCCCGAAGTCAAAGTGAGCCACTAATATCAAATTTCGATTTTGTTGATTAAAATTTCAAAACTCTTTTACGTAAATTATTGTTATTGTAATCATGTAAATAAGTTCTGAAGAACTTTTCTTACACGAAATACGTCAATGGTGTGTGGACGCTTTAAAAGAGTTCTGCCGAAGGAGAAATTTAAGAACGTCAGACAGGAAAGATGAACTTATTGCGCATGTTTTCACCGCAAGTGAGATGAAGGTCCTCGTTGATTTCTACAAACAGAGAACGAAGAAGCTTTTACAAGTCTCGAACATCGGCTACCCGATCCTTTAAAAATAAAAGAGGGCAGGATATTGGAAGTAGACGGCGTCAAATCTTGACAACCTTTATTCTTAAACGAAATTGCAATTTTTCTAATTGCTGATCATGTAGGCAAATTAAAGATGAGACCTTTAACAAACGTGTCATAAATGAATATAAGAAAAGTTAAGCGACCGTATCACTTATTTGTAATTATCACCAGGACGTGTATCAGCAAGAAAATTTCAAAAAATCTCCCTGAAAATGAACATAATGCGTTGAAGGATTGTCTTGTAATTGTTAATGCTAAAAATACACTAGGTACGGGCTGCTGTTAAATCTTCTGTACATCTAGCACACTGTTGAGCGTTATTACCCCGCCTGGCGTTGACGTGGCGCAGTTTTACACATTTGCGGTTTTTTTTTTTTATTTTCTTCAGTGTCTGAAGCTGGGCTGCCTCTCATGGGTGATACCGTTGGCAAAAGCTGTGTGAGCTGATCTAAACACGGCGTTAAATCTCAATTTTTAGTGGAAAAAAACACGCATCTTGACATGTATACTACAACATCTAAAGGACTTCTGCGTGAAAAAATTCTCATGCAAAATGTTTTAAAACGACAAATTTCACAGCAAAACTTTCCGTTGGATATCAACCCGGGTTGGCTTGTCATGCAGCCCTGGTCAACCCGTCTACTAATAATTTTCTGTTAACGTTTACACGACAGCCGGGTCAACCCTTTTACACCTCGCCAACCTGGGGCACAACCTTCTCGAGACCCGGGTCGACTTAGGTTGGCGAGGTGTGAAGGCGTGAAAATTGTGCGTAAATCTTCATATAAACCTGGGTTGACCTAAAAACTACAAAATATCGACGCACATTCATATAGAATGAAGTTATATTCATGATTAAAAATCTCTAATGAAAAAATTCAGCGTCTTTCGATATAGTTGAGTGATTAGATAGTTGACCAATTTTTTACGTGCCGCACAAGCACAATATGTCAGGCTGCAAAATAAGGACCATGATCAAAAGGTCTAAGGCAAAAATAGTCTGTAAAGAATAGGATATGGGTACAAAATTGCAATAAGTTTAATTGCATACCAACCCGGGTTGGCGCAAACTGATCCGAATTGAAAACAAAGATTGGCGTTTTTACCAGCCCGGGTTCATGTAAACAGAAAAACTAATCAAGCCCCATGAGGTCTATCAATCCGGGCTGAAAATCATCCCGGGCTCGTGTACATGAGGCTTGCTAGTTACGGCCCTGCTCGGCCTTGTGCCAATTTTTGCCTTGGCAGACGGAATGAAGCCTTGGAAGGTGTCTTGTTAACAGTATGATGTGCTTTTCGTTTGACATTATAATTCACTCCGATTTGGGAAATGCATTTTTTATTTTGTGATATCTGTATTGCTCGCTATCGAATCTTTGGTTTCCCGCCTGCTTTGTCCTTCTATATTCTCAAATACGTTATGAGGTGCTGGGTTATTATTGAGGTACATATGCATACCTGCTGTGATTTCTTCAGCTTCCCCTAGTCATTTTCTCCGTTAAGGTACACGAGGAAAACCTCCGAAATTATTCGCAGAGGTGTTAGCCACCATTGAAGGGGCTAATATTTATGTAGATATCAGCACAAACCTTTAACGCTAACATGCAATGCAACAAATTCCGAACAGAAAATCAATAACGAATGCGATTATAGGGGTAGAAAAAAATATAATTATATTAGGCAACACACAATTCATCATGAAATTGAAAATACGCGGAATTCTAGTTCAAAATATTGGTTTTCGTCTTAATGAAGGGCTTTTGGAAGGTGATTGAGAAAAATTGAGAGGTGCTAAATCGAAGATGAAGATTATTGCATTTTGGAGATATTGAAGATGAAGGTATTGGAGATAATGCGAATTGAAATTTTGACGTTAAAGACAGATCACTCTCCTTTTTGTTAAAAATGCATATGAAATTGTGTGCACGACGGCACGACCCTAAAAATTTTCTTGATGCATGGGCACCTGTATTACTGCTAAATAGATATATTATGAATATTTGCTCGTGAACTGAATATGTAATTATCATAATAAGGCTTTTCTAACTCCTAGTGAAAAAATGCATGTGTACTAACCCAAGAATGCGACCAAGTACCACTGAAATCGGCTCATATCCAAAATGATTATTTTCGATTGCCTAAAGACACGGTTAGTAAATTTTGTCAATATGGGCAACTGTAGCTATATTGGCTTGCATGGTAGCTTATCTGAGGCAATGAAAATTTGAGAGGTGGTAATGCATTATTCAAAAACAAATACGAGCCAGCAATTTCTACTTTCCATATTCTCATCAGTGAAGATATGAGAAAATATGTAACGCGTGTTTTCCCGCGGGATTTATAATTATGTTCTCTGCTCCCTTGTTTCGACTTCTGACCATATACAGTAATAAACGAACGTTACACGGTAGCTTGAAGATATGAATATTATTTCTCGTGTTGAAAACACTAATTTACTCGCACCACCGTGTAATATCCTACAGTATATATCAGTCGTCTGATGATTGCCTACCATGAAACCCAGTGTAACTATATACAGTAGTTGCAAAATTTTGAAAATAAAGTATCTATAAAAACCGCATAACCGCTCTACCCTACGTATTGAGCACACCTTTTTGTCAAGTCTACGAACAATGATGCGCATTATTCCTGCAAAGAAAGCGAAATGCTTTCCTGCAATAAGGATCATCCAGGAATTGAACTGAGATTTACGACAATGATGTAATGTCGATGAGCAAGCTGATTAATAACTTTTCCCAGCAAAAATGTCAAGATGCAACGGAAATCTCATATTTAGGCATTCAAATTTTACACTAGCTAAAATATAACCTTTGTTTAATTTTCTGTGCACATGCACTCGACTATTGTATTCAGGATTGATTGGATTGTGGCTCCTTTAGGTCTTGCATGCATGTACTTTCCTGCAGTCTGGACATTATCAGATAATTTGTAATTCATTATGAAAGATAATAGTATAAAATATTATGAAAGATAACATCATAATATAAAGTTTGAGTCACCTTCATGCATTGGGAGAATAATAAATCCTGGTATATTCTATGTCAGTGAATTTCTCCCCTCTTCTACGTCTGACCTTTTTCTTAGACTAAGGTATTGTGATTACACATACTGGTAAATACAATAATAATAAGATAAAGCAAGTGTATACTTCCACTTCAAATTTCTGCATAAAGTTCTGCTTTTGTACTGTCGAAAAGCCTGGCTATTGGCATTGCAAAAAATAGATGACTACAAAGATTCTCAACGGCTTAAGAGATCTAAAAACACTTCTGAAGTAATACAATCTGATCTCAGCGTAAATTTAAAAGTACAAAGTATATATAATGTTAATTGCGACATACCAGAACACGTACGAGTTTCTCCGCATTAATAGAGAGCTTAAGCAAGCGACGTTTTTGTCAACACGGACGGCAGCCGGAAGTGAGTTGCGTCGTTATAGATGGCGAATGATGGCGTCAGCCGTTCTTGTTTGAAATCAAGAACGTGAAAGTTGACTGACTGCCGTTGTTGATTTCAAACAAGAACGGCTGACGCCATCATTCGCCATCTATAACAACGCAACTTACTTCCGGCTGCCGTCCGTGTTGACAAAAACGTCGGTTGCTTAAGCTCTCTAATAGCAGATTCTTACTTCAACAAAGTCGGCAAAACACCTTGTTCATAAGCGTTAAAAATAAAGTATCGTCGCCTTTTTCTCATTTCATCTTGTACTATTTTTGTGAAGAATTAGAGGGGGCGGGGGGACTATCGCACTTTTAGTATAAATTTCCAGGTGACTATTGATTTTCCTGCATTCTGATTGGTCAAGATACGCTGTCTCTGAAGTGATAGTCACTGACCAGTGACTACAGCTTTTTGATTTTTGCTTTTCTATTCAGTAATGAATTTAAAGTGAATTTTTGTCAAGTTTAGTTGATTATTGTTTGTAAACACCTGGGAATTTATACTAAAACAATTAGTCGCCTCAGGCTCGGTGATTACAAGCCTATATTCACCTCGCCTTCGGCTCAGTGAATATAGGCTTGTAATCACCTCGCCTTCGGCGACTAATTGTTAAATAGCATCGCATTTTCGGTCAGTGGTAACTACCCGTCGCGGTGACCAATTTTCGCCATCGCTATGTTTTCGGCTTTATGTTGCGCTTCCTCCAGATGTATTAAGGCTTATTAGTGTACTGGACTGAGCGTTTACATTACGCTACTGCAATTCGATACGTGCCGCGCTTCAAAATTCACTCCTCTCTGATAGTGATACGAAAAGCCATGGGGCATGTTGGTGTTAAACATATTCGTCATTTTGAATTGTAGCGACACAAAGCAATGTTCTGGTTAAGCTGTGTAACATTCTGAGTTATATAAATAGCAAGAAATTTTCAATTTTTGTCTGACGAATGCAAATAAGGCAGAGAGAAATGAATATTTTGGCGGCACGTGAATGTCACGTGTATAACCGAGTGTTAGTAAATATATAACAGAAGTATATAACACAAATGGTTTTTATATACGTATAGTACGTACAGTTTTAATACAATTTTAATATAATACAAATTCTGTTCGGAAATAAATTTGAAATGGAGCCCATTTTGCCCTAAACCTCTTGAAGATTGCTGTACCAGCACCACCCGATGGCTCTGGAATAGTGACGCGTTAAGGCCAACACAGACCGGGCACGATTTCACAACGCGACGCGGTTTTTCAAACCATCATTTGAAATAAATTGATGGATAAGATATGCAAGATATGTTTAGTAGCAAATAGTTAAAGTTAATTCCATTTCAAAATATCAAAGTTAAAGGACGTTAAAAACCGAAAATTCGTGTTTTACTCGTAGTTGAACCTCTAACGCGTATACTACAGCGGCCAACTTAGTACTTTTACTACAGTTACGAAAGTTGATAAAACCGGGACACCGGCTTCCTTTCCAACGTGCTACAAACCGTGGGCAGCATTTCTGTTATTGTCAAGAAGAACGCTACTACAACAAGGAAGTGTAGAATCGACGCACGATTTTAAAGTATTTAGAAATTATGGCGTCGTTTTGTTACAGTGTTTACCCCAGTTAAAAATATAACATTAAGTTCTTGAAGGTTTTATTAGAGTTACGCCCTTTCTTCAAAAACAAAAACGAAGACCTGTCAGTAAGTAATAAATTCAATCTTGGCAAATGCAAATAATGACAATAATAATAATGCTAATGAAATATACATCATAGTCAGTAGTATGCACTAATACAATGCTTATCCAGTATGCTATCGCATATTGATTATAATACATGAATCTTACCTTTGAAAAGTGTTTGGATACTTAAGTTTTTCCGTGTATAAGCATATAAATTAATGAGGAAATGACAATCGAACATAACAAGTTTGTGATAATAAGTTTGAGAACCACGCTGGTAATTTCCTCTTGGAATGTGTGTAATCATGACATCCCGTCATGCCGAACTGAATATGCATTATGAGTAACTTTATCAACCACAAAATTGATATTCGTCTTTTCAGCTATACTATCTTATCTATTTTAGCAAATAAGAGGGTAAGGAATACAAACCCCTGGCTCACGCTTGTTTAATAATTTTTTAACTAATAATTTAGGTTTATACAATGTTAAATTATTATGAATATAAATAATATTTTTTACAAATAAACCGTGTGCAAAATTGTCTTTGGTAGCTTGGTAGTTGTTTTGTAGAAAAGATTTCGAATAATACTCGAGCTATTTTGCCTCCATTTATATAATGGTATTTTTCAAGAATAAAGTCATGAATGCCATTTGACCTATAGCGTGTGGACTAATGGGTCAAAATTATAGGCTGACTATACATACTTAGGTCGCTTCGCTCACTCATGGGGGGGGGGGGGGAGGCAAAATGGACCTTCTAAATTTACTGTGCTCTCTAGAATATAAAGTATTGTACATGGTTTCACATTGCTGGAGCTTCATATGGCCAAATGTTTTAATACATTTTGAATATATTGACAGATTTTTCTCAATCATCCAGGATTTCAATGTTTTCTCTTCTTTAATATTTAATTATTCAAACACATAGCACTTGCACAGGCTTGCCCTGTAATTAATAAAATTAAATTTTAGCCATTTCAATTAAATTTTAGTCATTTAAACACTTCAATTCAGCTAAACAGCGCACTTGTCGTATATGTATGCAAAGCACGCGATCATGATATTTAAATCATTCAGTTAAGATACGTTTGACATCGACAATATGCGAGCATGAAAAATAAGCGACAAAAAATAACAAAAACTGTCACAGTTGTAACAATCAGCCGCAAAGCCACTGATGTGTCCTCATAATTAGTTCAGACTATGTTTCCTCATATTTATCTCCCGTGGCGAAGCCAGCCTGACATTTGGTCATACAAATGCAAATTTAAACCATTATCATTATTCATCTGTTTAGAAATTGATTTCTTATAAGGCCTATAAATACAGATAAATTTGTATTTGCATGACCAAATGTCGGGCTGGCTTCGCGACTGA
Organism: Muricea muricata; assembly: GCA_963855995.1. NCBI lineage: Eukaryota > Metazoa > Cnidaria > Anthozoa > Malacalcyonacea > Plexauridae > Muricea > Muricea muricata. The sequence goes on from OY979716.1 coordinate 106,601,287, forward strand.
TTATTTCTTGTTCATGATGACTAATTGTGGATGTCAACTTTAATTGAATTAGCTGTTCATAATTATGCACTATCGTTACCACTTCCACTAGAGCTGATTGAAACGTTGTAACCTAATAAATTTAGAGCTTATACAACGTTTGATAATTCCGATACTTATTGAATTTGGATAAAACGACCCAAACCCTAACGCTAACCGTGATACAATCCCACTAATTTATTGGATACCATAATCTAGCAGGGTTACAACGTTTGGATCGGGTGTCTACTACCACTAGCACTTTCACTTCCACTTCCACTTGCACGGCCACTTCCACTGTTGCACAAAATCGCTCTTTTCAATCGAAAACAAGTGAAAACGTTAATTAAACGCAAGTAATATTTTAGCTTTTTTGTGTCTCACTTTCACCGCGCACTTTTATTCTAACTTCTTCTTGAAACTTGTATATCTTATTATTTCCTGCCTAAATATGAACCTAAACTAAAAATTACCCTGATCACTTGAAGCATAAAAAAATATCGTGATTTTTTAAAAATGGCTCTCAGACAATACGGATTAAATATTCATGTTAGTATGCCAACGGCAAATTATTTTTCTCAAGAGTGCAACGTCATCAGGTGTCCAATCTATTGCAGCTACTAAGTACTATGACACATCTACTAGAACAAAGAATAAAATTTTTGCGCAATATATTTTTTGCCTGACAAACGCGTCATGAATATAGTCAACTTTCGCTAATTCGACATATTACAAGCTATAGTTCGTTAAAATACATACCAGCAATTATGCTGTCAGATCTTATTCGTATGTACAGAGGAAACAGGACGAAACACTCAAGTTAGTTACTCTCAAGTTCGGTAGAACCCCGAGTGACGGATGGCGGTCATGCTAAGAGCTTTAGTGTGTTTGATTTTTATATTCTTTATTAAAAAGCCCTCAAATGTTGGAAGCAATTCAAATTGTTATATGTTCAAAGGAGAGTATGTTAAGGATGTAAGGGAAATGTTTGTGTGTTCATCATTGTGGCAATATCAGCTGGATTTTTGGGTTGAAAATAAGACCGAAGGTTGCGCTTCAATTCTCCTCTTACTTAGTGGAGACATTGAGCTGCGCCCTGGTCCATCTTTGAGTTGTCCTACATGCGTAAAAGTTATCAGGAAAAACCAACAACGTGCAAAGTGCAAGCTATGTCAAAATGTATTTCACATGAAGTGCCTGCTTGATAAACTTGAACGAAATCGTGAACTGCTACTTTGTTCCATTTGTAATGCTAAAGAAATACAACATTGTACACAAGGTAACCAGTATCAAAATCCCCAAATCTTAGAGAAGCTTAAGAAGTATTTGGGTCAAAGAAGCCTGAAAATCCTCCATCAAAATGTAAATGGCCTACTGTCAAAATTGAACCATATTAAGGTTTTGCTTCATGATTCCGGTAAGAATATTCATGCATTGGGCATCACCGAATCAATACTTAATAGTTCGGTGGGTGATGTTGAATTGTATATCGAAGGATATGTTAATGTACGTAAAGATAGAAATACAGGACCTGGGGGTGGTGTGTGTTTGTATTTAAGAAATGATCTGAACTGGCAAAGGCGAACTGATCTTGAAGCAGCTGAAAATGAATCTATTTGGGTTGAATTGTTGATGAAGCATTCGAAATCGATCCTGTTATGCTTGTGTTATCGTCCGCCTGATTCATCGAAGCATCTCCATAAAGCGTTTAATTCTGAATTCAATAATTCCATAACAACGGCATTAGCTGAAAACAAAGAATAGATCATAATCGGTGATCTTAGCTAATTGCAATTATTTACAACAAAATAAACAGACGGAATTGAAAGATATAATGAGAATTAATAAACTTAAGCAAATGATAAATGAGCCAACAAGATGTACAGTGAATACGGAGACTTTAATTGATCTAGCGTTTGTGCCTGATGAATCTAAAATTGCGAATTCTTTTTCAGTTGAGTACGCAATTAGCGACCATCAACTAATTGGGATTATACAAGTTGAATAGCAGAAAATTTACCCCCCGTAAAATTTATGCAAGAAATTACAAATACTATTGTAAGGATGCTTTCAAATCGGACCTTAGAGGCTTGGCGTGGGAAGATATTTTGTCTAGTGATTTCAATACAGCATGGAGTTCATTTAAAGAGCTAATTAACAATATTGTGAATAAACATGCCCCAATGTTTGAAAGGAAAATAACCGGCAGAGTCTGTCCATGGTTAACGTCAGAAATAAGAAGTAAAATAAATCAAAGGGATTATTTACTTCGAAAAGCGAAAAGGTCAAAAGCCCAAAAAGATTGGGATGACTATAAACGTGCGCGTAATTCAACAACATCTGCCATACGAAAATCGAAAGCCAACTATCACAGGAATCTTTTAAAGAAACTTTAAATAGTCCAAAAGATTTCTGGTCTAGGATTAAACGGACTTATCCAACAAAGGACAAAATTTCTACTCCTAAAGCTTTCTTTGTAAATAATTTAATTACTACTGATAAACTACTTATTTATAGCAAATTCATTTTGCGAGTATTTTAGATCAGTTGCAAGATCTCTCCAAGATACAGCATCAAGTTTATTTTTCCCCACCTGGAAATCCTATTCTTTCAATTTTCTTAAAGATTTTGTTAATCCTTCAGGTTTGAGATTCACTTTTACAGAAGTGAATCAACAGCAAATTCTTAAAATTGTGAAGTCACTTAAGTCATCGAAAAGTGCCGGACTGGATGAGATCCCACCAAGATTGATAAAAGATGCAGCTGAAGAGTTACTAGCGCCTTTAACCATGTTGATAAATTCTAGCCTACAATCTGGATCGTTCCCAACGTGTGAGAAACAAGCAAAAGTCGTCCCCGTGTACAAGAGCAACCAAAAATCAAAGCTTGACAATTATCGTCCAATATCCGTTACAACTGTTTTCTCGAGGATCATTGAAAAGGTTGTATATAATCAGCTAAGTGACTACCTCGAACCTAACAATCTAATTTGTCCAAATCAATTTGGATTTCGACCTAACAGATCTAGGAATCATGCCGTTACTCGTTTAGTTGATGATATAAGAATCAATATGGATAATGGTCTCCTTACAGGAGTGGTATTTATGGATTTTCAGAAGGCCTTTGATACGATAAAACATGCTTGCTTGATAAAAAAAATACCATGTTATGGAATCGAGTCTATTGAGCTAGAATGGCTAAAGGATTATCTGTTTAATCGTAGCCAGACAGTAATATTTGATAACGTTAAGTCATCACCACTACATATTACCCATGGTGTTCCGCAAGGATCTATTTTGGGCCCATTACTTTTCAATATTCTAATTAATGACATTTCCCAAGTTGTGGGCAAGGCTCAAGTTATCCTATATGCTGACGATACTGCCATATATTATGCACATAAAGATCCGAAGACGATTCAAGAGATACTTGGAAATCAGTGCAATGATATAAATAATTGGCTTGGGGATAACAATCTTTATCTGAATTTGAATAAAGGGAAAACAGAATTTGTACTTTTTGGAACTCCTCAACGGTTATCGAAGGCAGAAAAGATTGAGATTTCAATAAATAAATCTGCTGTTCATGAATGATCCCAGTATACTTATTTAGGTGTCATTCTTGATCACCACTTGAATTTGCACGAGCATTTAACCAAAGTGTTCAAGAAAGCTACATCGCGTTTAAAACTCATGCAAAGAGTCAGAGTCAATTTAACTCCCTACAGTGCCTTCTGTATTTACAATGTAATGATAAAATCGCAAATGACGCATTGTAGTTCGATATTACTTGGTCTATCTCGTCATTGGGTTGAGAAGTTAGAATGCGTTCAAAAGAAAGCAAAGATTATATGTGGAAGTCAAAAAGCTGAAGAATGGTCGACTATTGCCGACACTATTAAAAGGAATGCTATGATGATGGTTTTTAAGTCTATACATTACACTAAACCGGAACATTTTAAAGATTATTTCTCGAGACTAGCCCACAACTATTCAACTCGTGGAAACCACTCGATGTTGAATTTACCCCGCATGAAATTCGAAGCTGGGCGAAAAAGTTTTAGATTTCAGGGGGCACTCATTTTCAACAGTCTACCATCCAAGATTAGAAACGAAGTATCAATTTTAAGATTTAGGAATAGACTGAAAAACTATACCTTTTAATCTGACTGTTAAAAATGTCGAATTAGCTTATAAAAACTTATCATCAATTGAATTAGTTTGTTAACTTTTATCTTCATTCATCTATACTTAATTCTTATATATTTGTTTTTTGTATTCATAGTTTTTAGATATATTTTTATCACGCTTGGCAAAAATGTATGCAAAATCGCCAATTCAAAATGTCCCAATTTTTTGCCGTCCGTGCGTAAATTAACCGGAGACTGGTGACTAATGTGTCTTCTTAAATTGCGCAATATTTCGAGCGGTGCTAGAAGTTTAGGGTTGTCGGGGAGTATAGGAAACCTAGTGAATTTGAAAGGGGGAATTACGAGGATAATTTTGATACCAAAGTTGCTATGGTTACGTTGTTTCCCTTTCTGTGAACGAATTTTGCTTCGAGGGTGCGTGCGCGAATCGGGTGAATTGCGAATTTTAGAAAAAATTCGCAATTTTCGGCTAGTTATATCTTTTTGATTTTTCTCCGATCGTAGAAATTTTTGCGTATTTTTAAAGTTAAGATGGGAACTTAAAATCGTATGTTTTTTGTTTTCAAAGTTTTGTTTTATAAAGTCATAAAAAAAGGCATGTTTTACGGGTGATATCTTGAACTCCAGTAATAACAATTGATTGTCTGCACACATATGAAGTAGAGAAACGGATATAAAAACTGTCAAAGAAAGCAAAAAACAGAGGATACTGGATAAATCATTTAGATTAAGAGGTAAATAAACTGTTAGGTGTTATTTATCGGTAATCAGGCCCATTTTCTGACAGATTTCTCTTGTATGACTATATGTCTATTTGTTTGTACTTTGTACATTTAGGCAAATTATATTTTTACGTATTGTTTCTATTTTAAAATACTGGCCTTCTACATTTGGTAGTAAATACCTACGAGACATTTTTCCAGTTCTATGGTAGTATTACAAAGTGTTTCAGCTCTTTTTTGTATCATGTAAAGAATTCACGAGTTGGCCAATACATTTAGTTTTATTATATATAAAGTGACAGAGTCTGTGATTGAGATGTGTGTTGACACTTGATTTCCAAATGTGCTATTAAGAAATCATGTCATCTTATGTTACTACCTAAAACGGGGAAAGGGTCAGATTTGTTTTTAAATACACTGCAGCAGCAACATGGAAAATTCATCCTGTGTGTGTGTGCTTTTATTAAAATCACACTGGCAGTCAGCTCATCAATACATTGCATCTTGATTGCTGACACACCAGAGTGACACTGGGTTTGTCTTCTTTAGGTCATTATTTACCTGACTACATCAGCTGGCAGCAAAAGTCTTTACCACAACCTATGTGTGCTCTCAATCCAAGCAGGCCTTTGCCAGCCAGTTCAAAGAACAATTAATGAAATACTTGAAAGGGCAATTTCATAGATATAGCAGCACAAAAGTTCTTTTGATGTGCTCCAATGCATACTGTTATATTATTTTGCCTTTTCTAATGTTAAACAATATTACTGAATGAGGAAAAGGGGACACTGAATTTGGTCAACAAATAAAATTAATAGCATGTGAGGCCTTTGCCAGCCAGTTCAAAGAACAATTAATGAAATACTTGAAAGGGCAATTTCATAGATATAGCAGCACAAAAGTTCTTTTGATGTGCTCCAATGCATACTGTTATATTATTTTGCCTTTTCTAATGTTAAACAATATTACTGAATGAGGAAAAGTGGGCACTGAATTTGGTCAACAAATAAAATTAATAGCATGTGAGGCCTTTGCCAGCCAGTTCAAAGAACAATTAATGAAATACTTGAAAGGGCAATTTTATAGATATAGCAGCACAAAAGTTCTTTTGATGTGCTCCAATGCATACTGTTATATATATTATTTTGCCTTTTCTAATGTTAAACAATATTACTGAATGACGAAAAGGGGGCACTGAATTTGTCGACAAATAAAATTAATAGCATGTGTCACTTGCTGATTGACATAAAAATTCTTTCCTTCACAATTAATCATGTGCCAATAAATTTGGGCCCATTTACTTGCATTGTACAGTACTAAACAATGGCCAGAAATAGATCAATTTCAGTGGATCAAAGAGGTGGAAAGGGGAGGGGGCATTGTAGAATAGCCTAACTCAAGGATCTGTCAACACAATGTGTGTATGGAATTGCACTTTGTAAAGCTATATAGTGCTGCCATACTGTTCATTATTCACTCTATTGCTGTACAAATTTATTTGTGAATGTTATGATCTTTCACCATAGTTGATTAGCAAACCCAATCTTACTTTGTTGTTTGAGCCCAATGGATGATAAACACTCACTTTACTTGTCAAGGAAAGAGTTTTTATCTTGCTTATGCATACTAAAAGTCCAAACCAATGAGAATACAAAGTAAACTAAAACAGTAAAAGATATTGTATATAATACATAATATATAATTGAAAAATAGACCAATTACAACCATTATATGAATTACTGTACACTAAAAGTATTGATTATAAACAAAACACTTGTACATCCTGATACCTAATAAATTAGTTACTAAACAGTACATAATAGATAAAAGTCTGAGAATTTTTCCATAATTGTCTGATCATGTGTTGAGTTTGGCAAGCAAGGGGAATGGTTGGGGAATAGCAGGTGTTATCCACATTTATTGCACTAAAGTACTAAAAAGGAATGAAGTAAGGAAGGTCATTAAGAACTTCCCACTCACTCAGGTTTCTTTTTCCCTTGAGCATTGTTACTTGCTATAACATCAGAGTTCTTGTATTATCAAAACATCTCACACAGCACAAGATTACTGTGTCTATTGTCCAACCATACTGTTCGTATGCCATACGTACATTTATATAATATTTCATATGTAATTGCGAGGATGAAAATGGAAAGCTTCCTTGCTTTACTTTATATTTTGATAGCTATACTTTATAATGTATAGGTAAATTTTGTTTACAAATTCATACATGTCATTTCAATCCTACATTTTATGACCCAAATGCGCAATTCAGCGAGCTATTTCTTTTCATGACTGCTTTTCGAGAATACCCAACAGGTAAAAACTTGTAAACAAAATTTTTTTTCCACAAATATCCTCAATAGATATTGCTAAAACTTGCACATTATATTCAGATTCACTTCAGAATACAACCACAGCAGTCTTCACAAAAGAAAAACGTGGCGTAGCTCACTGTCACACCATAGTTCATCAACAGTAAAATGCTCACAACTGATGTACCACATCTCTTCTATTTAGTTTCACCAAATTTTGTATCATTTGCCAAAATATTGGGTTTTATTCTTTATTGCGTTTATAGCAGTGGTTCGCCATTTTGAAAGAATAAAGCCTATTACTTCATCTAGGCAGCCAATATTGGATATTTTGACTTGAATAACCGCTGGATATGCATATCGCATATTGGCGATTTTGCATGCATTTTTGCCAAGCGTGTATTATTCGTTAATTCAACAGGTCCTTGATTGATACCAGTATTTAAATATGTATATATTTATAATTACTGAACAAGTTTTAACCTGTATAAAGATTGAATAATAATAATAATAATAATAGTGCCGAATGAAATTGACATGCACGCGTTGCTGATTATATATCTGCCCGTATTATCTTTTAAAATTATTTATCAAACATACTGTAGACATAAACATGCTGAAAAATATATTGTATGCTACCTAACATAAGCACCGATTCCTCCCGAATGTACACATCTATAAAACAAAAGTACAGTTTATTGTTTTGTGCGTGAAAAGCGGTTGCATGATCAACGCGTAATTTCAAGTTTTTCTTCGCTTTGACTTTGTTAACAGTATATTTATAACGCATCTTCGTTAAAGAGCTCAGAAATATAGCACTTGTAACAAATGTATTAGTTTTAAGAATGTATAATTAGAATATGAAGCTAATTTTAGCCATGCACTTGTAGTTAGCTGTTATGCGCGCGTGAGAAAGTTGAACAATTTGTTCAATTTGTTGCTATGGACGAACTTGCTGGTCTTGCAAGCCCGTCAGCCATGCTGTCTTCACAGCTCACGTCCTCCTTAAACCAAGTAAGTAAAGAGGAACGATTGCGCATAGTAGAAAAGGCCACTGAAGATTGTTTGCTTGTCTGCGAAGTGATAGCACCCAACAATGGCGAAGAACTGTTTGAATGCATAACCAGGTCAACGGCGGAAACCGTAGGTTATCATCAGGTATCCGACGAATTGGTAGGACTTATGATAGCATACAAAAATGCCAGCACCAGGAACCTTAAAAGACAAATACTGAGCCTGTACGCTTACAGATTAATTAATTTAAATTTTTTTTCGTGTTTTTGACAGCAGGATTATTTAATTTCTTCGCCTTTTTTGTCACTTTTGTCCACTCGTTTTGTTTTATATCAAGAACACATTTTATATTTGCATTATCACTGCTTAATTCCCTCATATCCGATTTTAACAGTTCGATTTCGGCCGCCATTTTGTTACCTTGTGCTGACAATGTTTTTATGGTGATTTCAAATTTTGTTGTATCTGATACCGCCCGCTGCGATTCTTCTTGTTGTTTTGCTTTGATTTCAGCGACCAGTGTCATAATATTGGCAATTTGATGTTTATATTCTTCACAGTTGCCACACACCGAGTGATTTTCATCAACATGTTGCAGCTTCGCATCTTGTTGTTGTGGGCTGGCGTCGTCCACGTGCGTCGTCGTTTCGACTTTTTCATTTAGAATTTTAACGCCATTCGTTTGAGCACTTTCCTCAAGAGCGGCTTGTAGTGATTTCTCTTGGTTGTCCTTCATGATCTGCAGCTTTTTTTTCTTTGGACCGAACCATTTTAAGCTTATCGAATTCTTCGTTCTTGAATAATTTTTCTTCCGCGCGCGGCGATGACCACTTCCCGTTATCACATTTCAAAATCGTTGCTACGAACGCTTTTAACGATTTTAGATCGCCTTTCCATGTGAAAATCTTTGCGTCGTAGAATAGGAAAGAAGATTTTTCTATTTTGTTATCAAACGTGTTAGTTTTGCTGTCCGAATTTGTGACAAATGCGGAGCTCTGATTTGTATGACCTTCCGCCATGTCTGGCATGTCTAAATAAAACAAAGCTACTCACTGTCTAAACAAAACAAAGCCACAGTCTAAACAAAACAAAGCCACTGTCTAAACAAAACAAAGCCACGGATGTTTGCTGATGACACAAACCTGACTGCTTCAGCAAATTCTTTGACTGACCTAGAGGCTGCGGCAAATTCTGATTTGGAGAACCTTAGAAAATGGTTAACAACATCGCGGTCTCGATGTAGGTCGGCGTTCTGTTGTTTGAAAATATTCCAAATACATACGTGTTCAAAAATTTACAAAGCCAAACCAGCAAAGTGGCTAAAGCTACGCTTACAAACGCTTACACCGTACGATTTTTTTATGTTTGATTCAAATTCTGGCGCGTATTAAAATTATGCCATTTGAACTACAAGCTATCCGCGTGCTTTTATTATTCGCATACGCTAGAATACAAATATGTACGATTAATCGCTGTGTAAGTATACCGTAAGGTAGATTAAAGTAAAAGCCAGCGTCGGCTACATACAGTTTAAGTTCGCAATATTAACTAAACATTATTTGAATATACAGGTAGATCAATATAGTGATAAGATATCGCGTACGCCGGTTCGTGGTATGAGTTTGCAAAGTATATATGTAGCTTATTAACTTCTTCTGAATCACACTCGTCGCGTAATTATAAGATATAAAAACTGCCCATGACTTAAAATGTTACTTTGCAACGTCAAAACGACGTTGGCATTCAACGTTATTTTGACGTGCGTGGAGAGACCTTGTCACCACGTTAGAAACTGGCATTGATACAACGTTCGACCAAACGTTGAACGTCAACGTTGAGCCAACGTTGACCACACGTTATTGGGGAACCGCATCAAAAACCAAAGTGGTATGAACGTCGTCACAATGTTAAGTTAAACTTAACATTCCTACAACCTTCTACCAACGTTGTGTGCACGTTGTGTGCTAGCTGGGATAAACTTAGCGTCAATGTACCAAAAACTGAGTTTATGTTGATTGGCTCAAAACCAATGATAAAAAATATCTCTGCTTCTCATCCAAATGTTTTCATTGAAAATCAACAAATTAAAGAAGTAAGCGAATGTAAAACTCTTGGAGTAACAGCATTTATCTTGGAAACGTATATACTGACAAAATTTGCAAAAAAGTAACAGCAGGAATCTCTGCTATTCGTCGCATCAAACCATTTGTTGATCAAGATACACTTGTTTTGATATATAACGCAATTGTTCGTCCGTACTTTGACTACTGCTGTGAAGTATGGGATGTATTTGGCGAAACCCAATCAAAACGGCTTCAAAAACTGCAAAATAGAGCAGCTAGAATTATTCTGAATTTAAGCAATGACGTACATCACACGATTGCTTTACATGCTTTGGGCTGGGAGCCACTCCAAAAAGAAAGGAAGAAAGCTAAAGCAAAGATGATGTACAAGGTATTAAACAAAACGGGTCCCAAATCACTCACAAATCTATTTACGTATAAGAGTGTGAAAACTAATTATCACCTTCGGGACATTTCAAGTGGTCTCTGGTTACCCAAACCACGTACAAATAACATGAAAAGAAGTTTTATGTACGACGGGGCACATCTTTGGAATTCTATACCAAAAGATATTAGGGAAAGCAAGTCGCTTTTTTCCTTTCGAAATAGAATCGCTGCTCATATCAGTGCGTAAAAACTTGTAGGCATTTACCTGTAAATAATTTAAAACTTTCCTATGTCTTAAACTTATATATTTTGTAAATAGCCTATATTATTCCACATGTAAAATTATTTTCTGGCACACGCCCCCCGTGGAAATCAGCTGCGGTTGACGGGGTCAGCGTGTATAAATAAAGTTATACTACTACCACTACTACTACTACTACAGATATCCCGTGCAGACATTGAAGAAAATTCATGAGCCGTTCGGAAATCTCTCTTGTTGGCAGATTAAACAAGCCCGTTTTCATGCTCGTTTTTGCGGTCCTGGAACTTTTCCTGTTAAAGAGAAACGACATCGTGTACGTCTTGACATGGCAAAGGTCGACCACTTTGTGGAAATTCGTGAACCCGCCGTATTTCTATCAAGATGTATCATACGGAAGCAAAATTCTTAACCTCGAAAGTGGTGAAAAAACAAAGATGCCAAATTTTGTAAGGACAGTAACAAGAGCAACCGGTACCATGATAAATCAGTATGTTGAGCACTGCAAAGAACAAGAATACGAGCCGTTGAGTAGATCGACTATGTTCAAGATACTGGAGGTGAAGGAAGCGTCGCAGCGTAAATCGCTTCAACGCCTTAACGCCGCAAATTTCGATTCCTTAGACGGTCGAACACTTCCAAGATAGCCGACCATCTCATTAATCTCGTTCTTAAGCCTATGTGTCTGATAAAACTAATTTAAATTTTAATAATCAAATCCCTGACCCAAACCCTAAACCTAACCCTTACAAAAATCGTATGAAAGTAAAAAAAAACATAAGAAAAAAAGTTTGATGAACTTTAAAAATACAAAAAAGGTTGGATGGGATTCGAACCCCTGCCTTTAATCTATTTGAAATCGCACGCCTAAACGACTGAGCTAACAACGAGCTCGCTGGAAACCGTCGAAAACTTCGTCTAAATGAGCTAGAGCAGTCTGGGAATGAGATAATGAGGTGCTCGACCATCCGGGAGGTGTCCGACCGTCTACGAAATCGAAATAAGCTTTGACAACACCGCTGCAGATGGACCTGCAGGTTTCCAAACATTAGAAACAATACTAGAAAGTCTCGAGAAACGTGGAATGAATGAGGATTGGTGTTCCAACTCTTCTCGATGCTTGAGAGACGCAAAGTGTTATTTGAAAACGGATTACCGTGTTAACTGTAAACCTGATGAATCAGCATGTGCTGATCACTGTCGTAAGTTTGCACGCGGCGATGAAAACGATCCAAATTTTTGCGAAAACTGCTCTCATGAACACAACACAAACTGCGATGACTGTCAGGCCCTTAAGGACATTTTGCGCGAATTGGAGCTCGCAATAAGAGAGACGTGCTGGATACCAGGATTGGGCGATGAAATTTCTACAGCTCAAGTATAGGGAAAAGCAGTCAAATTGGTTTGGCAAATATGGACTCAGTTGGCATGTGTCGACAGTGACATCAGTAGATGAAAAATCGGGTGATCTTGAACTAAAGACCTATGCCTATTTGTTTGATGTCTGCCAGCCGGACTGGTTCGCCGTACTCTCAATAATCCAAAACCCTCTGAAAACACTGAAAGCTGACACTCCACGGATCCCGGATAACTAGAGTACAGTTTAGGAGCGATGAAGCAGGCTGTTACCATAACAACTTTCTAATTGCGTCAGTTAGAGATATCGGTAATGAAGTTGGAATTACAGTAACTTGCTATGACTTTTCTGAGCCGCAGCACGGAAAGGATGTCGGCGACGCAAATTTCGATTCCGTAGACGATCGGACACCTCCAAGATGGCCGACCACCTCATTAATGTCGTTTTCAAACCTATATGTGTCTAATAAAACTAATAGATTTTTCTTTTTAAATTTTAATACACAAATCCCTGAACCAAACCCTAAACCTAACCCTTACAAAAATCATATAAAAGTAAAAAAATAGCGTCTGCGACGCTTATTTCGATTCTGTAGACAAGGTTTTCTACGCTTTCCAGTGAGCTCGTTGTTAGCTCATTCGTCTTGGCGTGCGATTTCAAATAGATTATAACCAGGGGCTCGTACCCCATCCGACCTTTTTTGTATTTTTAAAGTTCGTCAAACTTTTTTTCTCATATTTTTTTTACTTTTATACGATTTTTGTAAGGGTTAGGTTCAGGGTTTGGGTCAGGGATTTGATTATTGAAATTTAAAAAGAAAAATCTATTAGTTTTATCCGACACATAGGCTTGAAAACGAGATTAATGAGGTGGTCGGCTATCTTGGAGGTGTCCGACCATCTACGGAATCGAAATTTGCGTCTGCAACAGAACTCTTTGTCCAATGAAGTCAGCCATTCGCAGATACTGCAACTAGAGACACGATGTCCTCACCGCAAATGACATGCACACAGCACTCTCTCAACGCCCAGTTCGAGGTACTTCTGCTTGCGTGTGTTCCATCGATGAGAGTAAGCGAACGCTTGAGGTTAACAAGATGGATGCTTTCAGTCGTTATCAAAACCTCAGGTATAAAAAAAATTGGGTACGAGTTTGGAGGGCATATCGAGTCGGATCCGGGAAACTAATCAAGTTCAGCAACGTCATTTCTAAGAAGCAAGTTTCGCATAGTCTTGATGTACTCGGGGAATTCTTTCCATTCCGAAATATAAGGATTTACAAAACAACAAAAGACCATGACGTGGAACATGAAGGTCTTTTCTACTGCTCTGAGCCTGGCTGTCAGATGGTGTTTAAAGCATTTAGCGAGCTTCAAAATCACTTAGATGTTGGAGATCACTCAAACGTAGAGAAACCAGGAAAGTCTACCGTCTACGACAAACTGCGGAGAGAATGGGCAACCAAATTCCAGACTGTGGACACGTGGACTACCGACGCTAGCGGTAGCACAGAGTCTGATCTACAATCCAGACAACTTCGATCTGGACAAAAACAAACGAACGCCTCGCATTGTGATTGACACATTGGATGGGCTCTGCATAAGCCAAGAGACGGAGTAGTACAATTTGGTGACAATGTTAAAGATTACCTGACAAAGAAATTCAACATTGGCGAACAAACGGGTAATAAATCAAATCCTGCACAGGTTTCTGCCGACATGGGGACAGCAAGAACACTCGACGGCTTTTGGCTTTTTAGTCAAGTAAAATGGCTCACTAAGACGCAAGTTCAAGGGTTTTTCTCCAGGTTAGCAGCTTCCAGAAGAAAGCAAAGCAATAAGGAGATAGCCCTATGACGAAGAAAGAGTGAGCTTGTTAAATGAAATAGGTGCGCAAATTGCTATCAAACATCCAATTTTTACGACACATATTCGCTATGTGACTGCTTACGTGATGGACACATTCAAAAGTTTAACAAAGCCATGTTGAAAGAAATTCTACTGCATTTCGAAGTTCCCTTCGCCTCTAGAGATCGAAACAAGGATTTAGTGGCAAAGCTGTTTTTATTTGTAAAGGGATGTGACTGTTTTCGTTACGACTGAGTTATGAGTACTCATGCAGAATTTACTTAATGTATATATCGAGGGTATAGTTATATGTTGATGTCACCAGAGGTGTAGTCATAGACGTGCGTACATGCACACAAACCCTGGAGCAAAATATTGATGCAAGGAATTTTGGAGCCAAAACACATGCACTTAAAACAGCTTTTTGACGAAGTGGGGGAAGGGTTTAAAATTTAAGAAAAAAATAGTAGACACGAAATATTTTCGATTGTCTTAAATTAGAATTTATAAACAGAGGTAGCTACATGGTTGATACATGGTTGGGAAAACATAAACGTTTTAGTGCATGTAGAAACGAATTCCTTTTTTGTTGTATTGAGTTAATATCTGATTAAAACTATATTTTAAAGGGAAAGGTATTTTCAATCTGTCAACTGTCATAATCTCATAATGTTTGAATGTTTTGGTGGCACCGGGTTGTACCACGTGCGCTTGGTGAGAGGAATGCGGTGCCTTCACGATCTAGACATACCAAGCGGTATACTGATTAGATGTTCGACGAGAACTATAAATCTAAAATTTCAAGCATAATTGCTGAAGTATTTAAATGTAACTTAATCTTTATCCGAGAACCAGTCACATTTAAAACATAGTCAACAATTTTGAATGTTTTTAAAGCGAAATATTCAAAAAAATACATTAACAAGTTATAGCTTGTAATTTGTCGAATTAGCGAAAATTGACTATATTCATGACGCGCTTGTCAGGCGAAAAACATATTGCCTAAAAATTTTATTCTTTGTTCTAGTAGATCGATGTGTTATAGCACTTAGTACCTGCAACAGATTGGATACCTGATGACGTTGCACTTTTGAGAAAAATAATTTGCCGTTGGCATACTAACATGAATATTTAATCCGCTGTCTGCAAGGCATTTTTAAAAAATCACGATATTTTTTATGCTTCAAGTGATCAGGATAATTTTTTGTTTAGGTCCATATTTAGGCAGGAAAAAATAAAATACAAAAGTTTCAAGAAGTTAGAATAAAAGTGTGCGATGAAAGTGAGACACAAAAAAGCTAAAATATTACTTGCGTAATTAACGTTTTAACTTGTTTTCGAACGCGTCTACAAATAATAGCAGAAAAAATTTTAAAAACTGACTACAATTCCAAAGTCAACGTTTTTTGTTCATTTTATGAATGAATTCTTCCATACAGAAAGTGTGAACGAATTCTGTAATCTTACGAACTTCGAGTGGTCGGTTATAATTATCTTACATGTGTTTTGGTTTTGTTTCTAGGTTTCCAGATGACTAGGTCTATATTAAACATACAGACATACAGTGAACCATGTCGTCCACAAAATGAAATTTTAATGCGGCAATACGTCAAACAATCCAATACAAAATCGGTTTACGCTCGGCTACGGCTACACTCATCTAGAAAAAGATCTACTAAGTTGCAAAAACTGTTATATACTTAATTTTTGAAGCTTTTAAGAATAAAATTCGCGACTAAGAATTCCAATATGCTTAAAACTATCGTGCCACATTGGTATCGGACAACTGAAAATGTGAGATGATAGCCTTATTACAAAACTCGGCATTTTAAACTTGGCAAATAATGGCATGATAGTTCAATAAGCACGTGAACAGAATAAAAATATGTTACATAAAAATATATTACTGTCATTAAATACATGAAAAATTCAACATGCCATGTAACCAGGAAGTCATTTGAAATTTGAGTAAACACAAAGGGATGAAAGTGAAAATTTAGGAATTCCAGGAACTAGAACAATCGATTGTGGGAATAAGTGCGAGCACATTCCCAACGCCCTGCTGTGCGGTAGTTCTCGGTTTATGTTTGGGCAGTTTAACCAACGAAATATTTTTAGGAACATCGTCACTCAATTCGGAGGAAGTCAATCTTTCAATATCAAGTCTGTAGATATAAAATACGACAGTGTAAGCTTTTATTCCCACAGGTTTGTGTTCAGGTAAGAAAAGGGCTACAGCTAATTGACCTTGCAGCTTAATAACATACTATCCAGGCGTATTTGCACGTTTATCAAAATTTCTGTGATTACAAGTAGGAATTTTCTTGGGTATTAATTTCGTACAAATTCGATCTATAAAGAAAACATTGCCGGTTATAGTGTAAAGCAGTCTTGATTGTACAGATGCTGTAGTTTATACAATAGCGGTTTAACTTTTCATGCGAGTCCTTCTTTTGACATGAATGAACACGCCTGATTTAAAGTCAGTCGATCAGTGTTGTTATTATCAATTTAGTATTTTTGCACCTAAATTTCAAAATTCAAAGTCTCGTGTGTAATTGTTACTATTGTGAATATAATCAAGAGCATAAAATATGTCTTGTTTATATTACTATAGTGTCAAATAAATGCAACAGTGACGGTATTAATACGTAATTTATAGCTTTGCACAGAAAGTACTGGAAGCTGTGAAAGAAAAATAGGATTGTCGATTTATTCTGCTGTGTGTGGTATGTATAGACAGTGTATTCATAGTCGCACGGATTAATATACGATTGGAATAGCCTCTTCAATCTCGCCGAACACGTTATCATCACTCGCTGCTTAAAAGTGTTACTAGCTACAAACGGAAATCACAGCTACTGAGCACGTCATTTATGGATAGACATTGGTGTGAACAGTGAGGTAAATACCAGATTTATGCAGTACTTGTAATTATTTATTACTTAAAGCTAAAGAAGTGATATAATGAGACAAAGAAGTAGATATACAGAGACGCAGAAGATCGATAATTTTTCACTGCAAAATTAAATATAATTTGCTGAATATTTGGTCAGCTGCTTTTCTGTTTTCTCATAAGCTCCCCTGATTTCCGTGCAGTAGGCCAAGGTGTTGAAATGGGCTTTTTGTAGCGAGCCATGTGCAAAGAACCTGTGCTAAAATTCTGATATGACCAATTTTGTTCGGCATAATTAATTTTGTTTGACTTGAAAATGTTTACAGCCCAAATCATTGCGAGAATTCAAAATAATGATAAAAGAACTTATTCATTTCTTTCGAAATTGATGGCTTTCGAAGGTAATGAAGATAAAAAACATTTGCATAAAAAGACTATAAATCATCGGTCTGGCTACGCTACTGACTAAAATTTATTCGCTCTCGTATCCCGCGGTGAGGACGTAAATCTGTTAAATCAGTAATATGAGTCAGATATATAATGATGCAATGGTACAACAATGAAATTTTTAAACATTTATAAACATGCAATATAAAGTTTGGACAAGTCAGAATTTTGGTCCTGATTTTTCGGATCACTTCAAAAATCGCACGTTCCAATATTTACATCCGAAAATTTTCGATAAAACAAATATCACTTGCTGTTTCGTGTTACTAACTCGAGCCAAGCACCTGATCAAACATAATTTAATTTAAACCTGGTCGTTATAAGTGTTGTTAACGACAACATAAAGAGTTCACACCGTGCCTTCAAGAGTAAGAATATATATATATAGACATGATGTACAAATGATGAGAGTGAAACCTAAAATTTGCGAAACTATAGTGCGAGATGCAGGAGCTAGGAGTTCGTTGTGTGGCCAAATTCTTAACAGCCTGCTGTGTGGTAAAAAAAAAAATCATGCCTTTTCATGTTTAGACAAGTTGGCACAAAATATTTTTTTAATCAATTAAAAATCATTTTCTCTCCTTTGCTCGGTCAATATCATTTCATTTAATTAAAGTTCAACCACATGATCAACAACAATGCAATGCAGCATTAGTTTGCGATTAAGAATAGCTTTAGCCATTTGCGAAGCCATGAAAATCTGCCTCTAGCCTGCAGCATGTAAATCAGGATTGGTCGATTATCTGAATAAATGATCCAAACCATCACTAGTCCCGTCAAGAAAACAAGGACGATAAAAGGCCTACACAAAGAAAATTTATGAGAACATTGTAAAAAACATCAATTGACTTATTTATTCGAGTTATCTACCAACCCTTGATACTTGATCTTTATTTTAGTATGCACAATTAGTTTGACCGTGAGAGTAAGACAAAGCATTTTTCAAGACATCCTCGGCTACTTTATTTTTGCGTTTTAGTGGCCAAATATCAAAGTTGAAAATACTATAGGACTTCACAGATATATAGGTCACCCACAACCATGCTTGGATTTAGAGAGATGCTTCCGCTTTTTTTGAGAACACAATCCATAGGGGGCAGAGGAGCTGACCTTCTTTATTTAAAAAATATAGTTTTGCAGCACAAAACAAGCAATAATATCATTAATAAATGAAGTAATATGATTCGATATATTGGTCAAAATTAAATGAAGTAATGTAATCTGATACTTACCGGATTGATGTCCAATACCGGCAATCTGAGTCCGATGGACAAATCCATCAGACAAGTTTTACGATGGATCCGATGGAGTTCTTTTTTTAAAATACACAGTCACGTGACAAACATACTTATACATTACGTAACAAATGCAAATATTATAACTATGTAATCTACACAATATTCAGTAAGCTTAGTAACATATATGTAAACATGCAACAAATAGAAACTCTAGGTCCCTTAGATGGTCCGATAGATCCATCGGACAAAAAATGACGTCCTCACAACCTAGGTTTAATTCAATTAGAGATATCCGTATGCAGCCTGCCTGGTGATTGCCCTAACCTAACGAAAGTCAGATTGTCCGATGGATCCGATGGATCCATCGGACAAGCGTGTTTTCCGTCGGACAAAAAATTATCCGATGGAGAAAAAATGACGTCATCACAAGCTAGGTTTAATTATTCAATTAGGGATGTCTGCATGCAGCCTGCCTGGTGGTTGCCCTAACCTAACGAAAGTCAGATTGTCCGATGGATCCGATGGATCCATCGGACAAGCGTGTTTTCCGTCGGACAAAAAATTATCCGATGGAGAAAAATGACGTCATCACAAGCTAGGTTTAATTATTCCATTAGGGATGTCTGCATGCAGCCTGCCTGGTGGTTGCCCTAACTAACGAAAGTCAGATTGTCCGATGGATCCATCGGACAAGCGTGTTTTCCGTCGGACAAAAAATTATCCGATGGAGAAAAAATGACGTCATCACAAGCTAGGTTTAATTATTCAGTGAGGGATGTCTGCATGTAGCCTGCCTGGTAGTTGCCCTGACCTCGGGAAAGTCAGATTGTCCGATGGATCCGATGGATCCATCGGACAAGCGTGTTTTCCGTCGGACAAAAAATTATCCGATGGAGAAAAAATGACGTCATCACAAGCTAGGTTTAATTATTCAGTGAGGGATGTCTGCATGTAGCCTGCCTGGTAGTTGCCCTGACCTCGGGAAAGTCAGATTGTCCGATGGATCCGATGGATCCGATGGATCCATCGGACAAGCGTGTTTTCCATCGGACAAAAAATTATCCGATAGGGAAAAAATGACGTCATAACAAGCTAGGTTTAATTCAATTAGAGACTTGTGCAAGCCGACTCCCTGGTGATTGCCCTAACCTAAGAAAAGTCAGATTGTCCGATGGATCCGATGGATCCATCGGACAAGCGAGTTTACTATAGGACAAATAATTTTCCGATGGACATTTAAAACTTGATGTTATAAATATGCATTAAGACAATTGTTACTTGTATGCGCAGCTATAAAGTGAACCCGTACTAAGCATATTTTACACAATTATATATGTGGCGATAAACCCGTATTCTATATAAGTAACTTAATTGAATGTGTATTTATTATATCTGTTTGACTCGTTCTCTGAAAAACCTTTATTAAGAACAAAGTAATATGAATTGTGAGAATTGTTATATTTGTATACACAACTATAAAGTGAATTGTGTATGTAAGTGGCGATAAATCCGTATTCAAAGTATGTTTCAGTACAGCAATATGGTATATTTACATATTTATAAATATAGCTGTCAAGCCAGGTGGGACAAGCGCGTTTGCTACAGGACAAATAATTATCTGATGCCCCGTGGACATTTAATACGGACTTTAACATGGACTTCATATTTTAAGTATAAATTGCGACAATTGTTATTTGTATGCGTAGCGGGTAAACCCGTATCAAAGCATATTTACATTTATACATTTGGCGATAAGCCCGCGTATTCTATAAGTATGTTTATATACACAGCTATAGAGTGAATCCGTATCTGTATGAATTCATTTGTTCGCGTTGGAAAGATATGTTTATTGGACTTTAATTCATGTTTTATTAATGTGCGTGGCCATGAACCCGTATCCTATGTGTGTTTAGAAACATATATTTACTTGCATGCATGAGTTTTGGTGCTTGCTCGTTCTCTGAAAAGTGCCATACTGAACGTATATTAAAACTAGGTTAATAACATACATTTTAGTTCAATGCTCAATCCTCTGTTCTTTTAAAATATCAATACTTATTAATGTTAGTTATAAGCACGTAAGGTATATGTTTAGGTTCACTTCGTTTTTTAAGAACCCTGCATCAAATTATTTTCTCGCAAGTGTTACTTAACAATGCTCATTAGCTGGGCCTGTGCATGTACGTGGCGAAAAAACCTCCTTATTCCAAGCATGTTTATAGAAATATAGCTATATATAAATGTTACCTCTGTATGTATTCATATCTGTTTGACTCGTTCTCTGAAAAACCCTTATCAAGAACAAAGTAATATGAACTGTGAGAATTGTTATATTTGTATACACAACTATAAAGTGAACTGTGTATGTTAGACCCCGTTCACACGAGACCGGATCCGTGTGATCTTGACATTTAGTTCGGTCACTTTACGGTGACATTTACTCTAACCACTTTTTCTATGGTACGTTTTAATTACGTTCTGTAATATTATCACAAATTTAAGAGTCATGCTCGTCTTGAAACTTGTCAAATTGATATGGTGACCATACGGATCCGGTCCCGTGTGAACGGGGTCTAAGTGGCGATAAATCCGTATTCAAAGTATGTTTCAGTACAGCAATCTGGCATATTTACATATTTATAAATATATATGGACATATCGTAGCCAGGTTTAAACATAATTTAAAATGCAACGTTCTCTGACTAAATATTTTATTAAAAACGGGCTTTCGACTACCTAACTGTAGCCGTCGACGGGTGAAGCGGAATGAAATTATTTACAAGTTGTGCGATGAAATGCGATATCTAGTAGGAAGTAATCAGCGATTACATGTTTTGCGAACAAGCGTAGCATATTGTTTTGGAAGCGGCTAAGAGTTATTGTCAGAATTAGTTATTACAACTGTATGCCAAGATTCTAATGTTTTTCGTGTCCGATAGTTACCACTATCTATTACTTTTCCATTATTAAAGTCAATTCTATGATCAAGATCCCATGCATGCCTAGCTATGTTTGAGCCTTTTTTACAGTTCTTTACACTTCTAATATGTTCCTTTTTTCGCGTTTGGAAAGATGTTCCTGTTTCACCAACATACGACCAAGGACAATCAGAACAAGGTATATTATAATTCTTGGTTTGCACATGACGTCATTTCGTGTCATTGGGCGCCATCATGGTTGACTCTGCAGATTACTTCAGCTGTTTACAGCGAAGTACTTGTGTCAATTTACTATTTCATCGTTAGTTTTAGCGTATTATGAATGATACTTTAAAGATGTATGGCTCGATAGGATCAGAAATAATGAATATATACTTTGTGGTTGCCATGTGTTTCAAAAGTCAACCAAGATGGCGTCGATTGCAAACCACCTATATAGACAACATTGGTGCGTTGCTCAGGTGCGATTTGTTGTTTGGGGGAAGGAAACATTCTTTGTAGGGTTTTCAATGGTTTAGTCGCCACTCTGATGTTTTGTTTACGTCGTAGTGCGTCGGTTATTCCACTTATGTAGGGTAAAGTGACATATCCACTTGGTTTATCGATATCATCAAAACGTTTGAAGAATTGTCCAACAAGCTCTTCAGGCGATGGCACGATGGTGTTAGGAGTCAAATCTCTTAAGATTTGTTTGACAACTTTGTCAGGATAGCGGTTGCATTTAAGAGTTGTTCTTGTGTGGTTGAGTTCGTCTTGCTCGCTAGCGTGTGTGCTTGGTAATGTTAGTGCTCTGTGTATAAGAGTTCTAGCTGCGCTAATTTTGTTTTTAATGTCATGGTGTGAGTTAAAATCAAGATATCTGTCTGTGTGTGTAGGTTTCCTAAGTACATCAATTTTGAGGTTGTTACCATGTCGTGTTATAAGTGTATCTAAAAGGGGATTTTGTTGTCCAGTTCAAGTTCAATAGTTAAAGAAATGTTAGGGTCAATGTTGTTTAAAGAGTTGAGGAAACTAGTAATAACCGTCTTTTTAATTATGGAAAAACTGTCGTCAAACAAAGCGTTTCCATGTTTTTGGTTTTGTTTGTGTCGTTTCAATAGCAATATTTTCAATGACTTCCATGCATATGTTAGCCACAACCGGACTAACTGGGCTACCCATAGCACAGCCATGAATTTGTTTGTAAGTCACGTCGTTATAAATAAAATAGTTGTTGGAAAGTTTAAAATCTAATAGTTAAATAATGTCGTCAATGGTGAGATTAGTGCGTAAGGCTAAGCCTTAGGTGTCGTCCTGTTCGAGTTTTGTCCGTATGTAATGGCAAGTTTTTTGGACAGGAATAGCGGTAAATAAGGAAACGACTTCGAATGATACCATAGTCTCATCATCATCAATCTTCATGCTACTTATCACTCGTGCAAATTGAGTAGAGTTCTGAACAGAGTTATTATTCATGTTCTGGATTAGGTAGAGTATTTCTGTGAGATATTTCGAGGTGTTGTAAAGAGGTGAACCAATGCAATTCACAATAGGTCGTAACGGGTAGCCTTCTTTGTGGTATTTTTAACATCAAATCGCACCTGAGCAACGCACCAATGTTGCCTATAATATACCTTGTTCTGATTGTCCTTGGTCGTATGTTGGTGAAACAGGAACATCTTTCGAAACGCGAAAAAAGGAACATATTAGAAGTGTAAAGAACTGTAAAAAAGGCTCAAACATAGCTAAGCATGCATGGGATCTTGATCATAGAATTGACTTTAGTAATGGAAAAGTAATAGATAGTGGTAACTATCGGACACGAAAAACATTAGAATCTTGGCATACAGCTGTAATAACTAATTCTGACAATAACTCTTAGCCGCTTCCAAAACAACATGCTACGCTTGTTCGCAAAACATCTAATCGCTAATACTTCCTACTTGATATCGCATTTCATCGCACAACTTGTAAATAGTTTCATTCCGCTTTAACCCGTCGAAGGCTACAGTTAGGTAGCCCAAAACTCGTTTTTAATAAAATATTTAGTCAGAGGACGTTGCATTTTAAATTTGTAAATGTAGCTGTCAAGCCAGGTCGGACAAGCGCGTTTGCTACAGGACAAATAATTATCTGATGCTCCATGGACATTTAATATGGACTTTAACATGGACTTCATATTTTAAGTATAAATTGCGACAATTGTTATTTGTATACGTAGCCGGTAAACCCGTATCAAAGTATATTTACATTTATACATTTGGCGATAAGCCCGTATTCTATAAGTATGTTTATATACACAGCTATAAAGTGAATCCGTATCTGAGATGTAACATTTATATACAGCTATATTTCTATAAAATGCTTGGAATAAGGAGGTTTTTTCGCCACGTACATGCACAGGGCCAGGGCAAATTAACTATAATGTACGTTGCCATTGGCAAGTCATAGCTATTTTGAATTGGGAGCGTACTTTGATATAGGTTATTCAAAGAACGAGGTGAACGTATAGATATATGCTTACATAAACATTAATAAATATAAAGTTAAATCTTCAAATAAGAAAACATTCACCATTGAACCAAATACACTATTAAACCTAATCAATTTATAACTAAATTATACTTTGTTTTTGGTAACGGCGTTTTTCAGAGAACGAGTCAACAAATGTATTAATGTAAATATGCTTTGATACGGGTTTACCGGCTACGCATACAAATAACAATTGTCGCAATTTATACTTAAAATACATGAAGTCCATGCTAAAGTCCATATTAAATGTCCATGGGGCATCAGATAATTATTTGTCCTGTAGCAAACGCGCTTGTCCAACCTGGCTTGACCGCTATATTTATAAATATGTAAACATGCCCTATTGCTGTACTGAAACATACTTTGAATACGGATTTATCGCCACTTACATACACAATTCACTTTATAGTTGTGTATACAAATATAACAATTCTCACAATTCATATTAGTTTGCTCTTGATAAGGGTTTTTCAGAGAACGAGTCAAACAGATATAATAATTACACGTTCAATTAAGTTACTTAATATATAGAATACGGGTTTATCGGCACATATATAATTGCATGAAATATGCTTAGATACGGGTTCGCTTTATAGCTGCGCATACAAGTAACAATTGTCTTAATTCATATTTATAATATGAAGTTTTAAATGTCCATCGGAAAATTATTTCTCCTATAGTAAACTCGCTTGTCCGATGGATCCATCGGATCCATCGGACAATCTGAGTTTAACTGATATCTGCTTCCCATGAGCCATGACGTCATTTATTTTCCATCGGAAAAATACTTCTCCGACCGAATATACGTTTGTCCGATGGATCCATCTGAACCATCGGAAAGTAGATTTGTCCATCGGAGTCAGATTGCCAGTATTGGACATATATGACTTACCGAACGCCTAATTACTGTAGGCTCGTAAGCTTACGCTGGATTGTTTACAAGCTAAAAATAATAAAAGGGAAGAAACTTTCAACTATAGAATTTGCACATCGTTTTCGAAACAACATAATTCGCTTAAAAATTCAACGGAAACAGATCATGTCATACACACAACAGGGAAAGGGTATGGTCTCACTATTTATTTAGTGAGAGAAATGTGCGAGAATATTTGTTAAACCTACGAATATAACGAATAAGATGATACTGTACTTTTATGAAGTATAT
This sequence comes from Muricea muricata, assembly GCA_963855995.1. Classification (NCBI taxonomy): domain Eukaryota; kingdom Metazoa; phylum Cnidaria; class Anthozoa; order Malacalcyonacea; family Plexauridae; genus Muricea; species Muricea muricata. The sequence goes on from OY979716.1 coordinate 106,626,614, forward strand.
CAAATATAGAAAAACATACTGTACTTTTATGAGGTATATATATCAAATTCACATAATTCATCAGTAAATATACGTATTCGGGTAGTATTGGGTACGGATTATATCAAATATATGTTTAATTTAGACAAGGCAAAAAACCCCGTTCTTATACGGGTTTAAATGATTATAGTGTTTAGATATATTCGAACGTCTTACCAATTTGAAGCAGTACCATGCTTTTCTCTGTTGTACAATTTGGGGGATTTTTTAGATTTTTGGTTTATTTCTAACTGCGACGCGTGCCGTTTTAGAATAGTATCCATTTTACACAAAGCATTTTACACTGATTGACAGTAATGTTTGAATTTCCCTCGACACCTGTTGTTTTGATTAGGTAAAAACAGAATATAATTAGCAATTAACGTAATTTAAATGGCATTACTTCCTGCACATCACTTTCGTCACTGGTTGTTGCGGTGCACATGCAACGATGGAATATTGGAAGTTTCTTCCCTTTCTCAATTTTCTTTCGTGTCCTCATCGGGTACACATCTTTTCCGAAGCAAACTTTGTTTGTGGCTCGGGCAATGCAAGCCTGCAGTGTATTGGACTGCGGTTACACACGAGTTTTAAAACGAAAGTTTTCGAATTTGAAAATATTTAAATAAATAAATATATGTGTGATGTATCATTTACAAGATTTGTAATGTTGAAAGATGATGTTTAGAAAACAAGGTAAGACATTCGATTGTTTATCATATTACTTAATTGGGCCAATTTTTTGTTGAAATTGACATAGTATGTGTCTAGCATAAAAAACAGGCAAATTACTTACAATAGGTATGGGAAACTATATATTTTTGGAAAGCATATGTAATGTAGATTATGAAAAAAAGTTTTTACAAAGTTTTTTTGGTCATGGATGGTTCACAGGGGGAATCGATTAGAATTTTCCGATAAAAAATTAGAATAATAATTACAATTTTGTAAATTCAAGAAATTTTACCAACTCCAGAAATGTCATGGCTTTGCTACAAATATTATAAATGACTAACAATACATTTGGTCAAGATACTCCTACATTTTTGTTTCAATTCACTTAGTCAATTCAGAGTAATTCCACATTTACTGATGCACATAATTACTCAAAATTCATGGCAGCCATCTTGGGTTTGTGATGACCCTTTATTTACACTCAGTACTCTGTCTTTGTCATAAAATATAGAACTTTTATTTATCTTAGGAATAAAAACTATATTATAGATAAAATTTACAGGGTTTGGTAACCATATTACACTTCGGCTTTTGTGTGATAGTCTGTGGTTTGGATTTACTGCAAATTGCTGTTTGGCGGCTTGGTTCAGGCTCATCATCTGCTGTAGTTGACTCTGGTGAGAGCTACATGACAGAAAATTATGTTATATTTCTCTGATTAAGAGTCAACTGAAGGATTTGCATAGAATTTGTATAAAACTCTTCAGATAATAACTTACAAGACCTCCTGGCAATTCATCAAACTGTTCATCATACTCATTGTTATTGTCTGAACGTTCACCCTGAAAGGGCAACAATATATTACTATACTAAGTCCTATTACTTTCATTGGATTCATTCAAAACATAGTTGGTAAATAACAGTATATCAATATCACCTAAAAGAAATATATCTCTGAAACTAAGAATAAAAATAAGAGATGCTTACCTAATTCAACTCCCCATGAAGGACAACCACTGGTTCTCTTTCATTCCTGGAAGGTTTGTTCTCAAATCAGGCAGTATTATAGACTGATCATACTCATCTTTGACATCAGCAACAAATTCGTCTGTCCCCTCGCTTCTTTCTCCGTCAGAATCGGCTAAAACTAAGTCTAAAACCTCTTCCCGAATGTACAATTACCAAGCCATATTAAATATCACATCAATGACAAAACTCTCCGAAGAAAAAGCAGTTTATTTTCACAAATTCTCGATATATTTTCGCATGTTTGTTATGAGAAGAAAGCAAATTCTTCCCAGATTGCATTGCAACCGTCGAAACGAATATTAGCCTGCAAAACCCGGTAAAAAACGAGAAAATTCACGATGTGACATCGTGGGGTCGTATACGACCCCATCCGTAATTCAAGAGTTAAATCATGTTTGATCAGGTGCTTGGCTCGAGTTAGTAACACGAAACAGCAAATGATATTTGTTTTACCGAAAATTTTCGGATGTAAATATAGGAACGTGCAATTATTGAAGTGATCCGAAAAATCAGGACCAAAATTCTGACTTGTCCAAGCTTATTTTTGCAGCATAAAACAAGCAACATCATTAACCCTTAGGAATAGCTTTAGCCATTTGCGAAGCCATGAAAATCTGCCTCTAGCCTGCAGCATGTAAATCAGGATTGGTCGATTATCTGAATAAATGATCCAAACCATCACTAGTCCCGTCAAGAAAACAAGGACGATAAAAGGCCTACACAAAGAAAAACAATGAGAACATTGTAAAAAACATCAATTGACTTATTTTATCGGGTTTTCTACCAACCCTTGATATTTGATCTTTATTTTAATATGCACAATTAGTTTGACCGTGAGAATAAGACAAAGGATTTTTCAGGACATGCTCTGCTACTTTATTTTTGCGTTTTAGTGGCCGAATATCAAAGTTGAAAATACTATTAATAGGACTTCACAGATATATACTGTAGGTCACCCACAACCATGCTTGGATTTAGAGGGATGCTTCCGCTTTTTTTGAGAACACAATCCATAGGGGGCAGAGGAGCTGACCTTCTTTATTTAAAAAATATAGGTTTGCAGCACAAAACAAGCAATAATATCATTAATAAATGAAGTAATATGATTCGATATATTGGTTGAAATTAAATGAAGTAATATAATCTGATACTTACCGAACGCTTAATTACTGTGGGCTCGCAAGCTTACGCTGGATTGTTTACAAGCTAAAAAATAATAAACAGGAGCTAGGAAACTTTCAACTATAGAATTTGTACATCGTTTTCGAAACAACATAATTTGCTTAAAATTCAACGGAAACAAGCCATATCATACACACAACAGGGAAAAGGTATGATCTCACTATTCAGTGAAAGAAATCTGCAAAAATAGTGGTTAAACCTACGAATATAAGGAATAAAATGATGGCACTTATTTCGCTGTTTTCGTATGTGCACTACAACAACTAGTGACGGAAGTGACGTAAAGTGTTGAATTGTTCATGACAGGAAGTGAGTTTTACGCGAGTAAAGCGCTTTCCTCGAAGCCTGCTCGAAGGTATATTTGTCAGCTGCATTGTTTGGAGCCTCTCTCTTGAAGGTAAGGCCGTAAAAGTGGCAATATAATATATTACAGCTGTTTTCGCATTCAGATCGCAGTTTTCTTTTTTATAACATTTGTTATTGTAATCTTGAAAAAGATTTTGAAACGATTTTATTGTACGTCTGCGTTTGTTCGGTAGCTTATTCGAAGCCTGCAATTTCAAATTTATTTTTTTTTGTAAAATATTAAATTAAAATAGCGAAAATATGAAATGTTATCTAAGAAACGTACGGTACTTTTATGAGGTATACCAAATTCACATAATTTATCAGTAAATATACCTATTCGGCTAGTATTGGGTACGGATCATATCAAGTATATGTTTAATTTAGAAACGGCAAAAATCCCCGGTCTTATACGGGCTTAAATGATTATAGTGATCAGATATATTCGAACGTTTTACCAACTTGAAGCAGTACCATGCTTTTCTCTGTTGTTTAATTTGAGTTTTTTTTTTAGATTTTTGGTTTATTTCTAACTGCAACGCGTGCCGTTTTAGAATAGTATCCATTTTACCCAGAGCATTTTACACTGATTTACAGTAATGTTTGAATTTCCCTCGACACCTGTTGTTTTGATTGGATAAAAACAGAATTTAATTAGCAATTAACGGAATTTAACTGGCATTACTTCCTGCACATCACTTTCGTCACTGGTTGTTGCGGTGCACATGCAACGATAAAATATTGGAAGTTTCTTCCCTTTCTCCATTTTCTTTCGTTCCCTCATCGGGTGCACATCTTTTCCGAAGCAAACCTTGTTTGTGGTTCGGGCAATTAAAGCCTGCAGTGTATTGGACTGCGGTTACACACGAGTTTTAAAACGAAAGTTTTCGAATTTGAAAATATTTTAATAAATAAATATATGTGTGATGTATCATTTACAAGATTTTATAATGTTGAAAGATGATGTTTAGAAAACAAGGTAAGACATTCGATTGTTTATTGCTTGTTTTATGCTGCAAAAATATATTTTTTAGATAAACAAGGTCAGCTCCTCAGCGGCCCCCTGTGCACGATAATGTTTTTTGATAAATCAGTTTTGATGCGTACATGAAGTTTACCCTTCATTGTGTAAAAAAAATCCGCTAATATTTTATCACACTGTGTTGTATGTTCGCTTTTGTGATGGTTAATTTAGGCATTCTTATAGTAAAATTGATAATTTACATGTTTTGCGCCAGAAATGTAATTCTTTTTTGAACATCCTCTATATCTAATATTTTATAGAATATTTATCGCCACATTCAAAGGCAAACTCTCAGCTGCAAATATGGTGCATCCCAATGTCATAACTTTATAAAGGTCTGATGTACGACACCGAAATTCTTAGCGAGAAACTGTTCACACAAAATATTGATGGTTGCATACAAATAATTTATTATTGAGAAAGAATTCATGTCATCGAATTAAGTCTTTTACAAACTGCCCATTGTGACCATTGAACACAAACTTAATAATGTATTTGAGAAGTCAGAGTCGCTGAAAGACAAAACAGTTTCCTCGGATCAATTGTAAAATAGACATTTTCTTTTTTTGATTAGCTTAGCCGGATGCACCGATGCAGTGATGGACCAATCAAAAGCAAAAGCCAATTATTCTAGAGTGTGTCAACTTTTGGTAGACAAAGGAGGTGATGCATTAAGAGCTGAATTGCATGCAATACATCCGCCATTAACATTATCTGCAGTGTTAAATGCCAACAAATCTGTCTTACAAGAGATTAACGTGATCAACCCCTCCCAATGGAATGTACTTTTTCCAAAATCGGGTATACCAGATTCAAATAAATTTGACATAACTTTATTGACCATCCTGTTAAGAAATATTTGTGGATTATCTTCACCACCAACCGGTTGGAATAAAATGCCTCCAGCTGAAGACACATCAAAATCTGCTGATATTGTGAGAATCAAACTTTTCAGAAATGAGGTCTGTGGCCACACAGCACGTGCTCAATTAGATGACGCGATGTTTGAGATGTTGTGGCAAGAAATTTCAAAACCTTTGATCAGGTCAGGAATTCCTCCACATGAAGTTGATGAAATAAAGGTGGCTCCTCTCAACCCTCGAGAAGAAAGCTACATTGAAAAATTAAAGGAACGGGAGCCAACGAGTTGCTTGCCAGATAAATTACCAATGTTTACTGGCCGTAAAGTCGAGATCCAAAACGTGATTGCTCTTTTAAAAGACGAAGAGAAAGCTGTCGTGTCTCTCCATGGCGGACCTGGCTTTGGTAAGACAGCAATCGCAATAGAGGTGTCTCATCAGCTCAGTAAAGAGCACAATTTTCCAATTGTATTCTCTCAATTAACCACTGCGACCACTGTAGATGAAATGGTTCTACGACTGTGCCGTGATGTCGGTGTTAACCATGAAGATGACCCAAAGTCATCACTGATTCTCTGGCTGAAAAATAGGAAGAAAATCATTTTGATTATGGATGGTATCGATAACCTGCTTGACGATAAGACTAATTTCTACGAGTTTATCCGCTTGTTGCGAAAGAATTCCAATCAATACTGTCAGATTGTTACGACTTCTAGGATGTTCTTTGAAATTCGCGACCTCTTGACTGATGAGGTTCACGTTAACGAGATGGATGACGAAACATGTATGGAGTTTTTGAAGAAGCAATGTTCTAAACAAGATGAAAATGTTTTGCGAAAATTAGCGGAACTTTGTGGCAATATACCTCTTGCCATGTGCGTCGCTGGTTCCCTAGTGGATGACTTTGAAGATCCTGATGAATTATTAAAGTACCTAGAGAAGCAGCCAATGAAGACATTAGAATGTCCTGAGAGTGACCAGTATGTCAATCGAGCTATCAATGCGTCTTATGAAAAGTGTTCCGATGAAGAACAAGAAATGTTTGTCCGTTTGTCGGTTTTCGAGGGGAGTTTCAGCGAAGATGCAGCGAAAGTCGTCATTGAAAAAGACAATTTAGATACCAGCCGTATCTTAAAGAAACTTGTTTCTCGAAGCTTGGTCAAACAGCCAACTAAGCATCGATATTCCATTCATCTTCTGATCAAATATTTTTTAAAGGATAAACAAAGAAGTGTGGAGGAAGCATCAGAAAGAGCACTTGGAGCAGCGATGCGAGCAGAAGTGTTGATGGTTGAATATTTCTTGAAGCTGGGGCATCAACTGACGATGGAAAGTTATTCTAAAGACGGTTACAAAAGTAACAGAGAAACTTTAAAGCAGGAAGCGTCCAACATAAAGAATGTACTCAAGATATGTTGTCAGCAGGAAGATCCAGCAGGCCGCCACATCTCGGATTGTCTCGCTCGCAGTAGTATTTACACCACCTCAGCCAAATTCTTTTCACTCTTTGCTAGAACAATTATACCTGGGCCCATTGTTGACGAATTCCTACAACGATGTGCAATATTGGCCGATACGAGGAAGCAACATGCAATCAAAATAAATTTTGATTGCGTTTTGGCATATGAAGAGCGCAGCAAAGCAATTGGCAAATCTGATGAGGACTTCACTTGTAAAATGAAACAAATCAAGGAAGAGTTTGAAACTCACCAAAAAGTTTTGTTAGAGGAAAACAAGTCACTTTGTGTTCATTACTATTCTCAGTACGGAGAATACTTATTGCGTCAAGCTCAAAAGCAAAATCTCAAAAAAAAATTACAGCTGCAGATTCAAGCACGAGATCAACTGCAAAAATCTTTAGAATTAAGTGAAACGTTAACGAGCACATCTGAGGGAAAAGCTGATAAGATTTTTTCGTTATTGCATTTGGGAAATACGTGCAAGTTAATATCTGGAACTGAACGTTCTCTGAATAAAAACAACCAAGTTGCAAGTGATATGCCGTTGAAACAAGCACAAAAATATTACGAAGAAGCCGTGCACATGTCGGAAAGCCACCTTGGCGAGCACGAGCTTACATCATCGTGTTACAAAAGCCTTGGAGATCTATTACTGAACAAGCCTGAAATGGCTGAGGAAAAGTACACCATTGCCAAACAAATGCGGGAAAACCTGGGCCTTGAAGCCAGCGAAAGACACATTCTTTTACTCAACAACCTAGGAAAGTGTTTAAGGGAAACTTATCGTGTCAGCGAAGCCATTGAAATTTTGGAAAGTGCCTGCGACACGGCCGAAAAACTTGGTGGAAGCGACGAGCCAACTGTTTGCAAAACAAAAGTCTACACATCATTGGCCATTGCATATGATTTGGTAAACAACTATCCCGTTGCTGTTCGTTACGCTAAAAAGGCCATGGAATTTGATCAAATAAGAAAAATCCTTCAAAGATACGAACAGGAGAGACTGGAAAACATTGTCAAATGGAATGACATATAAATCACATGTATCAGATATTCACTAAGAAATTTTAATTGCAACAACTGATCAATCGCATTAGAAGCAGCTTATATCCACAAGAACTTGCTCAAATAGTTTCGGATATGTATCATATTGATTTGATCAATTCATGCATAATTCCAAATTTATATAATTTTAGCTAAACCTGTGATCTGCTATATAATCAAATGACTATAAACATTTTAAGAGGAAGATATAGAGTAGCTAAGGGGCTTGCGGTAAAACGATTCACTAAATTGGGAACAATTTTAAGCAATAGCATACAAATGGTAGCAAGGGCAAATGCAAATATTATAGCTTCAATTCAAACAACTAAAAGCGTGAACTGTGAACTATGAGCGCACAAGCGTTGATGGGTTACTGCTTATTTTTCCAACACGAAATTATTTCTTTCGAACAATATCGGGGGCATTTCGGAAACCTACGATGACAAATTTACCAAGGTAGTCCTCTTCGTATCAGGGCCTAAGTAAAAAATATTCCATAATCTCTTGCGCGCTCATTTTTTACAGCTTACGCTCATGAAATAAACGTTACTTGATATAAACGTACAAATTTACCATGTACCAATGTTAATTTTCTATGACAAGGATTTACAAACTGCAAAAAGGCAAAGTTTGAAGGAACAGTGAGACCGAATAACCATTCATATCTTTTATAACTTTTGTAAATTTTACAATAATTTTTAATAACTTTTATCTTGTAATGTACATGATAATCTAGCTGATATGGCTACTATGATTGCTAAAAAATTCATTATAATATAATTGCCGCCACAGCGAGAGAACCTGGAGCGAACGAGCAAGGCAACAATCCTAATTTGTTTATGGGGTGGAAATCTCGATATTGCTTTAGTGCGTTGCATGACGGTATCAGCCATGCCGCAGGCCTTTTTATTGTTAAAGCTAAAATTAAACCGTCGATCATCTTTCATGTATGTTTTAGTTTTGTTAGGTTTAACTTTGATTAGCTTTGATAACACCTTGCCTTCAAGATGCGCGGCTACTTTGACATAAATTGTTGATCATAGCAATTCAATTATACTTATTATGTTATTCCAGATATTACTATGCTATTAGTTAATATTCCCTATTAGGAATTGCACTTGTATGACTGGTCCGCCTGTGATATCTATAAAGCATTCGCACTCACTGTAATCCTTGAGAAGCATGAGTTATAGTATAGCGTATAATTTCAGATTCGAAGCTAAGTGATGAGTATAGAAGGCCGGTTTCTTATACAGTATATAAGTAGGCAGGCATTGCTACTGTTTTCAAATTTTAACTGGTATCAAAGCATGGCCAGAAATTTAAGACATTGCGCCCGTGCGCTAGCTATTGTGAGGGCAGCGTTAGTTCGCAAAAATGCTAACGCTTTGCTAATGCTGTGCTTTGCACGGTTTTAAAGCCTGGTTTCTAAGCTTTATTTTGATACCAAGCATGGAGAACCTACTGGAATACATCTTTATAAAAATTGGATTTCATTCGGTGGAAATTTGGTTGAACATAAACATTTGTGCTGTAATTGTTACAGCAACGAGTTAAGAATTTCTTGTTATTAATCACGAAAATGTAATCTGTTGGACTAAACAAACAGCTTTGACAATTTTTGTGGAAGTGGTCGAACATATATTAATTGCCAAACGAACCCGGCAGACTGCCCCAAGAACAGATGGGATCCAACTGGTGACACTAAAGTATAGCTATTGCGCGAAAATGGCCAATAATGAAGTGAACTATTAAGAAGGAATGAACGAAAAATAGTTGTTTAAAATGTAACCAGTTCCACGTACGAATTAATGAAAAAAAGTACGGCGATGCAATAACGAAGCCCTTGCAAAGATTATTCGAACTCGGCAAATGCTTTTAGTACGATATTGCGGTTGTATTTTGCAAATTTTTCATTAACTCCCATGTTTTAATGCTAATTGTGGCAGCCATATTTGTTCAAACAATCACGTCATGTCCAGTGCCAATGTCTTAAATTTCTGGCCATGTTTCAACTTATCTTACACTGATGAATGTGTTCGCTTTATTGTCAAGAAAACGTTTATGCATATAGCAGTTATAAGTCACACTCATTTATTTCTATAGCAATCGTTCGTTCAATTAATCGATGGAGCTATATAAAAAACAATTTTCCAAAAATTTGCGCATGAGACAAACCCGTGTGCAAAAATAGTGACCAAATTTGCGTGCGAGTTTGCCCACATTCGTTTTCTAAGTTTGCAACGCTTAAATTTGCTAGAAATCTGCGTACATGTGTGCATCTAGGCAAACGTCTGAGCAACTTTGCAGTCATAATGTCCGCGGGCAAACTGGTGGCAAAGTTTGCTAAGCAAAAAATAGTTTGCTTTAAATTTTTCGACCGGCTTGCGTATTCAAAATTAAATTGCAAAGCTGCTTGCAAATTTGCATCGCTTTTGCAAATGTGGACTTCCTACGTTTTGCATTCATTACTCACAGTTGTTTGGAAAGCACTCAACAAATCATTATAACAAGACTTTTCAGAAAAAAATGTGCCAATGCCTCGCAATCAACAAAATCAGTGGCTTGTTGATTAATAAAATATTATCATGACGTATATACTATCGTGCAACTATACATACCAAAATGATCCTTTACAATGACCATTCGGCAATGGTTGTTAATTCCGCCTATATTAGAGCTCCTTGTATCAATGATTCATATTGGTAAAGGAAGTTTTCAACTATTACACCGGGGTAAAACTGGCAAAAGTATTCCTCAAGAAAAAACTAGTTTGTTCTAAATTTCGGTACAGGTTTGCATATGCAAAATTCAGTTGCAAAGCTAGTTGCAAATTTGCAACGAGTTTGCTGGTGTGGATTTCTAAAGTTTATTAGGATATAACCTTTGGAAAAACTGAAACAGCTATCACAATAAAATAAATTAACCATATGTAGGAAGGGTTATAATTTAAAGTTTAAGATATTGTAATAAGATTTTGATCGAATAGAGATATTGAGACTTAAAATGAGAGTATTATTGTCAACGTGTCGTCATTCGCATTGCAGCTATACAGCTTCTAAACCCTAGCTTTATAAAGTTTGCCTAAACACTCAACACCACCATTCATCGAATGGCCTAACACTATACCACTCGTCAAGCGTTCTTCAATTTCTATAAAGCTTTTATATACGAAATGTTTGCAATTTAGTGTCCGTCAATTAAGTAGCTAATGAGATAGTCGAACATGGCTAAGGTACAGTATAGGTCGGTGTTCATAATCTATATAGAAAAAGCTTATAATTATACATAATAATTAAGCTTCCAAGCAATGATCTTTAAAAAATATATTTTTGTACTTCCTAGGCAAAAATATACAAATCGATCTGAATGCTAAAGCTTGATTGTAATTTTTACAGCCAATGCAAAGTACAACGGCTACCATCAGAGAAAATTAGCCTGCTATACCTATTTTTCAGTTGTGTAGCAGTGGCGAAGGCAGCCCAAAATTTTGTTATGCTGTGCGAATAATATTTTAATGCTCCATATTGAAAGACCGTAAATAAATTAATAATGATGACATAGGTATACTGATATTTTGTTGAGCCTGGCATTTTAAAGCAAATTTAAAAAGAATATTAACTTTTGACGTATGTAAAATAAAAGGAAAACATTCCGCGAGCTTTTGGCGCGAAAGTTGACCAATCAAATTTCTCCTTTTGTTATTGAATTTCGAACTGACAAGGGGGGATGTTTTTGAGACGAGATCCAAGAGTTTTTGCTTAAAAAAAGTTGGGAAAATGCATAAACTGGTGGCTGAAAATTAATACGTGGTACAATGAAACACAGTTGCATCGTTCTGGAATGATATTTAAAGAATTTGGCTAAAACAAGATATGAAAAAATCAATATTTTCTGTGCGAAAGATCAGCCAGTATTCAAAATGGCTTCCGTACATTATAGTAAAGCATCGCTTTGTTTCGAATCAAACCAAGGATTTGAGGGAATATATCAAATGCTTTAAATGGAAGGTTAGTATCCTTTCTTTCTTCAAGGTCTATTTTGTGACAATGACAGTTTTATTAGCGTGTTTTCCAGGCTCTCAATCCATTACAAATACAGCTTGCATTTAAATTCTGTAAGATTGTAACTTATAACTATATTAAATTCATTATATTTATCTCGTTAACGGCGTTTTTTATTTTTATAACAAGCATATTATTTTTCACGAAACTCATATTATTAAACACTTTTAAAACTTAAAACTGAATTAACTCCGAGGTATTTTGTTAATTTTGCTTGTTTTGTTGCGTCCAGACTCCAGGATGCTTGATGCTTAAAATTATATACGGTACCATCATCATTAACACCTTCAAATATTACGTAAGTAAAATAATAAAATGCTAAATTTACGTCTTTTAATATGCATCAGGTTCTCAAGTTAACTTTGGTTTGGTGTACTTCAGTGTCCAAGTATGAAAGTTTTGAGAGGCAAATATTTTGTGAACTGCAAGTATTGTCAGTAGTACATAGTGCTTGGCCTTGGATAATGCACACCATAACCACAGGAAATGAAGCTTTAGTTATTACAGGACAAGGTTTATGGCAGCAACTAGCTTTAGCCATTACCTTTGTGAATTTACATGCAAAATATTATTAAATCATTTTAGTGAGCAAGAGGTCAAGCTCATTAATAATGTTTAGTTGACATTGATGGTTGATAAACTTCCCCAAGTTAGTGAAGACAACTTCTAACATCTGATAATAGGTCAGCAGTGTTTCTCGTTTTATCTGTACACTTGCTAGCTTATTTTAATTTTTTTTGAAGGGGGGGGGGGATGGGGGTTAATGCTACTTAACTGCATGGTACCATGATAAATTCATGAAATTGTAAACAACAACATTTTGGTGACTGACAGCATTTGGTGATTATTTATTAATTTTAAGTTGACAATGAAACATTTGTTTAAGCATTCAAAAAATGAAATCTTTCAGCAGTCAGCTCAATACCATGAAAGCCAGAACACAAATTTATGGCCATAATTTTCCCACTGAATGATTAATGTAACAACTCGAATTTTACAGGGTGAAGACTGATTCAACAACAGCTATATAAACCATTAATTGTTTTATCCTAACGAAAACATAATGCTAGACATCAGAAGTCCTCAAAACTTTACCAATGACAGTTTCTTGTATGACATTCTACCTATTGCTTAGTAGAAACTGGAAGTATCTTGGACATTTGATAAATATGGTAATCCAATTTTTACACTGAAAAATGAGATGATCATAACAGACAACAACAATGTGCCCACAGTTTGGTGATTTCAGTTCTACCATGACCAGCAATGTGGGGAAATGCCACATGGTAAATAACTTTTGCTTGGAAAATTGCTACTACGAGGTTGGGAAACTGTTATTTTCAATGATGACTCAACAAGTTTTAATATTGGAGAAACTACCATGATACATGTACTAAAATAAGATGAACCTGAAAGACTTACAGGCTGCATGCCCATGTCGTACAATGTTTAAATCCAAAATGCTGTTAGGTTTGAAAATTAATTCCAGAAAGTTTTTCATTAGATTGACTCAGCTTCGCATTTCTGCAGTCCTAGACTGAATAAAGATTACCATACCTGTCTCTTTGAAGAGCAGGGATACATCAAAGAGTGCATTTTGTACAATTTTGCATATTGTATCGTATCCAGAAGCTTAGAAAAGTGCAATTAAAACAATGAATTATGAGATGACTTGTCTCGATTATCTGTTGATTGAATTGCTTTCAGTGGCGAAGCCAGCCCGACATTTAATCATGTAAATGCAATTTTTCAGTGTTTGTAGACCGTATAAGGATCTATTTCTAAAGAAATGAATAATGATAATGATTTATATTTGCATAGCATGACCAAATTGTCGGGCTGGCTTCGCTACTGATTGCATTCGACGCTACAGAAATTTAACGTCTAAATCAGGCCTTAAAACTAAGCCTTCCTAAGCGTTCTTCATATTTTTGTTGGGGTCTTTACTACTGTGTTATTTAATCTGTGTTCATTTTTGCGATGGTTTAATATACACGTTTATTTAATATAATTATCGGAAATTGTAATATTATGTAAATAAACAGGTTTTTCGTCACTGATCTTTTAGTTTTATATTTGACCACGATTCATGCTGTCCTATTTGCATTATATTTTCTAAATTTTTGCCCGTTTGGTTGGCTACACATCTGTAACATCAAAAAACAGGTACTCCTGGTATCATTGAAATAACCTAAAAAATACAGGAACGTTGACCTTTCGAGTCTTCCTTGAAAGTTAGTAAAACTTGTGCACAAAACTTACTAGGGTTCAGGGGATTTTTTAAATACCTGGAGTTGGTTGGTCTCCCTTGACCAGGTTTCCGGGCGAGAGAGAAAACTACGACAAAGTTGTGAAGGGTGATTATCAAACGCAGAAAACGCTTTTTGATCTGCATCGCCTAGAGATTAGGCCAAGTATAGCTGTTTGTATAGCAGTTTTTGTCTATGAATACCGCGTATTGTTTCATTGCACTTGGTTATAATGGTAGCATACAAGTCTGAACAGTGTGGTTGCAAGCCTTGAAATTTATTAGTATACCCTTATCTTTGCGTGCAAGTTCGTCCTTAATTTAAATTTATAGCGAAAAGTTAGAATGCGCGATCGCGTAACCGTCGGCAAACCCAATTACAAGCACTAAGTTTGCGTAGTTTACTTATGAGGCTAGCGTACAGTAAACCAGTTGTTGGTTTGCGCACGAGTTTAACCGTAACGAAAACCAATTTGCAAACTAAACGTTTGCATGTGAATTTACCCAAACGGCAATCGTGTCGCAAAATTTAGGTTTGCGTACATGTTTACCCGCAAGGCAAACCTGGCGCAAATAACCGGTTTGCAGACCCGTTTACGCGTGAGCAAATTTTAGGCTAAAACTGTCATTTTGCCAAGGTTTGCAAACAGGTTTGCACTAATCACTTCGCGGCCATCGACCGGTAGTCGAGCTGGTTTGCTCAAACAGCAGATTAATGTTTTTCATACCCGGCAAAATTAGCAAATTCTGTCAAATTTCAACTTTGTAACATGATTTTCTTTAATTTTGCTTGGGTTGCAAACCAACATTTTTAGTTCAGTATTACCGTTGATATTTTTGTTTTGTTAAAACTTGACTATAATATAAGGTGATATCATGCTTATTGCATGGACGTTATTTTATATTTCCAGTCCACTTGTATTTCACTTAGGCTACAGTCAAAAAAGGTGTAGCAATATAGCATCTCTACTCTCTCTGGCCCCCTCTTGGATATTACAAGGAATATTTAAACAAAGCTTATACATTTTTATTAACAATCTGTTCGGTTTGTTTTCAGGAATACGTATAAGTTAAGTCCCATTCATACAACTATATATCGCTCAATGAAAGTTACCAAATCAAGCTGCATAGCAGTTCAAAGGAAGTTGAAACAGTCTGTGACTAAAATAGGCTGACATAAGAACACTGAGTTTGCAACCAATATTAACCTTACCATTCCTTGGGACTCGCATATCCAACAAATGTAAAACATTGGACGGTATTTCCGATGTAACCAATTTCTGTACGCGCTTTCCAGCTGTGATGAAAGACATTGTTCATATTGCCTGCATCAAAATTTATTATAATTATATATCAAGTGTCAAAGTTCATTCATTCTATAGTAAAGTTCATTCATTCTATAGTATCTTATTAGTGGTTAAAAGAGGATCACGTGAAAGTCACGAAATTCAACTGTTTACCGCATGAGGTCTGCAAGGGCATTAAAAGTATTAATGCCCGCGTATTAATGCTCGGCGGCAATAAAACCGGAAGTCAAGCATGTGTGACGTAAAAATGCGACCTTTGTCCCTATGAAGCCGAAAGTTGTTTTTGTATCATTTTGTTCAATAAAAACTATTTTTGTCTTTTTAATACTGTCGTTCACTTTGGCACTTGACATATTAATAAAACACTTATTTACTGGGCCCTCGGGAAAGGCCCATCGCCTCTCGGGATCACAAAACATACTGTTTTCCTCGCGCCCATTAAATAGGTGTTAAGTCTAACATGGGAATTGTCTAATGTAAATTAGTGCTTACGGGCCAAGCAGCATTTTTTATCCTATGGGTAACATAGTAATAATGTTATGAATACGAATTAATAAATTACATTTCGGTGGAAATACTTAATTAACAGCTATTCTACAAACTTGAGTCGTATTTGAGCTGATAGCCAACAAAGTGCGTTTTTATATAGACAACCGCTACCACAAAAACTTCCCTGTGTAGTAATATTCTACTAAAATGTAGTCAGTTTGGCAATGTAAACAACTTGAGCACTAGATAATTAACTAGAAAACACTAGTTAATTATCGAAACTGTGCCGAGCATTATGTCAAGGCCAGCAAACGCTGACCAATGACGTCAAACTGATATTAGGGAGAATCATGGGTAATATTACGTTTTA
This sequence comes from Muricea muricata, assembly GCA_963855995.1. Classification (NCBI taxonomy): domain Eukaryota; kingdom Metazoa; phylum Cnidaria; class Anthozoa; order Malacalcyonacea; family Plexauridae; genus Muricea; species Muricea muricata. The sequence goes on from OY979716.1 coordinate 106,642,729, forward strand.
CCGCACGTGCATGAAATATGGATAAAATTGCTGCATTCAGTAGGTCGAATGTATTAAAAATGTACACGAGTTCTTAGCATTCAATTCATTTTAAAGATATGCGCAAGTGTTTCAATTCTATTTCAGAACCATCCTCACATTAAAGGGCGCGATATGAAAAACTGGATTCGCATTAGCCAGACACTGCAGAGAACAACGAAAAATTCGTTGTCTCCAGGATTTGAGCTCGCATCTTCGGGTTTTTAGACTGCTGCTCTGCCAATTGAGCTATCGAGTCAACTGGGATTGGCAACGAGTCTTACCCAATTTAAGTGCACGAAATATTTTCGTGGCGAGTTAATGCTTGTCTTTGAGGACGCGCAGTGTTTCAATTCTAAAAAAAGAAAACATCTTGAAAATCCAAAATAAGGATTCATAAACAAGACGCAAATTTAAATGGTGAAGATTAATTTGAATGATAAATTGAAATATACTCAAATTTGGGTCTTCCATATCTTGGGTTTTCAGGATGTTTTCTTTAATTTTTTCGGATTATTTTTTTTACTCTATCAACCTCTCTTACACTTGCTTTCTAAAGGCTAGTATTGTAGAACTAAAATGCCCGAGACCATAAAGTCTAATTTGATATTTGCTGCACATGAACATCCGACACAGACGCTTAAGAAGCAATATTTATCTAAAAGTGCAAAAAAACCCTGTCGTTTTCGTTTGCGTAAATTGCTACAATTTGGAATAAATATTGCAGGACTCTTTAATGTACGTTTATTCCATGGTTGAAATTGTACGCTATGACAATGGACCGGCCGATATTTATTGAAATCGCTTTGATTCTTGACAGTGATGACATTAATATTTTAATACGTGTTGTGACTTGTAATTAGCCCCTGAAAATTCAAATGTCACATGGGTTAAAAAACAAAATATCAGTTGTGACATGTGAGTCTAACGTTGTCTATCCTGTTGTGTTTTGATTAAGTGTAAACGACTGTGATAAATATTAATGATTTAATATATGTTAATATATGCTATATTTATGATTTATACATACATGTTGCAAATTGAAGGAAGTTGAATGAGATGAGAAACTAATGTGACTGAAGAGCTGCTAATGGGAAAAGCTTAAGCCTGTAAGACTAGTTGTCACTATTGGTCAGAATTTAAAGTGCTCGAATCGAAATTATATAAGACTCTCGCTTTAGCTCGAGTAATTCGCTGTAGATTATGGTTTTCTGCAGACGAACACTTCAGTTTCAATATCAAATACATACACAGACAATGCAGCGAATATCATGAACAGAATAGCACTCCCCCTGTCCGTTTTCCGGAACTAAGTTATGTTAACTTCCATTATTTTTTATTGTATTATTTTCCGGCATTCTCACTGGTCAAAACCCTACGGATAATTACGCGTATTTCCGCGCAAACAAAATAAATCTCATATCCGTCAAGGTCAGATTTTGAACTTGACAAATACGACATTTACAGTGGCGTAGCCAGCCCCACAATTTAGTCCCGCTATGCAAATTTCAAGTTGTTTTCAAGTTATTATCATTATTCATTTCTTTAGAAATTCATTGTTTTCACAGTCAATGAACATGAAATATTTGCATAGCGGGACTAAATCCTCGGGCTGGCTACGCCACTGGACATTTATACTTGTTTTATAGATGCACGTACTGTAGAACCATAAGTGCCCGACACCTTAGGGACCATTCATTATTTATGGCCGGAAGTGGGCTGGTAATATCTATCATAAACCAAAAAGAAACTTCTTGACCCCTCTTATTTAAAAAACAAAAAATCCATGACCCCCCCCCCCCCTCCCCTTGATGAAAATACAAATATATATTAAACTAGCCCGCCATTTCGTATTTACATTTATAATAAATATTAGCTTTAATTTGATGAACATATCACTGAACAAATTATTCAATGGCAGGTGACACCCCCTATCTACTGGCATATTTCTTATGACCCCCCTCAAACTTCCTAAAATTTTGGATGCCCCCCCTACATTCTTACCAGCCCACCCCCGGCCATAAATAACGAATGGCCCTTAAACAGTAATTTGATATTTGATGAAGATAAACATCCGACACAGAAGAAAGCAATTTTTGTCTGAAAGTGCATAAAATCGTAAAAACTTTATCAAATCGTCTAGCTGTCTTCTAATTGATTATTCATTCCATTGTGTGAAAACTAATAAAAGCAAACCTCCAGCTTGTTTTCAAACAACAAAGATTGCTATTTTATATTCTCAAGTGCAGACTGATATGGATAAGTTAGCAGCAAAAACTTCTAAATCCTTATAAACTCATTCTTAGCAATTGTTTATATGAGCGCCACAGTAAGAGCTATAGCCCTAAAAATACTGTATAGTTCTGTGTTGTATCGTTTGTTCAGCGAGTTTTATACTCGACCAGCCCTATTCGGAGTGAAGCCAATCCCATTTTCAACCCTACTTGGCGAGATCCTGTTGTTAATAGCGAGATATTTGTAGTTCGCTGGTCTCAACTTGTTTAAGTGTTGATTTCAAATAACATGCCCTTCTTTGTAGTGCTTATGCATGTACAGTGCCCCTTGGAAAAAAGCTTTCGACCTGATAGGAGCAAATCCTGGATTGAAATTCGGTGATGAATTTAATCTATATACAGTAGCTTGCAATTATTTCGCTCCCATTAATATATAGATTCATCAAAAAAAAAGTATTACCGATGTATATAAACCAAAAATATGTACTGTCGGCATACAGGTAGTAGCCGACCCACATTTGGAATCCGTAGACAGTCGGTAGCATCTTTAATGGTCGGTAGCATCATTGATCTCGATCTCGAGCCAATGAGTCTGATAAAACTAATAGATTTTTCTTTTTAAAATTTTAAATAATCCAATCCCTGACCTAAACCTAACCCTTACAAAAATCGTATAAAAGGGACATAATATAAGAAAAAAAGTTTGACGAACTTTAAAAGCCCCTGCTTATTTCATTAGAGATCGCACACGTAAAGGACTGAACTAACAACGAGCTAGCTGAAAATTATCAAAAAAATTTCTATTTATAATAAAACTTCGTCTAATCGAGAGGAGAGGAATCTTGGAAGGAGATCAATGATGCTACCGACCATTAAAGATGCTATCGACTGTACGGATCCCAGATGCGCGTAGCCGACCCCTATGACAATAATACTCTAACTTTTCTAGACATTGCCTAAAATTTATAGGAAAGCGCTACTACAGGTATTTGTCTAATATATAAAGCAGAAGCACCCGAGGCTGCAATCGATTTCATGAATGAAGGCATTGGAAAACTCTAACGAAACATTCACATGCTAAATTCGTGCCATATATTACTTTTAAATTTTTTTGAAATTTGTGTGTATACTGTTCGTATCCCCCAAGGTACTGAAGGTGTATGTATAACTGCAACTAAATGTTGAAAAATGTATGTATGTAATCTGACTGAGGGCATGAACTCGCACATCCAGTATAAAGATTTTGAGATTTTGTCTATAAGTGCAATCAAAATTATAAGGACCGGAAAGCATACATTGTTGTTCATTTTAATTAGTTGGGCCATTTAGAATATTTGGCTTAAGCCCCGAGATGTTAAACGTCGTTGAGATCAAGCTTCATTGTTTCATTTTATTGTTTCATTAATCTTTTTTTATTATTACACGAATTTATCGTATAGTATAGCTTGTAATGACTTTTAATGAAAACACACGTTTACTGAACATGTATATATATATTCTTCATAAGTTGATAGATATGCAATATATTACTAGCTTGAACCTTACATTTAGGCTGCGCATGCAAAGATAATATAATTGAGTACTGTGTAGTCTTATCCAATTTAAGTGCACGGAATTTTTTTTCAATTATTTCGTGCACTTGAATTGGACAAGACTCGCTATCAATGCCAGATGGTTCGATAGCTCAATTGGTAGAGCGGCGGTCTGGAAACCCGAAGATGCGAGTTCGAATCCCGCTCCAGACAACGAGTTTTTCGTTGTCCTCTGCAGTGTCAGATTAATGGGAATTTGAGGTGATGGTCTGATAATCGAGACACTGCGCGTCCTCAAAGACAAGCGTTAAGTCGTCACAAACATATTTAGTACTGCGTAGCACGATTTTTAACCTGAGGTAAATTAAATAGGCATACTTTACTTCATAGGTTTATCAATAAAAATGTGTTTATGATAGATATGTACCACTGGAGTTAATCCTCTCGTTTAGCATTCCCTCTATAAATTTCCATTGTGATAAGCCAATATAGAATGGTTCTCAGACAAAACAAAGGATGAATTTTTTTTTCAAACTGTTCCCATTTCCACTTTCCAGCTGATTCACGTTCGGCGATTGACTGGAAATTCAGCAATGATACAAGTGCATGAAGACAGACTTAACGCACATTCACATCTGATAATCTCAAGTTTTAGCTCGCGCCTAATCCAGCCTAAATAATTCACGCAATATGCAATCGTATGTAGAATAAAACACATTTTTCTAACTTTTTATCTGTTAATCACACAACACGCTTTTCGGATACATAAATCTCCTTTGAAATATCCCATTCTTCAGAAGGCCAAACGGTGTCAACTTTTAACCAGAGTACCGAATTTTTTTCCCTCTTTTCCAAGAAAAAAATGTTCAGATCGATTTCAGTTGCCAGCAATTGCTGCTTTTTTAGGAGGTGAAATATTATGCTAAAATGTTATAATTAATATTTTGTTTAGTATTTATATAAAGTATTGGGTGGATAAGACAAGTTACTTCATTCACAAAAGATATATCGGCTCGTTCGTAATCGCAGATGGCAAGAAAATCTAGCGCTAGTATGAATAATGAAATTCGTTGAATGCCCAAAGGAATTCAAGTTTTTTAGATCAGTCCATATAATCTCTATACCAGCCAAGGAATCAATTGCGGCAGTAAATTGCAACTTATTACTAGCTGGAGCACTGTGTTAAGGCGGGTATAGCTTTCGAGTCAACCCGTCTACTAATAAATTTTGATCGAATATGCGTAGAAAACAAATTTCTTGTGTACGCATACAAAGCGTATCACCGTTTTATAGGATCGAGAGGCATAGAAAGGATACATATTGCAATTTGCCAGAACAAGTCGTGATCAAAGACAGGAAGTTGAATGAAATGAGAAACTAATATGACTGAAGAACTGCCAATGAAATAAGCTTAATTAAAGGCCCTATTGCATCGAAATTTCACGCAACGTGTTTATTGTACCAACATAATTAAAGAACATTCCAAATAATGTAATCAAATATTCTAAAACTATCTTCACTTGCTCTAACGTGCAGATGTTAAGCAATAATTGATATCATAATCTCTCTATTTAGCCCCCCTCAAATAAGCCCCTTCCCCTCTCTCATAAGCCCCCCTTTTGAGGGAAAAATGAAGTAATCCCCCCTCTCTAATAAGCCCCCATAATACATGCCTGTTATATGTTGTTATATTATATATTATATGTTGTTGTTACGATATACATTATATGTTGTTGTATTGTTAACATAAATGTTGTTGTTATATGATATATATTGTATAATGATTTTGAGTTTATTGCACTTCAAAGAAATAATCTCCATCGCTGGTTATTTGGATGAATAAATATGGCACTCTCTCAATTAAGCCCCTTCCTCAATAAGCCCCCTCCTCCCCCTCAAAAGTTCTTGAAATGAATAAGCCCCCCGGGGCTAAATAGAGAGAACACAGTATGCAAATTAACAACACTGTGATGTCACATTGCATAATAGTAACAGCAAAACCTCAAGAACATAGAATGTTCTACATCAAACGATATATATAGACATATTTTGGTATGTTTGTGTGAACATCCTGGAAATTCGATATATTGAATTGTTTGGCTTCCTGCAATTATATTATGTTTGTAGAGTTTGTGGTTGCATATTATTATGCATTGTAACATCGCAGTGATGTCAATTTGCATATCAACTACACTACAAAGCAAGTTATGAAAGCATAGGAAGATGTTTTATTAGATAATTTAGACTTTTCCTATGCAACCATAATAAAAATGTCATGTGAAATTTTGATGATAAGGCCTTTAAACCTCTAAGACTTGTCATGATTGGTCAGAATCAAGGTCAGAATTTTGAGTGGCCGCGTGGAAGAATGAATCTTGCGCGAAAAAATCCCGACTGAAATTATGACTCTCGATTTACCTCGAGTAATCAGGTGTAATAATAATAATACACTTTCGAACCAACGAGGATCAACTTCAAGCAAAAGTTTGCAAGTGCATTGCCTTACGGTCTTGCTTCAAACTGAAAGATGATAACTCATTTACGTTAGTTTCAGCACAAACCAAAATACACAAATTAATCCTTTCAGTCCCGGGCTCACTAGCCCATCCGAGGTCACAAGGCTCTCCGCCCATCCGAGGTCACAAGGCTCGGACACTAGCATGCTAGTGAGCCCGGGAGTGGAAGGATTAATTTGTGTATTTTGGTTTGTGTTGAAACTAACGTAAATGAGTTATCATCTTTCAGTTTGAAGCAAGAACGTAAGGCAATGCACTTGCAAACGTTTGCCTGAAGTTGATCCTCGTTAATCAGGTGTAGATTATGGTCTTCTGCAGACGAACACTTCAGTTTTAATATTAAATACATACACAGGCAATCGGTGAATTTCATCATCAAAATAACACAACCCATGTCCGTTCACTGCCGAAACTGAGGTATGTTAACCTCCCTTATACTTGTTTTGTAGCGGCACGTATTGTAGAACCATAAGTGCCAGACACCATAAACTGTAATTTGATATTTGATGCACAAAAATAAACATCCGACACAGAGGAAAGCCATCTTTGTCTGAAAGTGCAAAAAATCTTCAAAAACTTTATCAACTCATTTAGCTGTCTCCTAATTGATTATTCGTTCCATTGTGTGGAAATGAATAAAAGCAAACCTCCAGCTTGTTTTCAAGCAACAAAGATTGCTATTTGTATTCTCAAATGCAGGCTGATATGGATATATAACGAAATAAAGCAACTGTTAGCCATGCGGCAGAGACAAGTTAAGTATTATGACAATTCACTTAATGCATGCCAGAATGTCTGCACGGATTTTTGTCTTGCACCAAACAAAAATAACACGGATTTGTGTCTTGCACCAAACAAGAATCACGCATTTTTGTCTTGCACCAAACAAGAATATTTAGAAGAAAAAGTTACCTAAAATTCCTTAATCCTAATAAACTCATTGCTAGCAATTGTTTACATGAGCGCTACGTTAAGGGCTATAGCCCCAGAAATAGTTGTGTGTTTTATCGTTTGTTCTCATGCAAAAAACCAGCCCAATCAAAAATCATCTTACTACGGCTGGTCTCGCTGTCGCAAACATCATTGAATGACTTCCGTTATTATATCAATTATATTATCAAAACTCAAAGTTTGCCGACTAAGTTTTGTAAATGAACCAATATTGAATACTCTTTTAGAACTATAACTTTAAGTTGAAGAATGCTTCAGAACAATAGTTGTCAAATGTAACAGCAAGTTTTATATTCACTTCTACTTGGCCAATCCCATTTTCAACCCTACTTGGCGAGATCCGGTATTGTTAATAGCGGGATCTTTGTAATTCGCTGGTCTCAACTTGTTTAAGTGTTGATTTCAAATAACTTGCTCTTCTTTGTAGTGCAAATATACAGTGCCCCTTGGGAAAAAGCTTTCGATCTGATAGGAGCAAATTATGGATTGAAATTCGAGGATAAATTCAATGTATATACTGCAGTAGCATGCAATTTTTGTGCCGGCATTAATATATAGATTAATTAATAAAAAGTATCACTGATGCATATAGGTTAAAAAAATTGCACTGTCGGTATTCGGTCAGTAGCCAACCCTTATAGCAATGATATTCTAACTATACTCGATACTGCCTGACATGGCACTGCGCTACTATTTATTGCTGCGGAGCGAGCGAGCATTAAGCGAGCGAGCGTAGCAGCAGCCTAATTGGTGTAGTTATCAGTCAAAAAGTAGATTTTTAGCGTCGCTTTGAATTCTGGTCGTGCTCAGTTTGTATGCGCAATGGTAAATTTTTAGCGTCGCTTTGGATTCTGGTGGTGCGCATTTTGTATGCGCAGTTGTTAAGGAAAATTCCTCTCCACTACACGTGCTCTTTCGGCTAACACGTCTATCTAAAAGGTATGAGATTTTGGCAATTTATACTCTGTTTTATTATCTTTAAAGTTGGCTATTGGCAGATATTTCTGACTGACTTTATGACTTGCTTCTCTATTCAAGTACTACAATTTAGAACGAGTTTGTTATTCGCACGACAATATTAAATCTCGTATTAAATTGCAGTGGAATTTTAATGTATATTCTATTTGATAGTATCGCGTCTGTGAAATTGTATTAAAGCGCGTTTGTTTTGTCGATAACAATTTTCCAACATTATCATTTGTGCTAATAGTCAACTATAATCAAAGTTAACGAACCACAGTTAAACAGAGACGCCGCATAATATATACATGTTATGTTCTAAAACGCATCTGCTGTTCACGCGACGTACATTATTTGCCTTGACAGTTTTAAATTTCGTGTGTTTGTGTTCTAGCAAATATTTCCAACAAACATAATTATACAACAACTTAGTATTTTAGAGTTCACTGTAGCTGTAAGAAAATCGTTAGCGTATTATCCCTTATTTATCGATAAGGCATTTGCTTTTCAACTTCGTTCATCGTTGACCCCTTTTGACCCCTTAAACATGATATCTTCTGGCAGACAAACTGAGTCAAGCCGAGTAATGTACTGACAGGCTAGTAATGCACACTATCCCACTGAATATATTTTGGGTTGCATAAATGTCATTTTCCAATAACCTTTAAAATAATCAAAGCTCCGCAGCATTCCCTACCTTGCAGGTAACCTAGTCTAATATATAAAACAAAAGCACCCGAGGCTTTTTACCAAGGCTGCTGAAATTTGGTCAGGTATGTCCTTCTGGTTTAAGGAGGGGGGGGAGTGCGTCGATTCGCACATGATTGGATATTGCCAAAAAATACCAGCAAGGCAGGTGATCCAAATTTGTTCATGTTGCTGAAAATTTATCTGTACTCCCACTAATACTTCTGGCCGTCAGGCAGCATTTCTCTCCCCATAGGTAGCTGCAAACGATTTCATGAATGAAGGCATTGGGGAAAACTCCAACGAAACAACTGATCACACATTAAGTTCATGCCAGACATTACTTTTAAAGTTTCTTGAAATTCGTGCGTATAGTGTTCGTATCCCCCAAGGTATTGGTAAGGTGTATATATAATTGCAACAAAATGTTGAAACAATGCATGTATGTAATCTGACTGCGGGCATGAACTCATGTATCCAGTATACTGATTTTGACCATAAGTGCTATCGAAATTATAAGAACCGGAAAGCACTATACCTTCTTGTTCATTTTAAATTAGTTGGTCCATCAATCAATTCAAAATCTTCAAAAGAGTATTTGGCTTAAGCCCCGAGATGTTAAACAACGTTGAAATGAAACATCATTGTCAAGTATAATTTTATTGTTTCATGAATCTATTTTTATCATTAATCATTTAATTCATTGCGTAGTATATATAGCTTCTCATGACTTTTAATGAAAACACACGCTTACTGAACATGTATATTCTTCATAAGTTGATAATTATGCGAAAAATTGCAACTTATATTAAGGCTGGGCATGCATGCCCATCAAAAACAGTACAATTGAGTACTGCGTAGCACGATTTTTAACCTCAGATAAATTTAATAGGCATACCTTAGTTAATAGCTTTCTAAATGTAAAATGATGTAATTGTAATGTAAATGATCGATATGTACCACTTGTGTCGCTTTTGTGAATATCCACTTTTCAGCTGATTCACGTTTAGCGATTTACTGGAAATTCAACAATGATATAAGTGCATGAAAATTGATTTAACGCACATTGACACGATAATCTCAAGTTTTAGCTCGCGCCTAATTCAGCCTAATTAATACACGCAATATGCAATCGTATGCAGAATAAACCGGATGTGACGCACGGTAAAAGCGTGACAATGATCTGGTAAGTTGCATAGGAACAGCTGATGAACCTGGCGGTTTACGAAACGAAAAACTTGGCAACGCTGAATAAAATTTAATAAAATATAAAACTCTGTTTCGAGATACTTTATATGCATGATTGCCTATAACAAACTTTGCAACGAAAATACGTTTAATCACAATATATATATACTATGCTGAGTATATTGACTCCTAGGTTCGTGCACGGTTAATAGAAGAAGAATGGTTTGGCTAGTCGGCAAACATCACAGGAATGCGGCAAGTATGTTAAGGATCAAAGAAAAAAATGTCACGTGACTAGATAGGTGCATGGCTGCTTTGTAATTTGATAATTCTAACTTGCAATTTGATACACTTTCTTCTCAAAAATCAAATAAAGGAGTGTTTGGCCGTGGTTTGACAAAGCGAAAGGGTGAAAATGGAATCGACGTCATACGAGGAGAAAACGGAGGGAGAATTGCTTCAATCCCAGAAGCGGAATGTTGCTTTTGAAAGCGAAAAAGGAGCGGAGGAGTTGGGAGTCGATAGCGATGTTGAAGATGAAAGTTTTGTTGTCGACGACGACGACGTGTATAACCTTAATATAAGTGTAATTGTGACCGAAGTAGAAACACCAGAAACGGCCGATGCTTTCGATGATGCTATGGTTGAAATGGAAGGCAAGAAGTCGTTTCATTGCGATGTGTGTTCAAAGGTTTGCAAGTCAAAGGGAGGGCTGACAAGACACCACAATTCAAAGCATGCTGGAGATTCATCGGGAAAAGGCCGCGACGAAAATATCATAGGTATGGCCCTTGATCAAGGCGTTGTAGATGGGTTCGTCGAAAGAATTAAGACTCGCATCATAGAGGAAGATCTTTACGGTGAAGAGATTAACTCAGCGTTGAAAAAAGTAACGTCAACGCCGAAACTATACCAAGCTTTGCTACCCTTATACCAGACATTTTGCAAAAAGAAAAATCAAGATAATTTGTTGAAAGTATTTTATGGTTTGATTCCGCGATCGTGCGAGTTATTAAATTGTAATGACTTCAGGATTGCGAATTTAATAATGATTCAACTTCCAGACTTTTTGGTTGGACATTACAACACAGAGATTCAACGTCTGAGACATGGTGAATCTAGCACTGGAGTAACTCACGACGAACCTACGCAATTAAATCCAATCGAACGTGGCCCACTTGCGTATATTGGTGGCTATATTATTACCAAGTTAACCCATATTAATAGAAAGAAGAAAGACAATATAAATGAACAAATCCAAGCTCTACTTCAAAGCATGAAATCAGTTGGACCAGCAAATTCGTTCATTGCCAACAGAACAAGGGGTGGTCTCACCTCTCCATGCGATGATTTGGTAAATATTTTGGAAGCAGCAGAACTAGCTTTTAGGGGTGAGATTAACAAGAGTGTGGGGATGATTCGAAATATTGCCACTGATACTATTTACAATGCAATAGTAGAAAACCCAAAAGTCAAATCATTATGGGAAAACATTGTAATGTCATGCAGCATTGAATTGTCTTCAGCAACACAAAAGCTATGCCTGGAGAATGTTTTAAATCTGTACTTGAAAGTTAGATCCTTTTCATATGCGAAGGATTACATTTCTAAGTACCGTATAAATGAAAAGCGAGGCAAAAACAAAGCACTAAGAAGTGAACTAAAAAGAAAACATTCTGACAAACAATAGTTATTATGTACCTTTAAAACATAAAATGAGAATATTATTGGCAATTTTCTCTCCATTATTGGCAACCTACCTCAATTTGGTTGATATAGGTATTACATTGTTGAGGTAGGGTCTGTGTAGGGTCGGTATATTCATATAATTAGGTTCTGCCCAACTAATTCCTTTTGAAATGATTTGTTATTAAAGTTGATTTCAAAGAAATTAGTTGGGCAGAACATGAATGAATTCTCACCCCCAAATTAAAACTCTTAACACCTGCCCCTATCTGTGCACCAATGTGAACACCATTTTATGTGACTGGCAGGTTACACCACTTCATTATTTAAGAATGATGTTTCGATGTTTCATCAATAGTCAAAGTAAAGAGTAATAAATGATGACACAAGATAAACATCATAAATTTTGTAATATCGACTTATTCTTTACAATTAACTTTATCTGTAGTAATAATAATTATAATACAGTTTATTGAAGTACATATGTTATAGCCCAGAAAGTATTTGTGAGTTTAATCTTTAGTCCAGCCACTAATGTATTAACCTGTTACTGCATATACCTGGGTTAAGGCACATTATTAGGTAACAGATTACTAGCACAGCAATATAAAATATTTGTTTCTTACACAGTAAATTTACTAAATTTAGATTTCATAACACTGTAATCTTCCCATGAATAAAGATGTTCAGATTTGACTTCCAATGTGCTGGACCTACCTGATTAACAAATCCGGCTCTTTAAAAATCAGGAAAAATTAGTGGAAGAGTGAGTCAAATCTGAACCTCTCTAATGTTAAAGGCCAGTAAGGGCTTCAAGGTGGAGGGATAGCAAGTCATTACTAAACTAATATTGTATTTCAACCAGCATATTTTAATTTTAGTGTTAAATAAAGTTTTAGTGATGAACATACTTGAGAGGGGGTTATTTGGGATGGGGTGGTAGGGAAATTACAGTAGAGAGGTTAAGATTGACGTTTATGGCAGACCGGTAACCACAAATGGCAAACTTCAATTCACATTTGAAGGTAAGTTCTACAAGTTTTCGAAGGTTTCGACAAGTTTTTAGTCAATCCATTCTTCAATAATAATGCACAAATTATCCTAATTTCGAACAGCTAACACTTCACCTGATAATCCCACTTGAAGTTTGGCGTTTGCGGTTACCGGTCTGCCGTAAACATCAATCTTAACCTCTCTAGTATAAATGAAAACAACCCCTTTAATTGGGCATTAGATAATACAGGATTCCAAATAAGTCAGCACAATGACATGGCCGAGGCACAATTTAGCCTACGTTAATGATGCAAGTTTCCAGAATATTGAAACTTACATCTTTTTCTAACATTTTAATACCATTGTGGAGGTGGAGAAAGGCAAACTACTTCGGCAGGTTTTTAATCTAATCCCTAATTGTCACTACTCTTTAGACTTCTTCTTTACTCGTTTTTTAACCGGCTCATCACTTACTTCCTGCCACTTTCTGACTGTATATCGGCCTCCAACATTCCCCCGAATAACTGGAGCTATGTCCCTCTGAGCAGCAATGGTAAGATCATTATACCCGAACTCGAGAGCAGTTGGGTTGTCTGACCTCCCACCTTTAGCTCTCTGGTGACCAAAATAGTCTTCCAAAACATCCTGCATGAAGCGTTCGGTCAAAACGTACTGAAATCCCTCTTTCAGCAGAAATTGTATGGCCTCCACATGTACATACACGGATATCTGTAGACCTTCATACGTTTGAGGGGACAGAAACATTTTCCCTCTTTCATCAGCAGAAAACTGCCCTGGCCGATGCAAAGTACTCTTCTTCCAGTCTTGAAGATACTTCAAAAAAACTTCTTTCAACCAGGTTAGCCTTTCATCATCACAGGAAGAATATGGTTTGATCATCATATTCTTCTTTCGGTTGTACTCAGTGGTAGATCTCACATTCGTACAGTCGAAGAAGTCATTTAGCATCTGACAAAACATCGCTGTACCACATACTTCTTCATTGTCACTTTCACGTAGGGCAATAGCGACAGACCTGCTCAACACTTGAGTTGCCAGTTTCACCTTCATCTTACTGTAAGATGTAAGCATGATATGGTCTAGAGTTAGTTTTGGAAGGACATGCAATCCAAATTCCTGGTCGCTGTAGTACAGATTAGCAATGTGCTGGAACAACAAGTGCTGTCCATCATTCCACATAAAGCGACTACGAGACCCAGACCCAGACCCAGAATTGTATAAACAATTGCGAGCTGTTTTAATTAGATGGGGTGAATCTGCGAAAAAGAATATAAACCTTGACATTGCAAAGACATTGTATGTCTTGTAAATGACAGAGGGTGTAGAATTGCCACTCAATTCAACATGAAGGTTGAAAAATTTCCTGTTTGGAGAAGCACCATCATTGACAGCAGCCACCACTTTCAGATTCAAGGAAATTTCAAGCACAGCTACAATTTTCCAGAAAATTGGCACCAACTGATATGATGTCAGACTTCCTAAAATAAAATTAACAGAGCTACAGAACTTCCCCATCAATAAGTAAAATTTTTAGTGTTTAATTAACAAGTAAAAAAGTAGGCTCCAATTCAATGGGTTAACTAATACAATTGTGACATGCTTTGTTGACTAGAGAGATTGTCACTTTTTGCTAACTTATTAGCAACAAAGTCATTAACAATTAAGTGTAGTTGGGCCCAATGTGGTTTAATGGCATGGGCCATTAGCACTAATGCTGTAGTTAGTGATTTATTAGGTGTGAGGGAAATGGGTGAATATTTATATATTATTTTGTATTCAACTTGACTATTTTTAACCAGTTGTTATCAGGGTTAATTTCAAAATAAATTAGTCAGGCAGAATGCAAATATGAATATAATATTCACCCCCTCACTCAAGCACTAAAACGATTTAATTGTTTCAGGTACATTGTATGCTACCCTTTTGCTAAACCCAACCTACCTTTTTCCAAAACTTATTGTATCCAATAGTATTGCATTACTTTCTATTTTTATTTTTTTGTGGGCAGATAATAAAATAACACAGCTGACATATTGAGATGCAATACCACTTGAATGCTTATTAATTTAGAGTTTGACTGCAAATAATACATTGTATTTGGTTCCAAACAAATTATCTAGAAATATATCACTGCAAAGCAGACTCTTTGCCTTATATATAGTCTATATATTTGCTATCATAGTCTATATATATATATATATATATATATATATATATATATATATATATATATATATATATATATATATATATATATATATATATATATATATATATATATATATATATATATATATATATATATATATATATATATATAAGAGAAATTTAAAAATGCGAACCACCAACAATTTCTGACAACCTTCAATTCATAACTAAAAACTTTATTGAGACGTTTCGGCTATAGCCTTCATCAATCTAAAGGTAACTACACTGATTTCCACTTATTTATACGCTTAGTAAACAATGGATAACTAATTAAAATACCATAAGATGTGGTCTATTTACCATAATTAATTCTTTTGTTAGAATGAATTTCAAATCTTTTGTTCAGGCCATTAGGAAAGACGCAAAACAACTGCGCCATCCAATAAGCTTCCTTAGTTATTAAAATTTTTTCAATTCTATCCAGATCAGTTTTAGGATCTACTTTATCAATACATTGGAATGTAAAATCTTGCATAACATGCGGAGAACTATTGTAATGAATAGCCACTTCGCATGTTTTTTTATTAGTACGCATAGCTGATTTATGATTGCGAAAGAAGATTGATGAAGGCTATAGCCGAAACGTCTCAATAAAGTTTTTAGTTATGAATTGAAGGTTGTCAGAAATTGTTGGTGGTTCGCATTTTTAAATTTCTCTTATCCATACTTACGAACCTAGACTTGTGAATCTTTTTTGATCTTTCTGGCATGACTGGTCCTATTGATCTGGAAATTATTGTTAAACGACTATATATATATATATATATATATAATTGTGCAAAGTATCTCTAAAACTAACCACTGGAGTCTGTTTCATTGTTGGAAGACCACCTGAAGATTACTACCAGATAAAACAGACTGCAGTGGTAAGTTTTTGAGGTACTTTGCACGATTATCTGTCTATATGTCATTGAGCACTCTTTTGCAAACCAAAACTAACTCGTTTATATATATAATATACATATATATACCTGTGAAATAGTATCCAACTATATGTTTCATGTCAGTACATAGTCCTCGAGCAAGGAAAGCTAAAGCATGGGTGGCAACAGTGTCATCTTCTTGGAGATTAGCATAGTTCGTCATTGGGTCTCCAAGGTCAATAAATCCGACTAAGTCACCAGAATTCTTGTCGAAGACCAGGTTTGATTGGATTTTCATTTCATCCATGAGGATGGCAACATATCGTTGAATTCCAACAAATGAGGAAGTTTTCTCTCTCAAATGTTCAATGTTCTCTTTATTAATCCCAGCCTTTGGCTTGAAGTAATTCTTGTAATCTCTCAACACACGCTCACTGGGTAATATTAATGCACCACTTTCTCTTACCTCCCTGTAAGCAGCAGCAGACTTGGCATGGAGAGAGAGGGCGAAGCGGATAACTTGGGGGTGGTATCGCCTTCCATGCTTGTTGGATTGTAGAAGTTTAACCTGTTGCTCCCAGAAAAACTTCATATGTGGAGTAGCATCAAGGTTTTGGTTACTCATAATTTGTAAAATATCCTTATCTATTGCTTCATCCACGGGCACACCATCAGCTTTGATTTTCGCTTCAAGAGTTTGAAGTCTCTCTTCTAGTTCCTTGGAATGGAGACGTTCAGTTCTCACAGTGGCTCTTAGTTTCGCAGGCCCACATGCTGTGAGTGGTGCCTTGTCCTTTGCAGGGGCTTCTGATGCTCTGGACTTCCTTCTATTTGCTCTCTTGATGGCCGTGTTTGCTGAACGACAAGGTTTACATTGCTGCTCCTCAAGACTCCTATCAATAACTTCACAGTCCACTGACCGAAGTATGACTGATGTCTCTATGTGGGTCTGCTCGGGTGATAAGATTTTTGGTAGAGAGTGGCGCAAAATAGTACCAGGTGTTGTTACCTTCGAGGTGGGGTCAACAACAACTGACATCACATCAAAGTCATCTGGCAAGCCCTGACACAATAAGCACTCTTCAATACTACTCAACAGTTCAGACATGGATTGGTACATTACCGAACGTTTAAGTTCTTTATATATAGGATGGTTTTCCTTGACTGGCCAGTTATATACAGCGACAGTAAACTCGAGTGAGGAGTGAATCAGAACAGTGTACTTAGGTAGACTATGGACATTATCGTAAAGTTCTACCTTGACGCCATTGTCAGGAGAACGACTCACTTTCCATGCTGGCATAGTATCTTGCACCTGCTCAATCACACTCTTCAAGCTTGGTGTTTTAATCGTTTTCGTCGTTGCTTCTAGTGAGCTAGCACACACATCTTCGCTTTGTCTTACTAAAGCCCGTCGTTGTGGTTTTACAACATCAAACTTTCTCGTTGGCAAGTTCTCTGTAGGAGTACTTCCACAAATTAACGTCTTTCTTTTGGGGTCTATTAAGATTCGCAGAAACAAATAAATTAAAATCAAAGTAAAAATTATTCTTCAAAACAACTGTTCATTAAATATGGTAATGTCCTGCATATTTGCCGTGGCGTGAATATATAATTTACTTACGAATATTAAAGCATTCTGGCTTGAAATGAAGCTCGCAGAGGTGAATATTATTTCCTTCTATCTGATTCTTGAGGTCTGGTGTCAATTCTCTCGTTCGTAGTATTAATGCGATCCATTCTTCACGAGCCTTTGTCTTCAAACCTTTTGTGTGCTCGCTATCGGCTGCGCAAACAACCGGGATTTTGAAAAGCGAAAATTGGCTTTTCCTACTAGTGTGACAACCATAAAATGCACAGTTTGCTCCAGGCATTGCTGCGTTTACATTTTATCTTTGTAAAAGGGAACCAAAGACAAAACTAACCGGGATAAAAGCGTTTTTCCGAACTTCGAAGATAAATTTACATAATGTAAATATAGAACGCTCGACAATGGCATGCACTCATCTGGTCACGTGACTGTAATTTGAGCTGAACAATAACATATTTGTCACGTGGTACAAGTAGCCAAACCATTCTTTTTCTATTAACCGTGGCTCGTGCTATTTGTCATATAAAGTACAGTGATCTTTAGAGATTTCGAACACTGATAAAACTGCATGATAATCTCATCTGTGAGATTATTTATAATAATTTCACATGTCAAAGTTATCGCTTTTCAAACAACCATCAAGCATAGCTTCTGGATATTTCATCAGTATCGTCAGAAAACAATGTAGTTTATATAATTCGTCGAAATGATTTATCAATTAGTTTTAAGTCACTTTTGCAATATTTAATTTCCGTTATTTCAAGCATGAAAGTGGATGGTAATGCCATGTAACTGTAGATTAATGTATAGTTTACATATTGTTGCAGTTTTTTGCTAATTGTATATTCTTTCGTCAGCATAAAAACCGTGGCTATTTGCACAAGAAATATAGAAGCCTTTATTTCGAATTAAAAAAGCACAATTCCCGACATGGCAAGGTACTCTTATTCCTAAGAGATTTTTGAAATACTCAAATAAACTATTCATTACAAAAAACAATGATCAATATCACTATCTTCAAAACCGTACATGCATGGATATAACAATATCCTTTGTGCGCATTGCGAAGTTTCTTTGGCATTTACTCAACTTGTAACTTTCCAACTTCCCATATGTCAATCACACAACACACTTTGAGCATACATAAATCTGCTTCAAAATATCCAATTCTTCAAAAGCCTAAAGGGTGTGAGCTTGGAAGGCGGAGGACCTCTGAAGCAGCGTACCTAATCTTATTTTGCGGTGTTTTCCAAAGAAAGATGTCCAGTTTTCTATTGCCAGCGATTGTTGTTATTGTAGCGGGTGAATGGATAAAATGAAATGTTATAATTAATGTTTGTTTTGTATTTATATGAAGTATTCAGCAGAAAAGAACAATTTGCTTTATTCACAAAGGATATATCGGCTCGTTCTTAACAGCGGTTTGCAAGAAAAGCAAATAGATTTTCCATACGTTTACTAGATTTATTAATATCTGGTGCACTAGAGTGAATCATGAAGTTGGTTGAAAGCCCAAAGGGATTCAATTTTTCAGATCAGATCTATTTAAACTCTACACCGGAAACACGCGGAGGCCAGTATCTCTTGCGCTATACATATTAATATTTATTATTGACTGCATGGCAATTCGCATTTGATATGGGACTTTAAGCAAGAAGATGTGTACGAGATTACAAGCAACGGAATTCAATTCTTCGTTTGCAATCAGTCTCTCGGGAAACAGCGAACCATATTCGCGCTAATTGCGTGATGTCAACAACTGGAACGATAAAATATCTATTACTTATATAATATACCTTTCTCACGTCACATCACTATACATGTAAACATTATTACAGTCACATTATTGATATATACATGTCTATGAGTCATGAACATGCAAAACGTGAATACAACGATGTTCACAACATGCTTTAAAGTGAACGAGTAGAAGTTAGAACTAAGGCATGTTGACGAAAATCTTAGCAAGTTGTGTGTGTGGGGGGGGGGGGGGGAAGGGGGGGGGAGGGGGGGGGCGTTGGAGGGCTGGATAGGTCAGTTCCAAACTTATGTTTACAATCCATCATGATTAGTATTTGTTCTGAATAAATATTGAAAATCAAAACCATTTCAGTACAAGCCCCAGCGAGTAACGCTCTATAGATCGTCCTGCTGTTTTCATTTAATTTATCCTCATATAAATTCAGTTTGACGTTGAACTGGCGGTTCATACGGTTTACTCTGCCCCTCCCCTCTGTCGACAGCTAAACTTCAGTCAGCCAAAGAATCTACTCTGCAGTGAGGTAAGAAAGTTTTGATTGCCGATTGCTAGTTAATAACAACATTTTGTGGTGTAGTAATATGCAATGTGTGCATGTTTTAAACACAAGAAAGTAACTATCTGTAACTACACAATATGGTATTAAAATATTGCATATTTGTGCATTTACAGGATTACTGGTCAGTTTAAGTGATGCTGATGTGTATCTACACAATCCAAGAGGTTCTAACAATCGTCTGAATGGAGCTGGAGCTGCCAGGGCCAATAACAATCGACTATTTGACTCACAGGTCAGTCTCAAATTTAGACTGTTTGCTTTTTATTTACTTGCATAACCATATACAATCGATTTATAGTCATTTTATTTAACTACATTCAAACAAACAATTACTGTAATCTAATCTATTTAACTAATAATAAATAATATTCTCACAGGGTAATATTACAGCCCTTCTCGACTGATTTAAATACTCACAATTTTTATTCTATACCCCTCCCTCTCCCAGTTCAATGTTGACATAATTCGACAGACGCATGTCCGAAGCATAGGTATCATCTCAACAACATTGAATTGGGGGTGTGGGGGGGGGGGGGGCAAATAGAATTATACAAACACTACGAATATGACATATGATCGCTCACGTGTCTCAACAATTTTGTCCAAGATTTTAGCTTGGCAATTTTGCCAGCAACTATAGAGAAGGAATGGAGATGGTAGCAACAGCAAGAGGCTCAAAGGCTCTGATTTGATTAGCTAAGATTTGCGCATAATAGTGTTATGTAATTAAGTAATTAATGAACATTGGCATTCACTTGAGTAATGCACCTTACCAAAGGAAATGAACAAACCTATACATTCTTTTTCTGATGGTTCTGCCTGTAATTTTATGGAAGGTAGAGTTGGGCCCCGTTTTCATGATCCCGCGCTGGCAACGAACACCGGACTGACTCGTCCACCCCGGTCAACCCGTCTACAAATAAGTTTCTAGTATTACGTACACGACAGCCTGGCCAATCCCTTCGCACCTTGCCAACCCGGCTAACCCTTCTCAAGACACGGGTTGACCCGGGTTTGACGAGGTATAAAAGCGTGGAAACTGTGCGTAAATCTTTATGTAAACCCGGGTTGACCTAAAAAATACAAAATATCGACGCACATTCACGTCGAATGAAGTTATATTCATGGTTAAAAATCTCTAATGACAGAATCCAACGCCTTTCGATACAGCTAAATGACTAAGGATTCATCGCAAAAATAATGATTTTTCTTGTACTGCTGCCTGTACGTAGAAGCTTTAAGATGATCTGAAAAACAGTAATATCAATGTTATATTTAAAAATCCGCAATTGCCATAAATTGAACTGTATACCAACCCGGGTTGGCTGAAGCCGGAAAAAGCTAGAAAAACTGGCGTCTTTATCAGCCTGCACGGGTTGGTGTAAACTGAAAATGAAGCCCTATGAAGTCTATCAGCCCGGACGCTAGTTTTTTCATAAAATGCACTTAACATCTAATTTTCTATCGCTGTGTAAGCCCCTAAGAAATGAATCAAGTATCATTGTATTCCTCACATAAAAAGCTTTCGATTGAGGGATTAATATTATTGTCAAACGCTATACTTACAAATATATTTAAGATTTGATTGAAACTTACCGTCATGTACTCGAGTTATGGGAAAATTACACTGATTCTGTGAAACATCTTCCAATGGTTATTAGTTAGGAAATAAAGCTTATATTCAAGCGCTTTTGTACTGAAAATTTCGTTTCAATACGCCAAATAGAAGCTTATTTACAAGCATTTTTATGTCGGGAATTTCGCTGTTGATCTTTGTCCTACCAAATTCGGCTTATATTTGGTTATGCAATAGACAGAATCACGTGAATACATGCTATATGGAGTAAATTGACCGGTAGAATCGATTGCCGGTGTGTTTGAGTGTCTAGGGGTCATTGCTCGTATAGTTTGGGGTGACAAAACATTTTACTTCCGGTTTTCTTGCTACAATGGAATGCGTCTTTGTTCTCAGCGAATTGTGTGGGTATAGTTACAAAATATAGATCACTAAAAAGAGCTTTTCAAGGCAATTCTGCTGGTACAATTGCCAAGAAGTAAACCCTAGAAGAAGCCGGGATATTTTCAATCAAAGATGACTGTTTACAATGTATGTTAATTGACAATGCAATTTACAACATTTTACTACAATATATCAAATTTCATATATCTAAACGGCCATAAATCGGCTTCATTGCACTGTGTAAAAAACCTAAAAAGATATTCTAATAGATCTTTATATGTTGATTCCATTGGTGGTACTCGTTTTCTTTTTCGTTGCATAAAAGCCGAGCTATACCACGGCAAAGTCATCGTTCACCCGTGAACGAAATACAAGACTACCGACGTGATCGTGATTAATACCCGCTTTCAATTAGCACCCGCAACACATTCAGCGTTACAATGGTCTCTGTGTCAATATAGTCTAATCTCTTCATCAACCTAAATATATGATAACTTTTCTAGAACAACAACAATGGAGGT
The DNA here is from genome assembly GCA_963855995.1 of Muricea muricata. Lineage (NCBI taxonomy): Eukaryota > Metazoa > Cnidaria > Anthozoa > Malacalcyonacea > Plexauridae > Muricea > Muricea muricata. The sequence continues at coordinate 106,664,976 of OY979716.1, forward strand.
TACAATGTTGGTGATAAAACTGATAAAACATCGAGCACCGAGGAAACACAATTTAACATGGTAAGCAGAAGCCAATTCACGCAAAGCCATCATTTATTTATCAAAGTTTTAATAAAAGGCTATATAATCTAAACAAATTTTTGATCCTATGCGATCAACTGCCCGAGTTTCGTCAGGCAGATGATGCATTTTAAAACCCACCAATCCGTATATTAACTAAATAACGCTTAAAAGATCCTTAATTATGTTATTTTCAGCACTATTTCCAGAGTGGAAAAGGTTATGCAAGTTCTACAGGTCTAACAGGAAAATCTTTGCTTACAATTGAATGGACTAATCAACACGGCTGTAACGATCGCGATTTAAATTGTAACTTTGTCCTTCAATACAAATGTCAAGATGACACCAAACATCCAACATTAAACCAGCATACCATGAGAAATGGTAAGAAAGTTGTAACTCCATTCAAAGCAGGGATACTCAATAGCGTGGCGATCAGGAAGAGGAGGGGGAAACGAATAGGGGTTTGACCTGAAGAAACAAGACTTGTCAGCAATTCGATTTAATTCTACTCCTCACTCTTGGGTGAGCGGATTTACCCAACAGGCAATTGCCCAATTGATAGGGGATCCGCAATACCTACGGTTATAATGTCCTTATCTGAGAAGACGCGAAAGACTTACCATTTACTGATGTTGATGCAAAGGCAGCCCTTTCTCCTCAATTATTTTAAGACCTTGAGTAGTTTTCCGACCAGGGCTTAAACCCTGGCCTCCCAGCTTGGAAAACAAGAGTGGGGACCACATACCACACATGATTAGAGATCAATTTCTAAAAACCTTGTATTATTTTCAGGACGCCAAACCATTACTCAACAATATGGTAAAGTGGCATTTAACAATCACGTTGGAAAGAACTCCAGGCTGAATATTGATTCAAAGGGTTATTTACGAGGCCTTCAAGAACCTTGGGAATGGTATGACAAATGCGCAAAACGAGGTCGCAATCAAGGCCAGCCATAGTTTTGCTGTAGTTTTTTATATGCATTTATTGTTTTATTATTCCACGCCCCTCTTGCAAATCAGTTTTAACTGTAGGGGTCAGCGTGGTTAAATTAAGTGTTCCATACCATACCATCACTATCACTCTTGGTTTGAGCGGTATGCCCAACATCCCACTTAATATAATTATCGTATTTCAACGCCTTTACCGAGAAGACACGAGTCTTTATATTGATATGAAAAATGCAATTGAATAACTCACTTTAAATTAGTGTCATGAGTGGCTTCACGTTAAGACCTCTTTTACCATGATATTAAACTGACACACGTTTAAAATTTTTCAAAAAAAGTTAACAAAAGTTACTGCAAAAAATGGATACAAATTATCTGAAGCATCTTCGAATTTTCTAGACTCATTTTAGAAAAAAACAAGATTAAGTGTAAGCAACAATACCTGCATTATTCTTAACTAAATTATATTAAATAGAGGAGAAAAACAACCACCAAAATATCCTGCTCAATCATCGCTGCATATGGACACAGAGATAAATTTACTCGTAAAGGATATTTCTACAAATTGTTATTCGTATGTTGAAAAGGGGAATGGGTGTCTGGTTGGCAGGATACATTGTGATAAGTCCAGTGAACTCAATATAACTGGAAGGCTACCTGAGGCGGGAAATGTGAGGCCAAGTTGTTAAAGTTCGTCCCAGTCATTCCACGCAAATAAAAACTCGGCCAAAAACAGCATGCTGCAACCCCTGCAGAGTTCTCGCGCGAGTGATGAACGTGTGATATAAACACGCGTTTCTGGAAGTCAAACACGCTGTCTGGAAGTCAAGTTTGGCTTCAAATTTTGCGTACCGGTTTATATGAAGGTAGCCTTCCAGTTATATTGAGTTTACTGTAAGTCTCATGCATAAGAATTCATTAAATAGGCAATTTCATAATTCACTAATTCTTTTGTCTACAATTTCATCCAGCTACTATTGATTTTTTGTCGATCTTGATAGGACTATTCACTGCTGATCAAAAGCTGGCTGGTCAGACAAGTATCTACACACGTCAAAATGCAAATGGAGCTCGCAGCGGTTATGAATGTCCTGGTATCCCACTGACTGGACGGATATCGCAGTGTTTACTGACAATACGTCCATGTGCAAATATTATCAGAGGGAAAGCTTTAATGTCAAACCTAAAGGTAATAAATAACTGAAAAAATTGAATAAACATCGTCATCCTAAGCACAGAATAAGCGAGGTTAGAATTAGGTGCGTTATATGTATATTTTATTATACATTTACGTGTTTTGAAAATTTATGCCAACCGATAGCTTTATGAAAAGTGTGAAAAGGCACGAATTGTACTCCGACTTGTTCCATGTGAATTTACGCGTTCAAGCTGTTACTTTGACTCTCTGAGTCTGTGTCATCGGAAATAGACTCGAAGTACGATCTGACACAGAGACTCAACACCACAAACATCACTGTTATCTGAGTGCATCCGGCAAAAATAACGCCGCAGTAAAGATCACAGTTTCATCTTAGATTCTATATTTGTGGGGAGAAAAACAAGACAATTATATTGTAAGTTACCTTTTCTTGAAATTTATGGATGTGAAGAATGAATGGTTACTTACTTTCTGCTCTCATATGCTATATGTTTTTGTGTAAAAAAAAATGATAATCCTGTCAGTTTTGTAAACAAATTAGTTTCGGGGTCATGGCGATCATACTGTCTTACTATGCAAATATTTTCATGTTCATTGACTTTGAAAAAACAATCTGTAAAGAAGTATAACCGCAAAGAAGTATGAAGTAGGGAGTAAATTGTCAGGCTGGTCTTGCGCGACTGGTCATGATAATGAAAATCAGCTAAGCTGCGCTTCAAAGTCTCTAATTGTTTCAGACCTTAGCTATAGAGAAACCGGAAGCCTGTGCATAAACGAAAAACATGGACGTAGCACCGTAGCTAAAATAATTTTAAAGTGGAAGTTCCTTCTGTGCATCTCTGCCCATGATTGCGTGGACCTCTTTCTTTATACATCTTGTTTTAATGCATCCATTTATTACCCCTTTCTGTTTCGTTTACGTTGATGGAGATATAGAAAAATATTATTTGATATATCACTTCGAAATTAGCAGCTGAATAATCTGAGTAAATGCTTACATTTTTATCTGTCTTGATACATGATGTGATATGAGCTCGATATTCAATGTAATGATCGCTAGTCTAGGTCCTGTGTAGGGTTTTGTATGCGTTTCATTTCCCAGAGATATGTAATCTCAACTGTTTTAGGGTAAATTACCATGGCGGTCAACATGGCATATGTGCCAAAACCCGAATCCGGGACGAAAGTCCTCAAAATGACCCCGTCCGGAAATGGCAGTGTCGACATGCTCTAACTTCAGACCAATGCAAGCAACAGCCTTTCTGAAGTGCCTATAGTGTTTAGAAGGTTTGCTTGTAGGGGTGGTTATTAGAAGCAAAACATTGCCTAACTATAACATATTCCAAGAAAATCACCACTCAACATACCAGATCAGCAGCTAATTATGCATAAAATCATTAAAATCGCTAACAGAAATTAAATTTTTATATTTCCAAAAAAATATTATTATAACATGAAAAACCATGTTCAATTGAATCCAATTATTGCATATTTCAAAAGGGTTGACATTATTTCTTTGATATATAAGGCATTGTATTTAACTAACCCCCTCCCCCCCCCCCCCCCGCCCCCCCCAAAAAAAACACGATTTCAGCCATATTTTCCGTCTTGTTTGCTTTTTATCGCCGAATAGTCAAAGTATCATGCAATTCTTGTGCTTTTTTTATAATCACAGATGACTAAAGAACAATTCAGCCCAGTTTAGACTTGTTCTGAGACTGTGCCGTCTACTTTATCTCCGATTTTGCCAACCTGATTCTCAGGGTCTTCACCTCCGCTACCCGCGCTACGGCGAAGACCCTGACATAGGCTGGTCACGTGGCACCCATATTTTGGGCGCTTGACATTCGTACTTAGCAGGGGTAGGTTAAAACGTGTTATTTATAAGAAATAGCATGGCTTGAGGGAGATTAGTGATTAAATGGCCCCGTAACCCGAGGGAGGTTTGTGGAATCGCCCGAGGGAATTCCACAAACCTCCCGAGGGTAAGGGGCCATTTAATCACTAATCTCCCGAAAAGCCATGCTATTAGTTTGTAATAGCATGGTTGATAAGGGTTTCCAAGCATATAATTTGTTTTTGCTAATTGTTCAAACTCCTGTGACAACAATAACACAATAGTAATCGACCCGGTAAAAACAAAAGAAATCCGGTCAACTATGCTATTACACAAATTATTATCAAACAACAAACCAGGACCGACGAAGAAATTTGGGTTTTGGCACATATGCCATGTTGGCCGCCATGGTCATTTACCCTAAAACAGTTGAGATTATCTCTGGGAAATTAAACGCATACAAAACCCTATGCAGGACCTAGACCACACGCAATGTATTTATCTATAGTTTTATCTGTAAAAAACTCCGCCAACCAAGTAGATTTGACTTCCAATCCACTTTAACTATGTTCCTATCCTTTCTGATTATCTTACATCAAACTGCTTACTAATTATGTCATCCAATTCTTTCTATCATTCTACTGCACACAACTGCAAATCATAGCGGATTTAATTTTTTCCCCTACTAGAATTTCGTGTTTATTTTTTCCGCAAAGACGTCCAAAAGGAATGTTTTAAAACTTTTATCAGACCAATTACATTTCTCTAAGAAGTTTTTTTTTGTGCATATAGAGGAATGCCTTCAATACTACACTTCGAAATCAGATGGCTTCCGCCATGTTTGGGTTAATAGAACAAAAACTGACTGTGAGAAAAATAAAGGCTTCTGGGTTTCATTCAGCAACTATCTAGAAGAATACCCCAAGCATGAAACAAAAAAAGAATGGGAAAAAGCAAGTACTGATGAACTTCCTCTTAAGTGGGCCATTCCTTATCGCTCTGAAGATATTGATAACTTGAAAATGGACGGCGATGACGTGGAATCATTGAAACGTTGTTTGGTTGTACTTGCTCCGCCAGATTGTATGAAGACTCCTCATACAAGGACAAATCATTTGGGAAATGCTAAAGGTGTCATTCCTGTCCGTTACAAGTGGGTTATTCCATATTTTCCGTCAGGTCATGTACAACGGTGCGTTTTGCGACTAAGGTTTGTTGACAGGTTGTGTACACAATATTTCTTCGAATTAATCTACCATTGGTTATTCATGTTAATGTGTTTTCCAGCGGACGTTAAATTTTTGTTTTTTGCCTTTATTTATTGTCCAGATACAACATTTCGACCGGAGATTATCCACCATGGGAAACATTTAGCAAAGAAAATAATAGCCCGTACGTAAACCTGAAAAACAAGAAATTTGTCACTGTGACATGTCCTGCAAAAAATGGGCGTTAAACAACAACCGCATTTAAAAAATAACTTCAAAAAATATACAAATGAATGCATTAGATAGAAGATATCTTTATCCGTTGCAACATATTTCTAATTCTATAATCACTAAGCCTAAAAATGTACTTCAATTGTGAATATAATTTAGGCTAGGTTGAAAAACTTTTAAACAATGTTGTTTTTACAACAGAGATAATTTACAATTTTAATCGAACAACTTAATCCCAAGGTACATTTCTTGTTTATTTTCATGTTAAACATAAAAATAGTCAGATCGTTGGAAATGTCAGGTGAAATATTTATCAATATTCTGTTGCTTTTGTAAGTTTTAAATAATAAAAAAACTAATAAAGAATTAGTTTTTGACGATTTCTTAATTTTAAGTGGTTTGATATGAAAGTTTGTTGCGCTCTTTATACTTTTTGTTAATGCATATTTTTTATCATTTTCACTATTAGTAAGTGCATGAAAAGTATGAAACATTAAAACGACTTCCCTCATTCATCCTTGCATTCATTTAAAATCAACAAAAAGTAAGTAGTTGTTAATAGTTGTAGTTAGTAACAATTGCTTCAGCGTTACTGCTGAGGGAGCCCATCAAGATGCTTGAAAGTATTAGTTACTGCAGAAATTTTGCATTCTCTAGTGTGCTATTCTTAAGGAAATCATTTTTTTTTCGCCAGGAAAAACGGTGTTGTGTCACCAGTGGTAAACAACCCAGCAGGGAAAGTTGGTTATGTTCAGCTGCCTTTGAAACTTGCTATTAATACAGCATAGTTCGGGCGTACCTTTCAAGATCGATCCCATTTATTCAAGCTCGTACCCAGGCCTAAAGGAGTTTACGATGATGACATCATCTATAATCTGAATGTACGTGGAAAACGCGGGAACATCGTGCAAGCTTTTCCAGCGGTAGAATACGATTTTATCCCAAAGCGGTTGAATATTACAAGCGCAAATCTAGTCCACATCCAATGGACAGGTGAGTCATATCTAAGATATAATTTTGTGGAGACATGATGTAAATCTATTATCGCAAAGCTTTGGATTCGTAAGCTCTTATCTTCGTCAGTGCTAATAGTAAATACATTGTTATTTTTGCAAACGATTTTTCAAATCACCGAGAAGAGAGATTTAAGACAATTTTACAAATAAACATCCATGTAAAGTCATAAAGAAAACATTTTTTGCCTCACTAACTTGAAACAAGTCGTTAAGAAAACGAAGTAATTGCTTGATAAATAGTAAGAAATTCTATTTTAATTCATATTTCGGGTGTGTGTTTGTTGTCTGTACGCATAAAATATTCGGTATCTCTACAATCATCTTTGCATTCATATATTAAAAAATACTTCATGGTTGGTGCCTTTGTACCATTTTTATTAACATTCACTCGTTGTGAAGGATCGCTAACTAACTCGTTCGCGGCGCTCACTCAATTCTCGAAGGGTCTTCGGTGGTTTAGTGGTCAGACCACTCGCCTTTCAATTCACCTGTAAGGTTCCGAGTTCAATGCCCAGTAGTCCTCATGTGAAAACTTAGTCCTCATGTGAAAAGAATGTAGTCAACGCTTTGCCGAAAATCGTGCGTTTTCTCCGGCTATTCCGGTTTCCTCCCACATGGAAAGTTGACAGGTTGGGATAGGTAATACGGGCCCACAGTAATTGGCTCACGTTGTTGTGGTGACCCTGCCCTGTGGCTAGGCAAAAAATTAAATAAAATTATCTTCGTTAACGGTTCTTCACAAATCGTAAATAAAACTATAACGCACCCACCAACCATGATGTAATCTCTATTTATTTCTTAATGTTTTTTGGGCCACCCTGTATACATTTCTCGTATTTTGCCGCTCATTTTTGGTATTGCAGTTAATCTTCTTTAAGAAAATGTAGATAAAAAGATTGCTATACATAAAACTTTTTTTATCGTACATGCTTTATTCTTTAAAATAAGTACACTTTTTCTTCCTTATGAACATGCGTAGGGCACGTTCATTGTGACGTGCGACACAAACATCGAAGGTTCCGACGCGAGTTGCTCTGCTCTTTATTTCCTATTCTGTGGATAAATTAATCATGGTTTGTCTTCCAGTGCGTGTAATTCATTAATCTCTTTCTTTCATAGGATCCAATAACAATCCTGCGAATTTTGCCGGACAAGGAAAAGCAAGTAAGTTAAACAAATTTTGTAGAACAGCTCACGCAATTTTGAATAATTTCTAAATGGTCAATATGTCTTAATTCGAGCGAAAACCACACACATCTCGAAATTCAATCCTGAAACAGTTGAGAAAAATTCATCATCATCTACAGGTCATCCAGCTGAAATCGTACCTACGCTTTTGCGCGATGCCGGCGTAATGCTCTGACCATTGAGCTACGAAATTGTTCCCGGCTTGCATGATTCCATTTTAATCCTTTCAGGCTACATAATAAGACGTGCCATAATAATTCGAGACTCATTTTATAAATAGAGATTACTGCATGGTTGGCGAGTGTGTAGATTTTTGTGCACGAGTTATGAAAATACGATTTTCATTTCACCCGTTTACCTCGCATAAATCTCTCTATATATGGGTAAATACTTGTGGTTCTTATGACATCAATGAACAGAACTTCCACACATGTAAACCATGACACGCAAACACCAACCATGGATCACTGAAAAACGTCACAGTTAAAACTTTCTTAAAATTGTTCAGGGTGTATTTACAAGATTCTTTCACTTTCTAGGTACTGATCGAAACAACATGGTGGAAATGGAAAAGCCTTCTGTCAATTATCCTTTAACTTCGGAAAAGCCGTTAACAATGTTCACTAACGCTGAAATCGTCTGGTCGAGCGATCCAGAAACGAAGACGAAACAAGATCTTATCCTAAGTATGGCTTCGTCTGGTTACTACAACAGCATGACGCTCTGTAAAGCTACACCTACAGGGAAAAAGACTGCAGTTCTTGACGATCAGTTAAATATCGCACCGGCATCATATCGGGGTATGCTTCTGAGGTTCGCTCCAGGGTCATATTACTACATGTGTACAAGGAATAACAACTTTAGCAACCGTAACCAAAAAGGAAGACTTGTGGTTCGAGAGGTACCTGGTGGAAAGCTCAGCAGAAAGTGAACACACTTGATCTGAAGTGCCAGAATGAAGTATTTTGCTTATTATGCTTGTTGTTAGAAATGTGGGAACCTTTGCTATACTGAATTAGAGATTAATTTTTAACTGAAACTGCGTGGATGATGACTAACGTACTAAAATTAATCATGTTGTCAATTTCCAAAGTTTCCGTTGTATTACATTTTATCAAGATACTCAGTGCCTTCCGTAATTAAGTATCATTGTTATGTATAACTAGCGTCATTCCTGATGATAACTAAAGTGTAGTCGAAAGCTATAATAAATTTAAAATGTTTGTTTTCAGAGTTACCGTTGTTTTCTATATTTTATATCATGTTATATCACAAATATAAGCAGGGCCGAAAAAATGAGATGTATGTTCATATATTCGTATTCTACTTTCAATTTTTTGAGTATCATGTGTGATCTATCTTTGGAATTTTTAGTAGGCAGTGATCTGCAAAATTTAATTTGTTTCAGCCTATAATTATCGGACCGATTGATAAACAACTTTTGTTTCCTCTTTTATTCAACGAATTTTTACATCTCTTTGATTTTTTTCTAAAAGGCATTCGATCCAAACTAAATAACTGCAGGGAATCTCAAAAACAGTTTTATAATGCACCCAGCAGACATATGTATGAGTAAATCAATTTTTCTTGGTAAAATCAAGGCATTGCCCTGATTCATGTAAATTAAACTAGATTTCTCGGGTTTTGATGCATTTTATGGTTTAAAACTAAGTGGATATTGTTAAAACCAGTTTAATGACTTGGTTTTTGGGGTCTTTTTCTAAAAATAACAAATAATTTAAATTTACAGTAGAAGACCACCTTTATACAACCAATTTCAAATGTAAACATTAGCTTGGAAAAGATCACTGGCTCGCATGACCACCATATCTAAGGTTGAGTTTTGGTTTTAAAAAACTTATTAAAAATTATAAAAACGAGAAATTATAATAAGACGGTTTAGTACTCAATACTTTAAACATGTTCATTTGAAGAAAACCGGTAACATGAACATTTCATGACTATTTGGTAACATTGTAATTCTCTGATAATTCCGGCTTGGTACCGGTCTGCTACTCCACATCAGTCTCGTACCCAGAACAATGCCTGTTTGCGGATTAAGGATGACATTAGCTCCAGGGCAAATGGAAAACTCGAACCCCTATATTTTGGGACTCCGGTTGCCGCTTATATACGGAAGACATGTAAAGTTAAAAACTAAAGACTATTACTTAGCTAACATAACATTTTCGATCTAACATTGAATACCTCAGACATGTTGTTTATTCTTTATACTTGAATGTTTCAGCGACATATAGAAAATTTTGTCGAGTATAAAACTGAACCAGCATGTTCCAGTTCAAACGTTACTTCTCATTTATTTTTATATCACGTGCTGTTATTTTAACTACTGGTACATACAAGTAATATACTTACAGAAAATATCTAGTGAAAATCGATTATATGAAAAAATAATTCAACCAGAGAAGTGGTGGGAGGACAAAACCCCCTCCTCAGTTTGGAGGAAATCAGGGTTGGGGCCAAGACACGTTCCCTTTTTTTCCCAATAAAATAATGAAATAGAAAATGAGAAAACAAACAACATATAAGAGATTGTGTAACTATAAGTAAATCGTATTGTATTGTATTGTATTGTACGTAACTATATTTAGAAGCTGATTAGTGCCGTCAACCAGCATGTCTGTTTATGATATCGACGTTAAGTAGCGGCACCCTGGATTAGAGACGGCTCCTGATTTTATGCTTTGGAATCCAAAACAATCAACACTTGAAATAAATTGACCAAGAAACTTCTTATATTCCTCTCGAATCGCAGAATATGACAAACTTGTGCGGATGAAAGTACTCTTTTGATTTCGATCACACAATTCGTCGAACCAGAGCCAAATTCTTATTTACACTAAGAGGTAAAAGCGCCCAAATCTTTTCCGCGATAATTACAAGACAAGTCACCTTATTTGATCTGATCACTGGCTATATGTGCCCTTGTCGGTACTGATCATTTTTCCTTTCTGGAATAAAAATCAGCATATGATCAATAAGGTGATTTAACATCGCATACATTTATTGTTCAAGTTTCGCATTTGCGCGTAAAAAACCTGCTCATAATTAACTCACAAGCAAGTTGAACAAAAAACTGGATGACTTCTAAGACGTTATAGAAACTAAAACGTAAGGCATTGTCGTGGACCAAAATGAGAGGCAGTGGCTCTTTGGGCATGAAAAGTTCGAATAAGCTGTGTTTTGCGCCCTCCAAAGTCATCTTGATGAGCGGATGGTCCGTTGGGAAGTCACTGAGTCCTCCCATTTTTTGAGCTAATGCAATTTCATACACTGCACACACATTGGTGGAGAAAATAAAGCATTTTTCTCTTGCTGTGTTTCCCAGCTCTGTTATAAAAAGCAACATGATTAGATTATACCAGAATCACTGGTACATCAATGTTTGACCACGCCCAAGTACGCCATTTCAACCAAATCCAAGTAAATAAGAAGAAACTCGAGACGAGAAAAACAACTTTGTAAATACATCACTCTCATTCGCACAGGCTTTTTTTATTTCAAAACCTGGTGCCTTTTCATTCGTCCTACATGACGTTTCCGAAGATATTTTGAGGTTCCTAGGATTTACACAGCTAAAAATGATTAACATGTTAAACACAGCATTGAATAATTTTTTGCTACCAACATTGTTCAATGTTGTCAACAATATTGTCCAGCATTGTTCAGCCTGAATTAACCTGCAATCAGTTGTATATATGTAATATTTAAAACACGCGCAGGAGTGCTTTATCAGATATACAACGCGAGGCGAATGACTTCTAAATCAATTCATTTTCTACCCATCTTGTCTGTTTGTATATAAAAGAATTTTCAGTATAGATGTTGTATAAGCCGAGAAAATCGAAGTAAAAGATTTGTGAAAATCGACATGTGTTTTGTCTCACGTAGGTTCACGCCGTTCAAACCACTGAAACACCTAATAAATCAGACAACAATGCCTTAGGTTTTACGTGCATCCCCTACGTGAGAGGCGTGTCCGAACAAGTAAAACGGGTATTGTGCAATGCAGGTATACGAACAGCATATAAACCTATGCAAAGTTTGAGTGACATATTTGGAAAGCCGAAAAATTGAAATTCAAACTAGCAGCATTGCATTCTTGCAATTTGACAGACGTTGATCTAAAACAACATCTAATTCCCAGTGGAAGTTAAAATGCACAATTTTAGCCGTGCAGGAATTGTCAGAAACAAGACAATGTCAGAAACAAGACATCACTACAGACGTATGGGAATACACCGTAATGAAATTTGCGGCTAATTTGAATTTGAAAGGGCATCAGTTTTTTTTTACTCACCGTGTATTGGTGAGGCAAAAGATCGTGGAGGTCACGGTGGGCTGAGCACAAGCCAGGCGTACGACCTGAAATAAGGTCTGCAATTAAAGATCATGCAGAAACTACAGGACACGAGACTTGTATGGATAATGCGAAGATCATAGAGAAGAGAGTGCAAAATACACACAAGAGACTCTTTCTTGAATCCCTGCCCTCAGTGTTGGACAAAAAATCAACAAATGAACATAAAATATTTCCACCAATCTACGTGCCATTAGTGCATTCATGCAACGATAATGACACTACATAATATTCTGTCAGATCCGCCTCAGTATTAAACTCTGAAGAAGGCTGCAGTTAGCAACCGAAAATTCAGTACATATTTTTTAATCTAGAACTTTTTAATCTAGAACTTTTAAGATTTTAACTAGACCAGATACAACTCTAAAGAACATATATATATATATATATATATATATATATATATATATATATATATATATATATATATATATATATATATATATATATATATATATATATATATATATATATATATATATATATATATATATATATATATAATATATAATATATATATATATATATATATATATATATATATGCTAGTTTTAGCGAAATACAAAAGAGTGCTCAATGACATATAGACAGGGCGACATGTATAATTGTGCAAAATACCTCAAAAACTTACCACTACAGTCTGTTTCATCCAGAGGGAATCTTCAGGTGGTAGACAAATTTCGAAAATGTGCGAGCTTCTTTTATGCTCAAGGAAGAAACGTGGGCGCGTGGGTGATTGAATAGCATGCATTCCTATCTTTGTTTAGATTGTTTACCTGAAATCTGCTTTTGTGTTCGCAGGCCGAAACTATTTCCGATCTTTTATTAAGCAGGCAATTGTTTTTTCTTTCAAAATAATAATTTTTTCGTCCAAACATAAATTACATCTTTTGGATCCTCCCGTGTAAGAAATAGACTTTTTACTATGGACCATTTTATGGTGAAATCTGTTTTGTTTTGCTTTAAGTAACAAGGGCAGATTTCGTTCTTAGCCAATCAGCGCGTTTGTTGACATTTTGGCCCTCGACCAATCAAAATGCTTGAAATTCGAAATCATAAACAAAAGGAGCGGGGAAAAAGTATCGTCTTTAAAGGCTTTCGTGAGCTTCAATTTTTACATTTTTCGTCTAAAACCAAAAGGATATAACAAAACAGAAATATATCTTTAATTTTGTCGTCGGACTTTTTTAAATTCGACCCAGAACCCGAAATATCAACGTTTGAATTTACACCATAATCGCGCTCTATTGCGTTGATAAATAATTCATTCGATCGATGATTTTTTAAAATTACGCTGGTGATTCTCGCAAGGTTTTGTGTTTAATATTTCTGTTTGTACCCCTGTGTCGTGTGTTATGGGAGATGCGTCGTCAAGTTTGATCGATGACGACAAAAGCATCGTATGATCGCATTCGTATCGTATCCGGTACAACCTGTTTCCTGTTTGTTGTTTTCCTCGAGACTTCCCCCGCGCATGCGGATGTTCGTCCGATCACTGATGTTTTGAAACAGTACGCATATGCACACGATATGAATAACGAAATGTAACGTTCACCTTCAGCGCCGATTTTATGGGATGTCAGGTCGTTGCCACATTCGAATTCTTTGCAACAAATTGTTTATAGTTTGTTCTAATTCATCGACCTCCTCCCCCGATTGAATCTCGAGCTCATCAGCATCGTCGTCCTCTGTGCCATCATCTGTTTCGCTTTCTTCGTCACTTTCTTGCCCCTCGTCGTCCACAGTTTCCCTTAGATTGTGATGGAACACAGCGTCGTTTGCCACCTTGCCAAGGCTGTCGATTTTTTCCTTTAACGTCGATTCACAAATCTTGCAAACGCTGATATCAGGCAAGACGCATTCAATATGAAAGGAATGGCCACAACCACGAAATACCTTCCACAAGGGACTTTAATTCCTTGTTACACTCAAGTAAATCGCATTTTCTGTGGAACAAATTAAAACAGTACCGGTAAGGCTTACAAGTAAAGTCGTTTCTATCGAATTTACTAATGTTTTATAAAGTAAAGATGAATTGCCAAATAAATATTTTTTATAATAAAGGTATAAACTTTTCCAAACCCCTATTTGATTTTTTGGGTGTGTTATTAAATTTTTTTTTAATATTTTGTAAAAAATCTTGGGTATTCATGTATATATACTCTCCTTAGAGCTGTGGCAATGGCACTGATGTAGCATTAATAGGACAAATTGCTCTGATATTCTAGACTAATCACACTATTTATCACTTGTCTAACCTTCACCCCTTTCCTTGCTCTCATACACACTCTGACAAAATAAGGTTGATACTTTTGCATAATTTACCTCGCAGGATTTGGAGATTGCTGAACAGTTGTGAAACCAAGAGGCAAGACTCGATTGTTGGCAATCTTTTCTCCAAACAAATTTGCGAGGGTCCACTTGGTGAGATATTTGGGTTGCCGTTTAACTCGAGGTTGCTGGACTGCCATGTTAGGGTGGTTGTTAATGCATTCAAACTTGCTGGCGATGAATTTTGCAGCCTTTGCTTTCAAGATATTGACTCTCTTGGCACCATAGTTGAATCTTTTGGGTGGCACAAAGACAGACTTGAAAGAGTATAGTTCATGTTTACATGCATCAATTTCTTTCGCCTTAAATGCAATCTGATCTGCTGAGTCAGTTTCATTTGTTCTTGCTCGTAATATGGAGTGAAAGTTTTCCACATGATATTCATCAAGGGCCACAAGATACTGATGCAAGATTTCAAACATGGAGTGGGCATTATCTTTCCAGAGCTGAAACAAGGACAACATAACAAGTAAGGCTTTGTTGTAATGACGTCTGTGAAAAACTACGAACATGATCCAACAGTGAAGCACAGACTGGCAATAAAGATCATAGCTGTTGCACTTAAATACGATGGAATAAATGCTTAACACAAGAGGAACATAATTGTCAAGCAGATTGACCAAGGTGAGATATTCGATATTCTTGCACTTCTCGAAGACTGATAAAATTGTGTCTCTGATAAGTGTCCATCCTCCATAGATAACCTCTAGCAATAATGATATTCGCCAAGCTTTAGGTTTCTTTGCTAGCTTTGCCTTTTCCCCAAATAAGAATGAATATAAATCAGCAAATATTTCATGAAATATGAGCAATACACATTCTCTTGCATTTAGGGAAATATGCAGAGGACCAATCATAGGAACAACACTCTGGAGAGCAGCAGGCAAGGATGGAGCATCGGAGTAGACCAACCTTCGAATATAGAATTGCATCGGCCAGTCACCAACAAATGGAGAAATGAAGTTATCAAGGTATAGTTGTAGACCACTAGATAGCATTTTGTTAACAGCAGTTAGAACATCTTCACACGACTTGAGTGGCATTTCAATGCTGTCAACAAGTTTGGTATTATCCATGCACCTCATCCCCTCTAGCTCAGTTTGTTGATAGTCGTGGATCACAAGCCTTTGACGCTCAGATTCTGGACTAAAATATTTTGCCACTACCCAGTCAGGCATGTTTTCTGAATATGTCTTGGATATTTTGTGCAGGTTGTTGGAAAGAAAGGTTTTCATGCTAGAAATGTCCACAGGGGATTTTGGTAATAAATCTACTTTATCCTGGCGCACTGCTTTTATGTTGGGAACACCTTTATGAGCAATGTAGACATGTGTATGGCATTTGTTTGTTTTTTAGACTCCGGTCGATGCATGGTATGAATGTTGTGATAGTCATCGATACAGAATATGAGAAACTGCTCATTTTCTACTGCTGATTCAATAAAGCTAGCGACAGTAGTTGGGTGTGATGCTGAGGACAACTTTGCTTTGGCTTTTACAGTGTGTGGATGCGCTGCAATACCAAGATTTCTTAGTGACTGTAGTCCTTGTTCACTTATACCAAATTGCTGAAGAGTTCTGGACAATGCCACTTGGAATGCATTAGATCTTTTGGACTGTGAATATATCATGATATAGATGACAACCATTGTTCGCAATTTGCTAAGTTTTTTGCGCTCAGTGGACATTCGATCTGAGCATATGGCATCATTTATGCAGCTGTGAAGATTTTCAGCACCAGCATCCTTGCATAGTGTTTCAAAAGCAGTGGGATCCATTTCTGGTTGTGGCAGATTGGCAGCATGGAATCGTATTTTAACAAGATCGTCACTGAAGTTAGGACAGAATGATGCTCTTGCAAGGAGTGATGCATAATCCTCTGCAGAGAGGAAAATACCGTCCATCGTTTGACACTCTTTCTCTGCAACACTGGGTAACTTAGAGGTACCGGTATACAAATCCTGGCTTTCTGTGCTAGCATCTTGGCTGGGTGAACTTAAAGTGATTGTTGTTGCATTGCTAACTTGACTATAATCCTCATGATGTATAGTGTCTTGATTGTGTATAGTTTCAGACTCACTTGCTGCTGCTGTGACATCACTACCAGTACTTTGGCTATTTGGCTGTTCTTGCTCAAAGTTCTTGTCAGATTGTTGATTGGTGTGGTGTTCAGTTGAACACTCAGCGCTCATAAACTATATAGTAATGGATCATATATTCCATTTATTACATTCATTGTTGCATTAATTGTGAGTTTATTTAAAGTAGGGCAATGACTTACTATCAGTATGTCTACTGACCCCCCCTCCCCTGGACCACCAGTCATATTGCAGATGCAACCATTTTTTCATTGAATTGCATCTTTAATTTAGTGTTTGGGCTAGAAGATAGAACTGATTCTCAACATTTAAAATAACCTTTTTAACCCTGAAAGTCAGCCACCCACTGCAGGGATGACTATGACTCAATTTGGTCATGCAGCATCATGAAAAGAATTTACAGATACTTGGTGCCACAGAGAGTGTGCATAGGTAAAACCTAAAAATCGGGTTAGTAAAGGTATCTATGTCAAACCCAAAGCTTAAGAAGTAAGGGGTAGTTGTGTATTTTCCTGGGAAATTTGAATTGTGAGCAAGTTGAAGAACAAAAAATGAAATATGTGACTTTAGTGACATACTGAAAGTTTGAACGTACATATAATGAAGTACCTAAACCTTAACTTTTCATACCTGGCTCTCCTGCAAACTATTTTTCAGATCATCAAGTTCATCTTTTGCAAAGAATTTAGTAATTTTTTGATTCATAGAACATTTTTTTAGACATGTTGAGCAAAGATGGTTTTTTTTTATGGCGGATTTTTTTGCCTAACTCTGCCTCGACATATTGCTGTAAAGCACTTGCCACTGTAAGAAAACCATGGGCCTGAACATTAATAACTTTACTCTCATTATTTTTCGACCAAGTTTCATGAAGAGGATTCTTGCAAACCCTTTTAAATTTTGGCATTACAGACTCCAAGCTTTTCGAAAATCGAGTGGTAAAAAACAATCTATTTTTCCCGCTATTTTCCATACATACGATCTTGGGGAAATCCCCCAAGCAGAAATCTCCATTTGAGTATTCAGGTAGCAGAAATACATCGTTCAAATGAACTTTGCGTGATTTCTTGTTACATTTTGTGCGTACACTGCCTTAACAATACTCCTGTGTTAAACCCAAGTTGAGAAGTAAAGACAAGGGCGGAAATGCGAAAATCACCAGCGTAATTTTAAAAAATCATCGATTGAATGAATTATATATCAACGCAATAGAGCGCGATTATGGTGTAAATTCAAACGTTGATATTTCGGGTTCTGGGTCGAATTTAAAAAAGTCCGACGACAATATCAAAGATATATTTCTGTTTTGTTATATCCTTTTGGTTTTAGACGAAAAATGTAAAAATTGAAGCTCACAAAAGCCTTTAAAGACGATACTTTTTCCCCGCTCCTTTTGTTTATGATTTCGAATTTCAAGCATTTTGATTGGTCGAGGGCCAAAATATCAACAAACGCGCTGATTGGCTAAGAACGAAATCTGCCCTTGTTGCTTTAAGTGCCAAACGTGTTTCGAAAGTTCCGTTTCGTTCGAATATTTTTTATGTTTAAAAGATTTAATATGATTCCTGTATCACTCTTTGAATGTGCTTGAGGTCATGCCAGTGTAGTGCTTTGTTTCCTGTGTACATGTGTTGCCTGTGCTAATTGTTGCTTTTATACAATGTCCTTACTCATGCACTTGTTCTGCAGTGGGCATGCGTGCTTGTTCCTACAGTTACAGTTCTCTGCGCTAATGTCTTGTGGTTGGCTTTTCCTAATTATGCGTGTGTTGTGACTTGTGATAATTGACTTAACGTTACTCATGCAGCTGTAACTGACCTTAACTGTGTTCCTATTAAAAATTTTGTGTAACTTGTTGCCTACTGGAAAGTGCGTGTCTACAGGCTTGAGGAAACTGCGTGCGACGTGCGAGCTTCAGGAAACTGCGTGCGACAACCAATGGAGAAACACGCAAAACGTTATAGAATGGTTTGGCAGCATCGAGGAAAAACTAGGCATTCTTTCATTTCGTTTGACATAGTCGACTTTTACCCGTCAATTTCAGAAAATTTACTGGACCAAGCATTATCTTGGGCCTCCAGTATGTCTGACATTTCGGACGAAGACTTTTCTATAATAAAACACGCAAGAAAATCACTCCTTTTGACGCACGGAAGACCGTGGATCAAAAACAACAATAGCAACTTGTTTGATGTTACCATGGGTAGCTATGACGGGGCAGAAATTTAATTTGCGAACTAGTAGGCCTTTTCATCTTAAACCATTTAAGAAAAAAGTTTGGCAAGAGAAACATCGGCTTGTACAGCGATGACGGTTTGGCTATTATTAAAAACAGATCAGCACGTTTGGCAAACAAACCAGGAATGAGCTCCATAAAATTTTCAAACAGTTTGGCCTAAAAATAGCAGCAGAATCAAATTTACACGTGGTAAACTCTCTAGATGTAACTTTCGACCGGAAAATATAAACCTTATAGGAAGCCCAATGACGATCCGTTATATATACAGGCACGGAAAGGATACATGTTATTTGCCAGACCAGTTGTGATCAAGGACAGGAAGTTGAATGAGATGAGAAACTAATATGACTGAAGAGCTGCCAATGAAATAAGCTTAAAGCCCTATGCATCGAAATTTCACGCCACGTTATTACTGTACCAACATCGAGAACATTCCAAATGATGTAATCAAATATTTTAAAACTATCGTCACTTGTTCTAACGTGCAGATGTTAAGCAATGTGTGATATTTTAGTCTCTCTATTCAGCCCCTCCCCTTCTCAAATTAGCCCCCTCTCTCATAAGCCCCCCCCCCCTTTCGAGTGCAAAAATGAAATAATCCTCCCTCCCTAATAAGCCCCCCCCCCCATAACATATACATATTATATGTTGTTGTTACCATATATATTATATGTTGTTATATTGTTAGTACATTAAATGTTGTTGTTGTATGATATATCCTGTGTAATGATTTTGAGTTTTTTGTAGTTCAAAGAAATAATCTCCATCGCTGGTTTTTTGAATGAATAAATAAGCCTCTCTCTCAATTAAGCCCTCTCCCCTCCAATAACCCCCCCCCCCCTGGGGCTAAATAGAGAGAATTACAGTATGGAAATTAATAACACTGTGATGTCACATTTCATAATGGGTAACAGGCTAACAGCAAAACCTCAAGAACATAGAATGCTCTGCATCAAATGACATAGACATAATATAGGTATGTTTGTGTTACCATCCTGGAAATTCGATATATTGAACTGATTGGCATCCTGCAATTATATTATGTTTGTAGTATTTGTGGTTGCACATTATTATGCATTGTAACATCGCAGTGATGTCAATTTGCATTTTAACTACACAACAAAGCAAGTTATGAAAGTTTAGGAAGATTTTTATTACATAATTTAGACTATTTTCTATGAGGCCATTATAAAAATGTCATGTGGAATTTCGATACATAATGCCTTTAAACCTGTAAGATTTGTCACGATGGGTCAGAATCAGAGTCAGAATTTAGAGTGGCGGCGTGGGAGAATAAATCTTGCGCGACTGAAAGAATCCCGATCGAAATTAATAATTTGGCGGATCTAGCGTAAATCAAAATAGATTACCACAGCTCATTCTAGGATATATTTACATTTTAAAATACTTTCAAACCAGCTTCATTGGTTAGATTTCATTATTTTGAAATTTATAACCTATGACATTGTGTTATAAAGTTATTTTGAATTTAAAATTGAGCTGCTATAATTTGCCACTGGAAATTATGACTCTTGATTTAGCTCGAGAAATTAGCTGTAGACTATGGTCTTCTGCAGACGAGCACTTCAGCTTCAATATTAGATAATACATGCTGTATACAGACAATCGGTGAATTTCAAACAAAATAAATAACACAACCCATGTCCGTTTACCGCCGGAACTGAGGTATGTCAACCTCTCTTATACTTGTTTTGTAGAGGCACGTGTATTGTGTTTGCACTACGTCACAGTTACGTCTCGAAATTTTGTCCAAAACAACGTCGTGTAGTATAGTTTACCATTACAGTTCTTTACTTTTCTCATTTTTCTTCTCACTATGCCACAATTTTGCTTAGTCTTTAATTGCCCGAACAAAAACTAAGCGAAAAGATCTTACTTTTTGTCGGGTGCCTAAAATTATAAAGAATCATGCCGAAGAAACGGAGATTTCGTCAACTGAACGTAGACGGAGGTGGCTGACCGCCATAAGCCATGATGACCTTACGGACAAAATCCTCGAATACGATCGCAATTGCGGTGAGCGTTTTTATTCAGGTAAAGCAGCTCCTCTGTGGGTTAAGTGGAACGTCGATTGGGTACCATCGTAAGCAAAGCAAGGAGAAAGCAAGACGGCAGTACAATAATAATAAACAATGCACACTTTGAATGAGTTGCACCAATATGAACATACATTATTTTTACCTATGGGCTTTAAGTAGCCTTCTGCAAAACATATTTTTGGTGGTCAAGACTAAGAGCCTCCTCGTGATGACTACTGGGCAACAGCATATTGTGTTGTGAAGGGTGAATGAGAAAAACTAGATTTTAGTTAAGTTTGGGTATTGATTTAGGCAGTTTATTGATTTTTTGAGGTTTTCCCACCTTTGTGCACAGCCTGTTTGCTAATGTCTGTATGATCAACACACAAACTAGTTGTTTTGTATTTTGATACACATGGAGGTTTTTAAGAAATAGTAGACTGCAGCCAGAATTAGAGTATCAATGAAAAAGTGGCCAAAGTTTGAAAATATAAAATAATAAAAAATAGGGCTTTTGTACAATTCATAGTGGGTCAACAGATTTAAATGCAAGTTTATTGGAACTAGATTTACTTCTCAATTCCATTTTCCTAAATTCCACCTTCCCGAAAAATAAAACCAACAAAAAACATAAACACACGGCCCTGAACTTACAATGTATTAAATGAGGAATTTTTAAGGGTTACTTTCTGGCAATATGTACAAGATATTTTTAATATATAATAAATGTTTTATGGAGTATTTCTCTTTAGTGCATTTATTAAGTACACAGAATCTCATAATGTTTAGAGAATCTTTGCATGATATATCATGTGATTGTGAGAATATATATTTTAATGAAATTATGAAAACTTTGCTGAGAATAACCAGCATGTTGTAAATAAAAGGATGAAAATGTATACACATGCATCCAAAAAAGGATGTACACAACATGTTGTTGCCCAGTGGTCACCATTATAGGAGGTTCTCAGTCTTGACTACCAATTCTTGCATGAGATCAATAAAAAACTTTACCTATAGGTGAGGTTTACACGTTGAAAACTAGCTCTACTAGTATTTGATGATTTACTGCTATAGGATAAATCATGAATATAATATACACTGCGACTGGAAATACAATGTAATATTAATATATATTAATATAATATGCCAGATATATTCTACCATGCTATATTTTGCTTCAATATGATATTCCCACATATGCCAAAATTAATTACCAATGTGTAATAATCAGGTGTGCAAATGAAAATCTTTGGCCAGGTTTCAAACTGATCTCATGTAAGAATACATTCCGTACTCAACTCTTCGTCCGGAATAAGAAAAGAATGAACACCAATACAATATATTTATCAATACAACGCTTCTTTACAATACATTTAAGTGATTTTGCATGATTTGATAAAGGAATCTCATAAGTAACTCTCTATTCTAAATTTGATATTTGATGCACATAAACATCCGACACAGAGAAAAGCAATCTTTGTCTGAAAGTGTAAAAAATCTTCAAAATCTTTATCAAGTCGCCAAGCTGTCTCCTAATTGATTATTCGTTCACAAATCCTATCACACAAATCCTATCATGGATTTGTGTCTTGCATCAAACAAGAATCACGCATTTATGTCTTGCACCAAACAAGAATATTAATAAAAGAAAGTTACCTAAAATTCCTTAATCCTGATAAACTCATTGCTAGCAATTGTTTAAATGAGCGCTACGTTAAGCGCTATAGCCCTAGAAATAGTTGTGTGTTTTACAGTTTGTTCACATGCAAAAAACCAGCCCAATAATAAAAAATCATCTTACTACGGCGGGTCTCGCTGTTGCAAACATCATTAAATGACTTCCGTTATTATATTCCTTATAGTATCAAAACTAAATTTTGTAAACCATGCGTCCAACATGGCGGATGATAAGTCTGTGACGTCAGGTGCAAACACACTATTGTACAACCATAAGTGCAAGACACCATAAACTGTAAATTGACATTTGATGCTCATAAACTTCCGACACAGAGAAAAGCAATCTTTCTCTGAAAGGGTAAAAAATCTTCAAAAACTTTATCAATTCGCCAAGCTGTCTCCTAATTGATCATTCGTTCCATTGTGTGGAAAAGAATAAAAGCAAACCTTTAGCTTGTTTTCAAGCAACAAAGATTGCTATTTATATTCTCAAGTGTAGACTGATATGGATATATAACGAAATAAAGCAACTGTTAGCTATGCGGCAGAGACAAGTATTATGACCAATCACTTAATGCATGCAAGAATGTCTGGTCGGATTTATGTCTTGCACCAAACAAAAATATCACAGATTTGTATTTTGCATCAAACAAGAATCACGCATTTATGTCTTGCACCGAAAAAGAATATTTATAAAAGAAAGTTACCTAAAATTCCTTAATCCTAATAAACTCATTGCTAGCAATTGTTTACATGAGCGCTGCGTCAAGGGCTATAGCCCTAGAAATAGTTGTGTGTTTTTTCAGTTTGTTCACATGCAAAAAACCAGCCCAATAATCAAAAATCATCTAACTACGGCTGGTCTCGCTGTCGCAAACATCATTGAATGACTTCCGTTATTATATTCCTTATAGTATCAAAACTCAAAGTTTGCTGACTAAATTTTGTAAAAGAACCAATATTGAATACTCTTTTAGGACAATAACGTTGAGTTGAAGAATGCTTCAGAACAGTAGTTGTCAAATATAACAGCGAGTTTTATATTCACTTCTACTTGGCCAATCCCATTTTCAACCCTACTTGGCGAGATCCTGTATTGTTAATAGCGAGATCATTGTAATTCGCTGGTCTCAACTTGTTTGAGTGTTGATTTCAAATAACATGCTCTTCTTTTTAGTGCTTATGTACAGTGCCCCTTGGAAAAAAGCTTTCGACCTGATAGGAGCAAATCCTGGATTGAAATTCGAGGATAAATTCAATGTATATACTGCAGTAGCTTGCAATTTTTGCGCCGGCATTAATAGTGTTAAACACGCAACAGTCCCTCTAAGAAGTCCAGAGCGATTTGCGAATTCTCTGACTATTTAGCAGGTCAAGGTCTCGTTCGTTAACGGAATTAACCAGACAATTAAATCACTCCACCAACTACGAACGACCATGCACCACCTCCCATTATCAATACAGCGCTTCTTTACAAAACATTCAAGTAGTTTTGCATGATTTGATAAAGGAATTTCATAAAAATAACTCTCTATTCTAAAGCATTTTGTGACGGCTGTTCCGTATGAGCAGCTTCCATGCGTCCAACATGGCGAATGATAAGTCTGTGACGTCTTGTGCAAACACACTATTGTAGAACCATAAGTGCCAAACACCATAAACTGTAATTTGATATTTGATGCACATAAACATCCAACACAGAGAAAAGCAATCTTTCTCTGAAAGGGTAAAAAATCTTCAAAAACTTTATCAATTCGCAAAGCTGTCTCCTAATTGATTATTCGTTCCATTGTGTGGAAATAAATAAAAGCAAACCTCTAGCTTGTTTTCAAACAACAAAGATTGCTATTTACATTCTCAAGTGCAGATTGATATGGATATATAACGAAATAAAGCAACTGTTAGCTATGCGGCAGAGACAAGTTAAGTATTATGACCAATCACTTAATGCATGCAAGAATGTCTGCACGGATTTATGTCTTGCACCAGACAAGAATATCACGGATTTGTGTTTTGCATCAAACAAGAATCACGCATTTATGTCTAGCACCAAACAAGAATATTTACTAGGTTACCTGCAAGGTAGGGAGTGCTGCGGAGCCTTAATTATTTTATAGGTTATTGGCTCAGTTTGTCTGCCAGAAGATATCATGTTTCAGGCTGGCTTGAGGCCTTAAGCATAAGGGGTCAAAAGAGGTCAACGATGAACGAAGTCGAAAAGCAAATGCCTTATCGATAAGGGATAATACGCTAACGATTTTCTTACAGCTACAGTGAACTCTGAAATACTTAGTTGTTGTATAATTATGTTTGTTGGAAATATTTGCCAGAACAAAAACACACGAAATTTAAAACTGTCATGGCAAATAATGTCGCGTGAACAGCAGATACGTTTTAGAACATAACATGAATATATTATGCGACGTCTCTATTTAACTGTGGTTTGTTAACTTTGATTATAGTTGACTATTAGCACAAATGGTAATGTTGGAAAATTACTATCGACAAAACAAACGCGTTTTAATACAATTTCACAGACGCGATACTATCAAATAGAATGTATATTAAGATTCCACTGCAATTTAATACGAGATTTAAAATTGTCGTGCGAATAACAAACTCGTTTTAAATTGTAGTTCTTGACTATTAACGCAAACAGCAGACTTCAAAAATGAACATATTCTGAAAAACAAATTGTCTTCCTCTCGCATACTGTATATAATTTAACCTTGATAAGGCATTTGCTTTTGAGTTTTGACCACTGGATCATAGTGCATCGTAATACAAAAAGCAAATAAAATTGAAGCCGGAAACACGTCATATTTTGAGAGCGGCGGTCATGTATAAGGGCCCCACTCAAGAATTAAATCAACGTAGTTTCTATTAAAAAACTGATTTTTATGAAGCTTTTGCCTTAAAACGTAAAACTTTTGTTTCAAAACGTAAGCTATTTGTTCTGTAATAGAAATCTATAGCATTAGATGTTAAAGTGGGGCCATCCAACATGGCCACAAGTCAAAAATTTGACGTATTTCTGGCTTCAAAACCCAGAAATAGATGCGCTATCGAGCTTTATGCTTTTGACTAACTATACGATTTAAAAAGCCAGCCTGAAACATGATATCTTCCGAACACAAGACATAATTGGTGACAAAACACAGGTGAGGAAAGGTGTTCTGCGCATTTCCGAACGCGCATGACCACAATGCACTGCGGTAAACATGGTTTGAGATAAATTCTCCCCTACATACACAAGTTAGGTCTGCTGATTCGCTCGCTCGCTTCAGGCTTGCTCGCTCCGCAGCAATAAAAGAAAGTTAGCTAGAATTCCTTAATCCTAACAAACTCATTCCTAGCAATTGTTTACATGAGCGCTACGTTAAAGGCTATAGCCCCAGAAATAGTTGTGTGTTTTATCGTTTGTTCACATGCAAAAAACCAGCCCAATCAAAAATCATCTTACTACGGCTGGTCTCGCTGTCGCAAGCATCATTGAATGACTTCCGTTATTATATTAATTATATTATCAAAACTCAAAGTTTGCCGACTAAATTTTGTAAAAGAACCAATATTGAATACTCTTATAGAACTATAACTTTAAGTTGAAGAATGCTTCAGAACAGTAGTTGTCAAATATAACAGCAAGTCCTATATTCACTTCTACTTGGCTCAATCCCATTTTCAACCCTACTTGGTGAGATCCTGTATTGTTAATGGTGAGATCTTTGTAATTCGCTGGTCTCAACTTGTTTAAGTGTTGATTTCAAATAGCATGCTCTTCTTTGTAGAACTTATGTACAGTGTCCCTTGGAAAAAAGCTTTCGACCTGATAGGAGCAAATCCTGGATTGAAATTCGAGGATAAATTCAATGTATATACTGCAGTAGCTTGCAATTTTTGCGCAGGCATTAATGCATAGATTAATCAATAAAAAAGTATTACTGATGCATATAGGCCAAAAAAATTGCACTGTCGGTATACGGTCAGTAGCCAAACCCTATATCAATAATATTCTAACTATACTCGATACTGCGTAACATGGGAGTGCGCTACTATTTATCTAATATATAAAACAAAAGCACCCGAGGCTTTTTACCAAGGCTGCTTAAATTTGGTCAGGTATGTTCTTCTGGTCTAAGAAGAGGGGGGGGAGTGTGTCCATGCGTACATGATTGGATATTGTAAAAAAATACTAGCAAGGTAGGTGATCCGAGTTTGTTCATGTCGCTGAAAATTTAGTCCTCCCACTGTACTCCCACTGATACTTCTGGCGCTCAGGCAGCATTTCTCTCCCCATAGGTAACCTAACTGCAATCGACTTCATGAATGAAGGTATTGGGCAAAACTCCAACAAAACAATCACACAACAAATTCATGCCTTTTATCCATTAAATCCATTACTTTTAAAGTTTCTTGAAATTCATGTGTATACTGTTCGTATTCCCCAAGGTATTGGTATGGTGTGTATATAATTGCAACAAAATGCTGAAGCAATGCATGTATGTAATCTGACTGAGGGCATGAACTCGTGTATCCAGTATAATGATTTTGACTATAAGTGCAATCGAAATTATAAGAACCGGAAAGCATTACACCTTGTTGTTCATTCTAATTTAGTTGGTCTATCAATCAATTCAAAATCTTCAAAAGAATAATCATTTGGCTTACACCCCGATCGAGACGTTAAAAATCGTTGAAATGAAACATCATTGTCAAGTATTGTTTTATTGTTTCATAAATCTATTTTGATCAATAAATGAATTGCATAGTATAGCTTCTCACGACTTTTAATGAAAACACACGTTTACTGAACATGTAGCTATATTCTTCATAAGTTGACAATTATGCGAAAACTTGCAACTTATATTTAGGCTTGGCATGCATGCCCGTCAAAAACAATACAATACAATTGAGTACTGCGTAGCATGATTTTTAACCTCAGATAAATTTAATAGGCGTACTTTAGTTAGTAGGTTTATAAATGTAAAATGATGTAAGTGTAATGTAAATGATCGATATGTACCACTTGTGTTCCTTTTGTGAATATCCACTTTTCAGCTGATTCACGTTTAGCGATTTACTGGAAATTCAGCAATGATATAAGTGCATGAAAATAGACTGAACACTCATTGACCCGATAATCTCAAGTTTTAGCTCGCGCCTAATTCAACCTAATTAATACACGCAATATGCAATCGTATGCAGAATAAACCAGATGTGACGCATGGTAAAAAAGTGAGAATGATCTGGTAAGTGATTTGCATCGCAATAGCTGATGATTCTGGCAGTTTACGAAACGAAAAACTTGGGGACGCTGAATAAAATTTAATAAAATATAAAACTCTGTTACGAGATCATTGATATACATGATTGCCCATAAGAAATTTTGCAACGAAAATACGTTAATGACAATATATATTATGCTGAGTATATTGACTCCTAGGTTCGTGCTATTTGTCATATACAGTACAGTGATTTTTAGAGATTTCGAACACTGATAAAACTGCATGATAATCTCATCTGTGAGATTATTTATAATAATTTCTTATGTCAAAGTTATCGCTTTTCAAACACCTATCAACCATAGCTCCTGAATATTTTATCAGTATCGGCAGAAAACAATGTAGTTTATAAATAAACTATTCATTGCAAAAAACAACGATCAATATCACTATCTTCAAAACCATACGTGCATGCATGTATCAATATCCTACGTGCGCATTGCAAAGTTTCTTTGGCATTTACTCACCTTGTAACTTTCCAACTTCCCATATGTCAATCATACAGCACACTTTGCGTATACATAAATCTGCTTCACAATATCCATTTCTTCAGAAGCCTAAAGGGTGTGAGCTTGGAAGGCAGAAGAGCTCTGAAACAGCGTACCTAATTTTATTTTGCACTTTTTTCCAAAGAAAGATGTCAAGTTTTCTTTTGCCAGCGATTGTTGTTATTGTAGCAGGTGAAATGTTATGATGAAATGTTCTAATTAATATTCTGTTTTGTATTTATATTTATATGAAGTATTTAGCAGAAAAGAACAACTTGCTAGTTTATTCACAAAGGATATATCGGCTCGTTCTTAATATAGCGGTTTCCAAGAAAAACATAGATTTCTATATGTTTTCTAAATTTATTAATGTCTGGTGCACTAGAGTGGATCCTGAAATTGGTTGAATGCCCAAAGGGATTCAATTTTTTCAGATCATATCGATTTAAATTCTACACCAGAAACACGTGGAGGCCAGTACCTCTTGCGCTATTAATATTTATTATTATCTGCATGCAAATTCGCATTTGATACGGGAATTTAAAGCAAGAAGATGTGCACAGGACTACAAGCAATGGAATTCAGCTATTCGTTTGAAATCAGTTTCTCGAGATACAGCTAACCATATTCGCGCTAGCTGCGTGATGTCAACAGCTGGGACGATAAAATATCTATTACTTATATAATATACCTTTCTCACGTCACATCACTACATGTAAACATTATTACAGTCACATTATTGATATACATGTCAATGCGTCATGTAGATGCAAACCATGAAACAACGATCTTCACAACATGCTTTTAAAGTGAATGAGTAGAAGTTAGAACTGAGGCATGTTTACGAAAATTTTAACAAGTTTTGTGTGTGTGTGGGGGGGGGGGGCTAGACAGGTCATTTGCCAACTTATATTTACAATTCATCATAATCAGTATTTTGTTCCGAATAAATATTGAAAATCAAAACCATTTCAGTACAAGCCCCAACGCTCTATAGATCGTCTTGTTGTTTTCATTTAATTTATTTTTCTATAAATTCCGTTCCACGTTGAACTGGCGGGTCGTAGGGTTTACTCTGCCCCTCCCCTCTGTTGACAGCTTAAGAATCTACTATGCACAGAGGAAAGAAAGTTTTGATTGCTAGTTGACAACAACGTTTTGTACATGTGGTGTAGTAATATGCAATGTGTGCATGTCTTAAACACAGGAAAGTAACTATCTGTAACTGTAAATATTTGGTATTACAATATTGCGTATTTGTGCATTTACAGGATTACTGGTCAGTTTAAGTGATGCTGATGTGTTTCTACACAATCCCAGAGGTTCTAACAATCGTCTGAATGGAGCTGGAGCTGCCAGGACCAATAACAATCGACTATTTGACTCACAGGTCAGTTTCAAATTTAAATTATTTGCTTTTTATTCAGTTGTATCACCATATACAATCGATTTATGGTCATTTTATTTAACTACATTCAAACAAACAATTACTGTAATCTAATCTATTTAACTAATAATAATTAATAATCTTTAAGGGTAATATTACCTATGACTATGCTACAATCTTGGACAAAACTTGTTTAGACACATTGAAATTTTGAAGACAGGATACGCGTGATCTTCTCGACTGAATTAAATGCTCACAATTTTTCTTCTAAGCCTCCCCCCCCCCCTCCCTCCAGATCAATCTTGACATAATTCGACAGCCGCATGTCCGGAGCATAGGTATCATCTCAAAAACATTAAATTGGGGATTGGGGGGGAGTCAAATAGAATTATACACTACGAATATGATTGCTCATGTGTATAGAAGGAATGGAGATGGTATGTAGCAACGGCATGAGGCTCAAAGGCTGTGATTTGATTAGCTAAGATTTGCACATAATAGTGTTATGTAATTAAGTAATTAATGAACAGTCATATGGCATTCCCTTGAGTAATGCACCTTACCAAAGGAAATGAACAAACGTATACATTTCTTTCTGATGGTTCTGCCTGCAATTTCATGGAAGGTAGAGTTTATAGGCCTCGTTTACACGAGCTTGCACTGGCAACCAACACCGGACTGACTCGCCAACCCTCGTCAGCACGTCTACTAATATGTTTCTAGTAGCGTCTACACGACAGCCTGGTCAATCCCTTCACACCTTGCCAACCCGGCTAACCCTTCTCAAGGCACGGGATGACCCGGGTTTGGCGAGGTACAAAGGCGTGGAAACTGTGCGTAAATCTTCATGTAAACCCGGGTTGACCTAAAAACTACAAAATATCGACGCACATTCACATCAATGAAGTTATATTCATGATTAAAAATCTCTAATGACAGAATTCAAAGCCTTTTGATATAGCTACAGTAAATGACTCAGGATTCATCGCAAAAATAATGATTTTTTTTACTGCTGCCTCTATATAGAAGCTTTAAATTAAGATAATTGGAAAAACAGTAATATCAATATTATATTTAAAAATCCGACTTTTTATATCACATGCGATAAAATTAAAATACGTCTGGCAGTAACTGAAAAATGAGGATCATGTTCAAAAAGTCTATGGCAAAAATAGAGGATAAAGTTAGAATGGAATATAAGTACAAAATTTTATCAACATGCACGGGTTGGTGTAAGCTGAAAATGAAGCCCGGACGCTAGTTTAATACCTTTTCGCTTTCAATTAGCACCCGCACCACATTCAGCGATACAATAGTCTCTTTATCAACCTAAATATATGATAAATTTTCTAGAACAACAACAATGGAGGTTACAATGTTGGTGATAAAACTGATCATGATAAAACATCGAGCACCGAGGAAACACAATTTAACATGGTAAGTAAGCAATTTCACGTAAAGCCATAATATACTTATCAAAGTTTAAATGAAAGACCATAAAATTTAAACAAATTTTTGATCCCATGCGATCAACTGCCCTAATTTCATTATGCAGATAATAACGCATTTTAAAACCCACCAATCCATATGTTTACTAAACTACGCTTAAAAGCTCTTTAATTGTGTTATTTTTAGCACTATTTCCAGAGTGGAAAAGGTTATTCAAGTTCTACAGGTCTGACAGGAAAATCGTTTCTTATAATTGAATGGACCAATCAACACGGCTGTAGCGATCGCGATTTAAATTGTAACTTTGTCCTTCAATACAAATGTCAAGATGACACCAAACATCAAACATTAAACCAGAATACCATGAGAAATGGTAAGAAAATTGTAACTCCATTCAAAGCAGGGATACTCAATAGCGTGGCGATCAGGAAGAGGAGGGGGAAACGAATAGGGGTTTGACCTGAAGAAACAAGACTTGTCAGCAATTCGATTTAATTCTACTCCTCACTCTTGGGTGAGCGGATTTACCCAACAGGCAATTGCCCAATTGATAGGGGATCCGCGATACCTACGGTTATAATGTCCTTATCTGAGAAGACGCGAAAGACTTACCATTTACTGATGTTGATGCAAAGGCAGCCCTTTCTCCTCAGTTATTTTAAGACATTGAGTAGTTTTCCGACCAGGGCTTAAACCCTGGCCTCCCAGCTTGGAAAACAAGAGTGGAGACCACATACCACACATGATTAGAGACCAATTTCTAAAAACCTTGTATTATTTTCAGGACGCCAAACCATTACTCCACAATATGGTAAAGTGGCATTTAACAATCGCGTTGGAAAGAACTCCAGGCTGAATATTGATTCAAAGGGTTATTTACGAGGCCTTCAAGAACCCTGGGAATGGTATGACAAATGTGCGAAACGAGGTCGCAATCAAGGTCAGCCATAGTTATACATTAATTTATTGTTTTATTATTCCACGCTGCACTAGCTTGGAAATCAGTTTTAAATGTAGGGGTCAGCGTGGTTAAATAAAGTGCTCCATACCAAACCATTATTGGGCTCATCACTCTTGCCTGAGCGGGTTTGCCCAGGCTCTTGCCCATTTGACATATCGTATTTCAAAGACTTTACCGAGAAGACACGAGTCTTTATATATATATGAAAAAAAATGCAATTGAATAACTCACTTTAAATTAGTGTCATGAGGGGCTTTAGTTGGGATATGGGTTTCAGTAGCGTATAATCTGGTCTGTGGCAAATGTTTAAAACTTTCGTGCTTCGCTCTGATTGGTCAATTTTACGAATTTTGAAATCGACAAAGACACATGAACGATAAAGTGAACGTGTAACGCTTGTGTCTATTTAAAACAATATTTTTCGATTCTACCACAATTAATACATGGTTTATTAAGCTTATCGGGGGAAAAGATCTTCAAAGTTACACCCATATCGATTGAAGCGAAATACGTACGTTATTTAATGCTCAAAATGTAGATATTAAAGCAGCAATTTGTAATTCTTCGTGGCGGCACTGACATCAGTGGCAAAATGAACTTGTGTATTACAATGCTCTCAAAATGTATTTGCATACGTACTCGTCTTGATGAGATTCATTCAAGGTAAGTCACTAAGTTACCTGGTCTTGCAGGCGGAGGAACAAAGAGAGAGACAACCAACTATTGAAAAGATTGCACAATATCTTCTTCACTGTCCACTATTGACTTCTCTCTTCAATCTTCACGGTGATAGTATTTTAGGCATATTTGGGAGTGAGGGGGGGGGGGGGGGCTGTCATTTACCGGCCCACAACATATCAATTTCAAAATACCGATCAAAATATAGTTTATAATTCGTCTCTTATAAATTCAAAACTTCAATTGTTTTCTATTTCTCTGAATATTTAAAATAAATCTATCAGATCAATCCTTACTTGAAATTTCTGCACTTTTTTACTGATCGTATTTGGAAGTGCCAACCTCGATTAGCTATGCTATTTAGCAACGTCATTTTATTATTTTCAATGTATAAATGGTAGTTGTCATTGAAATTCCATTGAGTAGCAATAAATCTGAAAAATATAGGTTTGTCGTCAAAAAAACAGGTAATGTCATAACCTGCACAAATAACGATATTTTAAGTTTGCTTTTATCATTTTTATGATTTTTTGGATGTACTTGCATTACACTTGACTAGTCTATGCACAGGTTGCGAGCGGCGCGCGTTACGTCATTGCATAACATTTTTGCATTTAATAACTTAAACCTGGCAACTCCTTTACCATGATATTAAACTGACACATGTTTAGAATTTCGGTTCAAAGAAAAGACAAGTTACTGCAAAAATATAGATACAAATTACTTGATGCATCTTCGAATTTTCTAGACTCATTTTAGACAAAAACAGGATTAAGTGTAAGCAAAAATACATGGATTTTTTTTAACTAAATTATATTAAATACAGAAGAGAAAAATAACGACCAAAATATCTTGCTCAATCATCGCTGTATTTGGACAAATAGATAAGTTTACTCGTAAAGGATGTTTCCAAAAATTGTTATTAGTATGTTTAGTCTGTTAAAAAGTGGAATGGGTTTCTGGTTGGAAGGGTACGTTGTGATAAGTCTCATGCATAAGAATTCATTATTTAAGCAATTTTATAATTCACTAATTCTTTTTTTTTGTCGATCTTGATAGGACTATTCACCGCTGATCAAAAGCTGGGTGGTCAGACAAGTATCTACACACGTCAAAATGCAAATGGAGCTCGCAGCGGTTATGAATGTCCTGAAGAACGAGATTACTATCCCTACTGGTATCCCACTGACTGGACGGATATCGCAGTGTTTACTGACAATACGACCCAGTGCGAATATTATCAGAGGGAAAGCTTTAATGTCAAACCTAAAGGTAATAAATAACTGAAAAATGAATAAACATCGTCCTCCTTAGCACAGAATAACCGAGTTTACAATTATGCGCATTATATGTATATTTTATTATATATTTACGTGTTTTGAATAATTTATGCCAACCGATAGCTTTATGAAAAGGCACGAATTGTACTCCGACTGGTTCCATGTGAATGCACGCGTTCATGCTGTAACTTTGACTCTCTGAATCTGTATTGAAAATAGACTCGAAGTATGATCTGACTCAGAGTAACACCACAAACATCACTGTCATCTGAGCGCATACAACTAAAAAGGCGCAGTAAAAATCACGGTTTCATCTTAGAATCTATATTTGTGGGGAGAAAAACAAGACAATTATATTGTAAGTTACCTTTTCTTGAAATTTATGGATGTGAAGAATGAATGGTTACTTACTTTTTCTGCTCTCATATGCTATATATTTTTTGAGTAAAAAAAATAATGATCCTGTCAGTTTTGTAAACAAATTAGTTTCTAGGTCATGGCGATCATACTGTCTTACTATGCAAATATTTTCATGTTCATTGACTTTGAAAAAACAATCTGTAAAGAAGTATAACAGCAAAGAAGTATGAAGTAAGGGATAAATTCTCAGGCTGGTCTTGCGCGACTGGTCATGATAATGAAAATCAGCTAAGCTGCGCTTCAAAGTCTCTAATTGTTTCAGATCTTAGCTATAGAGACACTGGAAGCGTGTGCATAAACGTAAAACATGGACGTAGCACCGTAGCTAAAATAATTTTATTAAAGTGGAAGTTCCATCTGTGCATCTCTGCCAATGATTGCGTGGACCTCTTTCTTTATACATCTTGTTTTAATGCTTGCATTTATTACCCCTTACGTTGATGGAGATATAGAAAATGTTTATTTGATATATCGCATCGAAATTGGGAGCTGAATCTTGTGAGCTGAGTCTTAATACATGATGTGATATGAGCTCAATATCCAACGTAATAATCACTAGTCTAGGTCCTGCATAGGGTTTTGTATGCGTTTCATTTCCCAGAGATAATCTTAACTGTTTTAGAGTAAAATGACCATGGCGGTCAACATGGCATGTGTGCCAAAACCCGTATCTGGGACGAAAGGCCTCAAAATGACCCCGCTCTGAAATGGCAGTGTCGACATAGCTCTAACTTCAGACCAATGCAAGCAACAGCCTTTCTGAAGTGCCTATAGTGTTTAGAAGGTTTGCTTGTAGGGGTGGTTAGTAGAAGCAAAACATTGCCTAACTATAATATTTTCCAAGAAAATCACAAATCAACATGCCTGGTCAGCAGCTAATTATGCATAAAATCACTAAAATCGTTGGCAGAAATTAATTTGTTTAAAAAAATTATAACATGAAAAACCATGTTCAATTTAGCCCAATACTCCAATTGTTACATATTTCAAAAGGATTGCCATGATTTTGTTGATATATAAGGCATTGTATTTCACTTACCCCCCCCCCCGCAGAAAAAAAGATTTCAGTTACATTTTCCGTCTTATTTGCCTTTTTATCGCCAGGCAGCAAAATTCTCATACAATTCTTGCACTTTTTCACAATCACAGATGACTAAAGAATAATTCTGCAAGTTTCGACGTGTTGTGAAAATGTGCCGTCTACATTATCTCCGATTTTGTGTCCTCGACAATTAGCCAAAATTGCCGCCATTACGAAGTCTTGCCGCTTTTGTACCCGATAAATGTGGCTTCTTCGTCTTCATGTGTATTTATATTACGTAATCCAGTGGCACTTTATACTATTGAATTTCTGAAGGTCATTTTGTAAACTTCGATCAAATTTCGATGTAAAACTCCACCCATACAAAATCGAGCTTCGAAATAATTTGAAAGTCACGCGCAATCGTTACGAAAATTCCTCGTAAGCGACCATACCGAGGGAAGTGAATGATTTATGCAAGGTATTTATTGATAGTTTTTAAATTTTGATATTTATTAATATTTATTAGCATTTTATTTTTTCTTTATTTTATTTTATTTCAAGGGCCCACAGTAATTGGTTTGTGGTGTCCCTTCCGTTCTTGTCTATGTTTATTGTGTAGATGTCTATATATTTGTAAATCTGTTAAATGTTTTTGGCAAAGTTAAATGAATAAATAAATTTTCACGAAACGTTAGCTTGTTTCCACAGCAAGCCAAGTAAACATTTCGCAATTTTCTATTTTCATGTATATTTGCTTATTGTATTGTTTTTAAGCTTTAACTATAGGAAAATATCTGACAGGCTTATGCATTTCCTCCATTTTTTTTTAAAGGGCGGTTTTTATTATGCCAAAGTATAAAATAATTAAGCGTCTAAGCTACTAAAGCCACTATTTGCCCAGTAAGGTTTTAAAATTGAAACGTAGGCTACTTATCTGCACTGACATAGCCCTCAAAATGAAAATGGGAGAAATGCATAAGTCTCTAAGATTTTCTGGCTTAAAAACAAAACAATACTCAAATATAGACAAGCAAGCGTATTCGTGAAAATATTCACTCTCCCCGGTATGCTCGCTCACGAGGAGTTTTCGTGACGATTGCGCGTGACTTTCAAATTATTTCGAAGCTTAAAATTCAATTCTGACACTCGTTTTTTGTGTCGACGGATTTTTATATCAAAATTTGATCGAAGTTTACAAAATTACCTTCAGAAATTCAAAGTGGATTAATAAATACAAATGAAGACGAAGAAGCCACTTCGGCTGCTCGGCGATTAAAAAGCAAACAAGATGGAAATTATAGCTGAAATCTTTTTTTTTGCCGGGGGCGGGGGAGGGGGGTAAGTGAAATACAATGCCTTATATATCAACAAAATAATGTCAATCCTTTTGAAATCTGCAATAACTGGATTCAATTAAACATGGTTTTTCATGTTACAATATTTTTTTGGGAAATATAAAAATTTAATCTCTGTTAGCAATTTTAGTGATTTTATGCATAAATAGCTGCTGATCGGGCATGTTGAGTATGATTTTCTTGGAAAATATTAAAGTTAGGCAATATTTTACTTCTAATAACCACCCCTATAAGCAAACCTTCTAAACACTATAGGCACTTCAGAAAGACTGTTGCTTGCATTGGTCTGAAGTTAGAGCTATATCGACACTCCCGTTTCAGGGTGGGGTCATCTTGAGGACTTTTGTCCCGTATTCGGGTTTTGGCACATATGCCATATTGACCGCCATGGTCATTTACCCTAAAACAGTTGAGATTATCTATGGGAAATGTAACGCATACAAAACCCTATACAGGACCTAGACCACACGCAATGTATTTATCTATAGTTTTATCTGTAAAAAACTCCACCAACCAAGTAGATTTGACTTCCAATCCACTTTAACTATGTTCCTATCCTTTCTGATTATCTTACATCAAACTGTTTACTAATTATGTCATCCAATTCTTTCTATCATTCTACTGTACACAACTAAAAAAAACATTGCAGATTTAATTTTTCACCTACTAGAGTTTCGTGTTTATTTTTTCCGCAAAGACGTCCAAAAGTGATGTTTTAAAACTTTTATCAGACCAATTACATTTCTCTAAGACGTCTTTTTTTGTGCATATAGAGGAATGTCTTCAATACTACACTGCGAAATCAGATGGCTTCCGCCATGTCTCGGTTCATACAACAAAAACTGACTGTGAGAAAAATCACGGCTTCTGGGTTTCATTCAGCAACTATCTAGAAGAATACCCCAAGCATCAAACAAAGCAAGAATGTGAAAAAGCGAGTACTGATGAACTTCCTCTTAAGTGGGCCATTCCTTATCGCTCTGAAGATATTGATAACTTGAAAATGGACGGAGATGACGTGGAATCATTGAAACGTTGCTTGGTTGCACTTGCTCCGCCAGAATGTATGAAGACTCCACATACAAGGACAAATCATTTGGGAAATGCTAAAGGTGTCATTCCTTTCCGTTACAAGTGGGTTATTCCATATTTCCCGTCAGGTCATGTACAACGGTGCATTTTGCGACTAAGGTTTGTTGAAAGGTTGTATAGACAATGTTTCTTCGAATTAATGTACCATTGGTTATTCCTATGCCAATGTGTTTTCCAGCAGACGTTAATTTTTTGTTTTATGCCTTTATTTATTGTCCAGATACAACATTTCGACCGGAGATTATCCATCATGGGAAACATTTAGCAAAGAAAATAATAACCCGTAAGTAAACCTGAAAAACAAGAAATTTGTCACTGTGACATTTCCTGCAAAAAATTGGCGTTAAAAAACAACCGCATTTAAAAAATAACTTCTAAAAAATATACAAATGAATGCATTAAATAGAAGATATCTTTATCCGTTGCAACATATTTCTAATTCTATAATCACTAAGCCTAAAAATGTACTTCAATTGTGAATATAATTTAGGCTAGGTTGAAAAACTTTTAAACAATGTTGTTTTTACAACAGAGGTAATTTACAATTTTAATTGAACAATTTAATCAGAATGTACATTTCTTGTTTATGGTTATGTTAAACAATCATAAAAATAGTCAGATCGTTGGAATTGTCAGGTAAAATATTTATTAATATTCTGCTGCTTTTCTAAGTTTTAAAAAATAAAAAAACTAATAAAGAATTAGTTTTTGACGATTTCTTAATTTTAAGTGTTTTGCCATGAAAGTTTGTTACGCTCTTTATACTTTTTGTTAATGCATTTTCCATCATTTTTACTATTAGTAAGTACATGAAAAGTATCAAACATTAAAGCGACTTCCCTCATTCATCCTTGCATTCATTTAAAATCAGCAATAAGTACGTAGTTGTTAATAGTTGTAGTTAGTAACAATTGCTTCAGTGTTACTGCTGAGGGAGGCAATCAGGATGCTTAAAAAATATTAATTATTACAGAAGTTTTGCATCCTCTAGTGTGCTATTCTTAAGGAAATTATCTTTTTTCGCCAGGAAAAACGGTGTTGTGTCACCAGTGGTAAACAACCCAGCAGTGAAAGTTGGTTATGTTCAGCTGCCTTTGAAACTTGCTATTAATACAGCACAGTTCGGGCGTACCTTTCAAGATCGATCCCATTTATTCAAGCTCTTACCCAGGCCTAAAGGTGTTTACGATGATGACATCATCTATAATCTGAATGTACGTGGAAAACGCGGGAACATCGTGCAAGCTTTTCCAGCGGTAGAATACGATTTTATCCCAAATCGGTTGAATATTACAAGCGCAAATCTAGTCCACATCCAATGGACAGGTGAGTCATATTTAAGATATCATTTTGTGGAGACATTGCGTAAGTCTATTATCGCAAAGCTTTTGATTCGTAAGCTCTTATCTTCATCAGTGCTAATAGTAAATGCATTATTATTTTTGCAAACGATTTTTCAAATCACCGAGAAGAGAGATTTAAGACAATTTCACAAATAAAACAACCACGTAAAGTCATCAAGAAAACATTTTTTGCCTCACTAACTTGAAACAAATCGTTAAGAAAACAAAGCAATTGCTTGATAAATAGTAAGAAATTCTATTTTGATTCATATCTCGGGGGTGTGTTTGTTGTTTGTCAGTATAAAATATTCGGTATCTCTACAATCATATTTACATTCATATATTAAAAAAATACTTCATGGTTGGTGCCTTTGTACCATTTTATTACCATTCACTCGTTGTGAAGGATCGCTAACTAACTCGTTCGCAGCGTTGACTCGGTTCTCGAAGGGTCGGTGGTGTAGTGGTCATACCAGTCGCCTTTCAATTCCCCTGTAAAGTTCCGAGTTCGATGTCCAGTAAAGAGGACTTGAACCTAGTCCTCACGCGAAAAGAGTGTAGTCAACGCTCTGCCGAAATCGTGCGTTTTGTCCGGCTACTCCGGTTTCCTCCATCAGGGAAAGTTGTGATAGGTAATTTTGCCGCTCATTTTTGGTATTGCAGTTAATCTTCTTTAAGAAAATGTAGATAAAAAGATTGCTATACATAAAAGCTTTCTTATTGTACATGCTTTATTCTTTAAAATAAGTACACTTTTTCTTCTTTAT
Source organism: Muricea muricata (assembly GCA_963855995.1). Lineage (NCBI taxonomy): Eukaryota > Metazoa > Cnidaria > Anthozoa > Malacalcyonacea > Plexauridae > Muricea > Muricea muricata. The sequence continues at coordinate 106,704,922 of OY979716.1, forward strand.
CAACATGCGTAGTGCACGTTCATTGTGACGTGCGACACAAACATCGAAGGCTCCGACGCGAGTTGCTCTGCTCTTTATTTCCTATTCTGTGGATAAATTAATCATGAACATCTTCAAGAGCGTGTAATTTATCAATCTCTTTCTTTCATAGGATCCAATAACAATCCTGCGAATTTTGCCGGACAAGGGAAAGCAAGTAAGTTAAACAAATGTTTAGAGCAGCTCACGCAATGTTGATTAATTTCTAAATGGTTAATATGTCTTAATTCAAGTGAGAATCACACACATCTCGAAATTCAACTGGTCTGTGGCAAATGGTTAGAACTATTGTGCTTCCCTGTGATTGGTCAATTTTACGAATTCTGAAATCGACAAAGAAACATGAACGACAAAGTGAACGTGTAACACTTGCGTCTTTTTATAACAATATTTTTCGACTCTTATACCACAATTAATACATGGTTTATTAAGCTTATCGGGGGAAAAGATGTTCAAAGTTACACCCATATCGATTTAAGCGAAATACGTACGTTATTTAATGCATAAAATGTCGATATTGAAGCAGCAATTTGTAATTCTTCGTGGCGCCACTGACATCAGTTGGCAACATGAAGTTGTGTATTACACAACTTCACATTTTTATGTTTGAATTTCTATCCTATTCGGTGGATACCTTTTTAAAGACTATTGGCTGTTAACTATATGGACTACAGTGGCTGGAGTTGAACAAAATAGGTACAAAACGAACAATGGGTGTATTAAACATTTGCCACAGACCGGTTCAAGCCTGGAACAGCTGAGAAAAATTCATCATCAGCTATAGGTCATCCGGCTGAAATCGTATACCTGCGCTTTTGCGCGATGCCGGTGTAATGCTCTGACCATTAAGCTACGAAATTGTTCCCGGTTTGCATATCAACATGTGTTTGATTCTACATCAATCCTTTAGAGGCTACATAATAAAACGTGCAATAATAATTCGAGATTTATTTTATAAATAGAGATTACTGCATGGTTTGCGAGTGCGTACGATTTTTATGCACGAGTTGTGAAAATACGATTTTCATTTCCCCGTTCACGTCGCGTAGATCTCTGTATGTAAGGCGTAAATACGTGTAGTTCTGATGACATCAATGAACAAAACTTCCAGACATATAAACCATGACACGCAAACACCAACCATGGGTCATTGAAAAACGTCACAGTTAAAACTTTCCTAAATTTGATTCTTTCACTTTCTAGGTACTGATCGAAACAACATGGTGGAAATGGAAAAGCCTTCTGTTAACTACCCTTTAACTTCGGAAAAGCCGTTAACAATGTTCACTAACGCTGAAATCGTCTGGTCGAGCGATCCAGAAACGAAGACGAAACAAGATCTTATCCTAAGTATGGCTTCGTCTGGTTACTACAACAGTATGACGCTCTGTAAAGCTACACCTGCAGAGAAAAAGACAGTTCTTGACGATCAGTTAAATATCGCACCAGCATCATATCGTGGTATGCTTCTGAGGTTTGCACCAGGTTCATACTACTACATGTGTACAAGAAATAACGCATTTAGCAACCGCAACCAAAAAGGAAGACTTGTGGTTCGAGAGGTACCTGGTGGAAAGCTCAGCAGGAAGTGAACACACTTGATCTGAAGTGCCAGAATGAAGTATTTTGCTTATTATGTTTGTTGTTAGAAATGTGAGAAGCTTTGCTATACCGAATTAGAGATTAATTTTTATTATGCAATGATTTCTGAAACTGCGTGGATGATGATTACCGTACTAAAATTCTTGTTGTCAATTTCCGAAGTTTTCGTTGTATCACATTTTATCAAGATACTCAGTGCCTCTCGTAATTAAGTATCATTGTTATGTATAACTAGCGTCATTCCTGATGATAACTAAAATGTAGTCGAAAGCTATAATAAATTCAAAATGTTTGTTTTCAAAGTTACCGTTGTTTTATATATTTTGTTATATCACAAATATAAGCAGGGCCGAAAAAATGAGATGTATATTCATATATTCGTATTCTACTTTCAATTTTTTGAGTATCATGTGTGATCTATCTTTGGAATTTTTAGTAGATAGTGATCTGCAAAATTTAATTTGTTTCAGCCTATAATTATCGGACCGATTGATAAACAACTTTTGTTTCCTCTTTTATTCAACAAAGTTTTTCAACGGCATTCGATCCAAACTAAATAACTGCAGGGTATCTCAAAAACAGTTTTATAATGCACCCAGCAGACATATGTATGAGTAAATCAATTTTTCTTGGTAAAATCAAGGCATTGCCCTGACTCATGTAAATTAAACTAGATTTCTCGGGTTTTGATACATTTTATGGTTTAAAACTAAGTGGATATTGTTAAAACCAGTTTAATGACTTGGTTTTTGGGGTCTTTTTCTAAAAATAACAAATAATTTAAATTTGCAGTGGAAGACCACCTTTATACAACCAATTTCAAATGTAAACATTAGCTTGGAAAAGATCACTGGCTCGCATGACCACCATATTTAAAGTTGAGTTTTAGTTTTAAAAAACTTATTATAAAAACGAGAAATTATAATAAGACAGTGGAGTACTCAATACTTTAAACATGTTCATTTGAAGAAAACCGGTAACATGAACATTTCATGACTATTTGGTAACATTGTAATTCTCTGATAATTCCGGCCTGGTACCGGTCTGCAACTTCACATCAGTCTCGTACCCAGAACAATGCCTGTTTGCGGATTAAGGATGGCATTAGCTCCAGGGCAAATAGAAAACTCGAACCCCTATATTTTGGAACTTCGGTTGTCACATGTATACGGAAGGCATGTAAAGTTAAAAACTAAAGACTATTACTTAGCTAACATAACATAGAATACGGCCTCAGACATGTTGTTTATTCTTTATACTTGAATGTTTCAGCGACATATAGAAAATTTATCGAGTAGTAAAGTTGAACCAGCATGTTCCAGCTCAAACGTTACTTCTCATTTATTTTTATGTCACGTGTTGTTATTTTTACTACTGGTACACAAAAGTAATATACTTACAGAAAATATCTAGTGAAAATCGATTATATGAAAAAATAATTCAATTAGAGAAGTGGTGGGAGGACAAAACCCCCTCTTCAGTTGGGAGGAAATCAGGGTTGGGGCAAGACACGTTCTTCCGCAATAAAATAATGGAATACAAAATGAGAAAACAAACAATATATAAGAGATTGTGTAACTATAAGTAAATTGTATTGTATTGTACGTAACTATATTTAGAAGCTGAGTGCCATCAACCAGCATGTCTGTCAATGATATTGCCGTTAAGTAGCCGGCATCCTGGATTACAGACGGCTCTTGATTTTCATGCTTTGGAATCCTAAACAATCAACACTTGAAATAAATTGACCAAGAAACTTCTTATATTCCTCTCGAATCGTGGAATATGACAAACTTGTGCGGATGAAAGTACTCTTTTGATTTCGATGACATAATTCGTCGAACCAGAGACAAATTCTTATTCACTAAGAGATAATAGCGCCCAAATCTTTTCCGCGATAATTACAAGGCAAGTCACCTTATTTGATCTGATCGCTGGCTATATGTGCCCTTGTCGGTACTGATCATTTTTCATCTCTGGAATAGAAATCAACATATGATCAATAAGGTGATTGAACATGATCGCAAACCTTTATTGTTCAAGTTTCGCGTTTGCGCGTAAAAAACCTGCTCATAACTAGCTCACAAGCAAGTTGAACAAAAAAACTGGATGACTTTTAAGACGTTATAGAAACTAAAACGTAAGGCATTGCCGTGGACCAAAATGAGAGGCAGTGGCTCAATGGCCATGAAAAGTTCGAATAAGCTGTGTTTTGCGCCCTCCAAAGTCATCTTGATGAGTGGATGGTCCGTTGGGGACTCAGTGAGTCCTCCCAATTAGTGAGCTTATGCAATTTCATACACTGCACCCACATTGGTGGAGAAACCAAAGCATTTTACTCTGGCTGTGTTTCCCAGCTCTGTTATTTTAAAACAACATGAATAGATTGCGCCAGAATTACTGGTACATCAATCTTTCACCACGCCCAAGCACGCCATTTCAACCAAATCCAAGTAAATAAGAAGAAACTTGAGACGAGAAAAACAACTTTGTAAATACAGCACTCTTATCCGCTCAGACTTTTTTTGTTTTAAACCTAGTGCCTAGTTTTCATTAGTACTACATGACGTTTCCTCAGATATGTTGAGGTTCCTAGGATTTACCATTGAACTGTAATAGTTCAATGGGATTTACGCAGCTAAAAACGATCAACTTGTTAAAAGCAGCATTGAATAATTTTTTGATACCAACATTGTTCAATGTTGTCAACAATATTGTCCAGCATTGTTGAGCCTGAATTGGCCTGCAATCAGTTGTAACAATTAGTTGTATACAAAGAGTAAAGGACATCAATATATATATATATATATATATATATATAATATATATATATATATATATATATATATATATATATATATATATATATATATATATATATATATATATATATATATATATATATATATAATTGTGCAAAATACCTCAAAAACTTACCACTACAGTCTGTTTCATTCAGAGAGAATCTTCAGGTGGCAGACAAATTTCGAAAATGTGCGAGCTTCTTTTATGCTCAAGGAGGAAACGTGGGCGCGTGGGTGGTTGAATAGCATGCATTCCTGTCTTTGTTTAGATTGTTTACCTGAAATCTGCTTTTGTGTTCGCAGGCCGAAACTATTTCCGATCTTTTATTAAGCAAGCAATTGTTTTTTTCTTTCAAAATAGTAATTTTTTCGTCCAAACATAAATTACATCTTTTGGATCCTCCCGTGTAAGAAATAGACTTTTTTATTATGGACCATTTTATGGTGAAATCTGTTTTGTTTTGCTTTAATTGCCAAACGTGTTTCGAAAGTTCCGTTTCGTTTGAATATTTTTTATGTGTGAAAGATATAATATGATTCCTGTATCGCTCTTTAAATGTGTTTGAGGTCATGCTAATGTAGTGCTTTGTGTCCTGCGTGTTGCCTGTGCTAATTGTTGCTTTGTATACAATGTCCTTACTCATGCACTTGTTCTGCAGTGGGCATGCGTGCTTGTTCCTACAGTTACAGATCTCTGTGCTAATGTCTTGTGGTTGGCTTTTCCTAATAATGCGTGTGTTGTGGCTTGTGATAATTGACTTAACGTTACTCATGCAGCTGTAACTGACCTTAACTGTGTTCCTATTGAAAATTTTGTGTAACTTGCTGCCTATTGGAAAGTGCGTGTCTACAAGCTTGAGGAAACTGCGTGCGATGTTTAATTTGTCTTGACATTTTTGCTAAATGGAGGGTTAAACCAAATAATTATGCGTTGTCTGTTCCTGCGGGGTTGCTGTGTTACATGTGGGATGTATTCCAGCTTGTGGCTGAAGTTGCTATGTCATAGTGCGTTTTGGTATGTTTGCATTGCATCGTCGAATACTTGTTTGTCAGATGACAGCGTTGAAATGCGCTTGTTGATAGATGCTGGAAGTTGTCTTAAAATGCTAGGTGGGTGGCTAGAGTGCTTGTGTATGTATAACGGATCGTCATTGGGCTTCCTATAAGGTTTATATTTTCCGGTAGAAAGGTCCAAAGTTACATCTAGAAAGTTTACCACGTGTAAATTTGATTCTGCTGTTATTTTTAGGCCCAACTGTTCGAAAATTTTATGTAGCTCTTTCCTGGTTTTGTCTGCCAAACGTGCTGATCTGTTTTTGATAATAGCCAAACCGTCATCCCTGTACAAGCCGATGTTTTTCTTGCCAAACTTTTTTCCTAAATGGTTTAAGATGAAAAGGCCTACTAGTTCGCAAATTTCTGCCCCGTCATAGCTACCCATGGTAACATCAAACAAGTTGCTATTTTTGTTTTTGATCCACGGTCTTCCGTGATTGAAAAGGAGTGATTTTTTAGCGTGTTTTATTATAGAAATGTCTTCGTCCGAAATGTCAGCCAAATTGGCGGCCCAAGATAATGCTTGGTCCAGTAAATTTTCTGAAATTGACGGGTAAAAGTCGACTATGTCAAACGAAATGAAAGAATGCCTAGTTTTTTCCTCGATGCTGCCAAACCATTCTATAACGTTTTGCGTGTTTCTCCATTGGTTTACGTTCAAAATTGATCGAAGTTTTGTGTTTAATTTGTCCAAAATTGATTTACTAATTTTTCCGGAATCGCTTTTTGCTGGGTTGATGAGCCGGCATTTTGGGTTGTTCTGAAAATTTTCCTTGTGATCTTTGAGAGAAATAAAAGCTTCGCGTTTTTTCATGCGTTCAATCCGGTTGCCAATCGAAAGCCTATTCGCGATATGATTTAGTTCGTTGTTTATTTCCGAAATGTTTTCCTCAGATCCGTGTTTACATGCTTTTGTAATATTGTCGTGCAAGAGCTTGTTGTATGTGTCGAGCGAGGTTTCATATATGTTTCTAGTTTTATCAGCGAAAACGAACATTTTGTCGGATGAATTGATTTTCCTTAAGAGCGACTGTCTACAAAAATCAAACATACCGTGGCAAGGTTCAAATTTCTGATTGCGCTCTAATTTTCATTTTAAGTTAGCTATGGTAAGGTATGAAACGTCATGTGGTTAGTTTTTAAAAATACTTTTTTGTTGGCGATAAAACGGCAAAAAAATATTCAGGGGTGAGGACTGATTTTCGCAATTGCAAAATGGCTGAAATTACGCGTCATGTTTACATGGTCCGGGTAGCCAATCGTTGATTTCAAACGGCTTAATAATACTTTATGTACAAAGTATATCTCTTTATTGTCCACAGAGAGCATTTTTATGACAATTTATTTTTACGACATGTTTTTTACAGAACAAAAAGGGGAAGGTAGTGATTTTTAACGTTTGTCGGTACATCTAACGAAGCGCCATATTTACCCATGTGCCATTCTTTCAAATTTTATGAAAATTTGCACGATAACTACTAGGAAATTGCTTTTTCAGGAAATGTAGTTTTTATTTTGGGCAAATAAATTCGCGCACTTTGAGAAAGACTTGATTGTGACCTAATTTTAGCTCATTAAATATGCGGATATTTGCATTTAGGGATTGCGTGACTAAAAACCGCTTGAACTAAACCCGCTTGAAAGGTTATTTTGTTCGTCACTTCGTCTTTAGCTTATAAAATTGTTAAAAAATAGAAAAAGTATTTCCCTCTTTTGGTTAGTCCACTTTTGATGTTATCAGCACTTTAAAATTGGGAAACGTGCGCTTGTTTACATTCCCTGGCCTGTTGTTACATTCCTTGTTGTTGACTCAAATTTCTATAGATTCTTATTTCAATGATTAAATCATAGGTCGCCCAACCACTGCTGTGTATACACTTTTAAAAATAATGAAAACTACCTTTTAATTGTCGTAGTTTGTCTTGCAAGTGCTTAGCTTATTATTATCCATCTCAGCAACTATGGTCGCACGCACGCGACTGCCTATCAGTCCCGTACTTGCATGCGTGAGTGCGAGCATAGTTGTTGAGATGCATAATAATAAGCTAAGTATTTGCAAGACAAACTACGACAATTAAAAGATAGTTTTCTTTATTTTTTAAAGTGTATATGATTTAATTATGTAAATAGCAAAACGGCACAGAAGTGTTACCTGCTTGGTATAGACTATAGGTTGTCAACAAGCTGCAGCAAGCCTGTTGATTTACTGAGAACAACCAGCAGAATGTGCCGTTAACAACTTACTGCAAGTCAAGTTCTGAACGGTGGTACGGGCAGATGTTTAAAGGACTCTGACCTCGTGACGTAGCATAAAAAATACCGGCTCGAGCTGGAATCAAGTCCTCCTCACTTTCAACTCCAGAGAAACTCCAAGTTGACTTATGGTTAGAAATTTCTTTCTGAAATTCAGTCAGAGGAATAATATCAAATGATTTTTTTGGATCTCTCCAATCAACGGAACAATCCGTGCCCATTATGGGACCAAAAGAGCATCTAGATGACGCCATTTCTACATTAAAGCCCTTTTAATTGTATTACAGGGTGAGTAAAAAAAAACTGATGCTCTTTCAAATTCAAATTAGCTGCGAATTTCATTAAGGTGTATTCCCATGCGTATACAGAGAACAGATCGTGATTTAGTACACAGTACGTAAACCAATTCTGACAATTCTCGCACGGCTAAAATTATGCATTTTAACTTCCACTGGGAATTAGATTTTGTTTTAGATCAATGTATGTCAAACTCCAAGAATGCAATGCTGCTAGTTTGAATTTCAATTGTATCAGTTTTTTTACTCATCCTGTACTGTGTAGTCACGGTCTGTTCTCTGTATACCGATGGGAATACTTAAAGTTCCGTAATGAAATTCGCGGCTAATTAGAATTTCAGTTTTTTTTTTACTCACCCTGTATATTACTTTATTATCCTAGTGCATGTAAGTGATCGACAACAAGAATTAACGGTCGCCGCTAAAGTATACTTGTGACGTGCAAGTTGAAATTTCTATTTACTGTTGTTATAGTAATAAACAATTACCAGCCTTTACAATTTTTTACCCAGGAGCCGCCTGACAATCTGACATAACGTTATGCCACTGGTTAAATTGCTGCAGTCTGCATGCGGGAATGCCAGTATTACATACTAGTATTAATCTCAGCCATAACTGCGAGATAACAAGTATACAGTAACAGTCAAAATCTGGGCAAAAGGTTTGGAATTGATAAATATATTGTAAATATAAAGTTTAAAAAATGCAGCTAATTTTAGTATATAACCTCTAATTGTAAAAATAGCTCCACTGATATATCTGTATGCGAACATTACATAATTTCTATTTTACTGTAATTATTTGTTTATTACCAACAATAACAACAGTAAATAGAAATTTCAATTTGTACGCCACAAGTATATTTTAGCGGCGACCGCCTTGTTGTCACTTACATTCGGATAATAGAATAAAATAATACACAAATTATATACGAGATTGTCGGCATTGAAGTTGAAAGAATCTTGTCGGCTTGTGATAAAATCAGTCGACTGTAGCAGGCTGCATAGTATATTAACAATGAAGAATAATTGTTTTAAAAGAAACACTAACTGAAGTTAAACGGCCAGATTTGTATGTAACCGGGATGTAAACAAGCACATGCACGTTTGTCAATTTTACAGCCCTGACAACCTCAAAAGTGGACTAACTAAAAGAGGTAAGTACGTTTCTGGGAAGGTTTAAAATTCTACAACTATAAAGACGAAGAAAAATGACCTTTCAAGCGAGTTTAGTTCAAGACGTACGTTTTCAGTCACGCAACGCTAAAGAATGCAAATATCCGCATATTTAATTAATGAGCTAAAATTAGGTCATAATCAAGTCTTTCTCAAAGCGCGTGAATTTATTTGCCCAAAATAAAAAATGCATTTCTAAAAAGAGCAATTTATACCTGTAGTTATCGCGCAAAATTTCATAAAATTTGAAAGAATGGCACATGTAAAAATATGGCATTTCTTTAGATGTACCGACAAGCATTAAAAATCAGTACCTTCCCCTTTTTGTTCTGTAAAAAAATATCCTGAAAATAAATTGTCATAAAAATGCTGTCAATGAACAATAAAGAGATATACTTTGCACATAAAGTATCAATAAGCCGGTTGAAGTCAAAGTTTGGCTACCCGGACTACGTCAACATGACGCGCAATGTCAGCCATTGTGCAATTGCGAAAATCGGTCCTCACGGCATTAAAGTTTTTGCCGTTTATATCGCAAACATAAAAGTATTTTCAAAAACTAACCACATGACGTTTCATACCTTACCATAGTTAACTTAAATCCAAAATTAGAGCGCAATAAAAAATTTGAACCTTGCCACATATTTCTGATTTTGTTTGATTTTTACAGACAGTTGCTCTTAAGTCATTTGCCAAAGTGTCTTGAAAATAGTCTTTTTTGTCTCGAAATTTAATGGTTTCTAGTAATTTTATAACGTCTTCTTCAAAAGGTTTAAGTTCCAAAACTGTGGGAGGTGTTTTATTAGACGAAAGGCCGAAATTCCTAGTGTTTTCCTGACTTTTTTCTCCTTTTAGAAAGAAATGAGCTTTCCATCTCATGCGTTTTAGTACGCTTTCCGCTTTTTCAATCAAATTCCTCAAATAGTTGTCCCTTGATGGTATAGGGATGTTTTTCAGTGAATAGTCTAGTCGAAATTGTCTCATTTTAAGGTAGAAAATTAGATTTCGAAAACGAGAGTGCACAAACCTTTTGAAGAAGACGTTATAAAATTACTAGGAACCATTAAATTTCGAGACAAAAAAGACTATTTTCAAGACACTTTGGCAAATGACTTAAGGAAAATCAATTCATCCGACAAAATGTTCGTTTTCGCTGATAAAACTAGAAACATATATGAAACCTCGCTCGACACATGCAACAAGCTCTTGCACGACAATATTACAAAAACATATAAACACGGATCTGAGGAAAACATTTCGGAAATAAATAACGAACTAAATCATATCGCGAATAGGCTTTCGATTGGCAACCGGATTGAACGAATGAAAAAACGCGAAGCTTTTATTTCTCTCAAAGATCACAAGGAAAATTTTCAGGACAACCCAAAATGCCGGCTCATCAACCCAGCAAAAAGCGACTCCGGAAAAATTAGTACATCAATTTCGGTCAATTTTGAACGTAAACCAATGGAGAAACACGCAAAACGTTATAGAATGGTTTGGCAGCATCGAGGAAAAAACTAGGCATTCTTTCATTTCGTTTGACATAGTCGACTTTTACCCGTCAATTTCAGAAAATTTACTGGACCAAGCATTATCTTGGGCCGCCAATTTGGCTGACATTTCGGACGAAGACATTTCTATAATAAAACACGCTAGAAAATCACTCCTTTTCTATCACGGAAGACCGTGGATCAAAAACAACAATAGCAACTTGTTTGATGTTACCATGGGTAGCTATGACGGGGCAGAAATTTGCGAACTAGTAGGCCTTTTCATCTTAAACCATTTAGGAAAAAAGTTTGGCAAGAAAAACATCGGCTTGTACAGGGATGACGGTTTGGCTATTATCAAAAACAGATCAGCACGTTTGGCAGACAAAACCAGGAAAGAGCTACATAAAATTTTCGAACAGTTCGGCGTAAAAATAACAGCAGAATCAAATTTACACGTGGTAAACTTTCTAGATGTAACTTTGGACCTTTCTACCGGAAAATATAAACCTTATAGGAAACCCAATGACGATCCGTTCTACATACACAAGCACTCTAGCCACCCACCTAGCATTTTAAGACAACTTCCAGCATCTATCAACAAGCGCATTTCAACGCTGTCATCTGACAAACAAGTATTCGACGATGCAGTGCAAACATACCAAAACGCACTAGGACATAGCAACTTCAGCCACAAGCTGGAATACATCCCACATGTAACACAGCAACCCCGCAGGAACAGACAACGCAACATTATTTGGTTTAACCCTCCATTTAGCAAAAATGTCAAGACAAACATCGCACGCAGTTTCCTCAAGCTTGTAGACACGCACTTTCCAATAGGCAGCAAGTTACACAAAATTTTCAATAGGAACACAGTTAAGGTCAGTTACAGCTGCATGAGTAACGTTAAGTCAATTATCACAAGCCACAACACACGCATTATTAGGAAAAGCCAACCACAAGACATTAGCACAGAGATCTGTAACTGTAGGAACAAGCACACATGCCCACTGCAGAACAAGTGCATGAGTAAGGACATTGTATACAAAGCAACAATTTTTACAGGCAACACACAGAACACAAAGCACTACATTGGCATAACCTCAAACACATTTAAAGAGCGATACAGGAATCATATTAAATCTTTCACACGTAAAAAATATTCGAACGAAACGGAACTTTCGAAACACGTTTGGCAATTAAAGCAAAACAAAACAGATTTCACCATAAAATGGTCCATAATAAAAAAGTCTATTTCTTACACGGAAGGATCCAAAAGATGTAATTTATGTTTGGACGAAAAAATTACTATTTTGAAAGAAAAAAACAATTGCTTGCTTAAGAGGCTGTCCGCGTAAGAGCGGTCCATTCGTTTTCCCAGCAGAAATTAGATGTCCTTCTTAATTTTCCATTTAAAAGGACTTATTGTGTAAGTTTGAAAATGGGTATTCTTTTGAGCTAAATTATTTTTCCGTTCGGGTACAAAACCGAACTTGTTTTCTGGACCAGACACCCGTTTTGAGGCCGATTCAATGCCCCAAATTTGAGGAAATTGAGAGGCGCGCCGCAGGAAAACCAACAAGTGTCAGCAAAACATTTCTTTACCACAATATTAAGATACATTTGAACAGTTCATGACCGCAAGATCGTGGACAAACATGAAAATAGAAATAAATTAATCCCACTTGAAGACGCCCATATGCCAAGTCGACCTGAATCTATTAAAATTTGCCCACAATTTGAGGCTAAAATCTCGAATTCGGCGCCGATGTTGAGAATAAATTATATACTGTGGTAAAGATCTTATCTCGTGCTGGTAGATTATTATGTCAAAGTTGTGGGTATCCCTTTGAGTTTGACGCGAGTTGAAGTTCCTTCTTGGGTAGTACGCCATTGTTTACAATATCTTGTTGTCAAGTCATGGGCGCAGAGAAATATTTAAACACGCGTTACACTACTAATGCGGCATTCTCAAGTGAAGTATTTCATCTTTGAAACATATTTGACGTGTGGTTCTTTCAAAGTTTCCTGCTGGGCCAATGTTTTAGTGAAAAAATCTAAATTAGCCGTTCTTCATTCGATTTTGTCTGTTTCAAGAATTTGCAAAACTAATTTATACAATATAGCAATATAATTTTAACACTAAATGTTTGTATGTTTAAGTTTAAACAGTATCTTTGACATTTAGCAAATTTTCGCATGTCACATTTTCCTGCCGTACTTGGCTTGAATTTTTTAAAGTAAAATGTAAACATGGCTCCGATCTGTCCAATAACAGAATGGCGTAATTACAAGCATGTCTCGAGTCAAAAGACGCGACGACAAAATATGTTGCTCAAATAGACGAAGGTATCGAGTTAGCGCAAAACACGAATTTTTATAATGTTCCACTTTTAATATGGTTGATTAACTGTTTCATTTTATATAACTCAGGTGTTGGTGAATGGGTTGGTTCTAAGGTCTAACTGCAGGAACACTCCTCAACCATGCGCGTTATTCTTTCTGTTAATAAAGGCTTCGTGTCTCCAGCCTTAGGAGATAACTCAAAAAAGTTACACATTTCTTTGAGCTCTTTCACCTTAAACTGCAACAGCTTGTCAAGTTTAGCCAGCTCGCAGATGTTGTACCCATCATACGTGATGGGGTGCTCCAATCCCACTTGAGCAAGCACCTCCTCTATGACATGGTTTCGGTGTTTCTCGTTCAGGAATCCAATTTCGTCCTCTAAGAGCTGTTCCTCGTTTTCTCCTTGTGGATCATCGCCTTCTAGTGCATTTCCTTGACCATCTGTTTTTCGTTTACGCTTCTTGGCAGCCAATCTCGAGAAAAATGACTGAATCTGGGTCTTAGTCAACCATTCCTCCCTGTTGAATTTTCGGGTACCGTCAAGGTTCCTGGCAACTCTCATTTCCTTGGAAACTTGGTTCGGGTCGGCCTTTCTTCCTGTCAGCTCTCCTGTGTCAAAACGTGATTGAAGATAGGTTTTGACATTCTCACTGAACCTTGCGCCGCCTCCCCTTGGCTTTTGCAAAGCCCACCCACGAGACTCAGGAGTCCAATCGTGGTGCGAATAAGAGACTTGGTCTGGAATATTTGATGTTCTATTTACAGATTCAATTGACAGTGTTGCGAACTTATGTGCCCATGCTCGGCGAAGTTTGTCGTAGATTCCCTCGTTTTCTTCGGAACTCAGCCTGTGGTTGCCAAAGTTTACATGATCTTGCAGCGCTTCAAGGTTTCCTGAAACGTATGAACACTCAGGTTCGTTGCATTGATGACTCGCTTCATCATCAACATCGGCTTCCTCTTCTTGCAAAGTAGGTAGCGTCATGGGTCTCGGTGTGACAGAGGAAAAGCCTTTTCCGCTTCCGCTGTCCTTTGCAATGATAAGGCTTTCGCATTTGATATTCAGGGCGTCCCATTTGATTAGCTCGCCAGGACCAATTCCATAGGCACGGGATACGATGATGCCCTCTGGTTGATAACAGAAGTTGTGATAGGAGTTGAATCCAGTCATCCGATCCACTGTGATGACTGCTTGGTTGGAATCTAGCTCACACACAGCAGCGGTAGTTCCCTTGACTTTTCTTACTTCTAGTGCACGGTGCATGTCCGAGGCACTCAAGATATCATTCCCTTCGTTGCAGTACCTAGTTAGAGCACTTTTCAATGGACTGATAATTCTATCGCATACGTCTTTTCCAAACTGAGGTTCAGAAAAATCGTACCTGCATGAATAAACAAGAAAAAACATTGAGTGCGATATACCAATTAGTACAACGTTTTTCCTTTTGATCCCTTTTCGCGATGATTTTCCCAAGCATTCAAAATTGTTGTAGATTTTCAAAGCAGTATTAGATTGTTATCCATTGCTCATACAACGTTAGGCGGAAATTAGAAAGTAAAGTCGGCATGGAAAAATGTGTATCGTCGTAAGGGAATTTCACTACGTAACTTCTCCTAAAATGACGAGTTTCGAGTTATATAGAAGATATATCAAACGTACCTGAGAATCTGGATTCCGATGTGCTTGCCGATTTCACTGACAGCTGCATTAAGGTTATTGTTATGATAGCAGCCGGCTCCATCAGACCGGAGGTATGCCTTCGTGATCTGGGGCTTAGTGGCTTTAGCTGTTTTCAAGAGATGGCTGATAATGGAAAGCACAGCGAGCCAATCCTAGGCGCAGCTATCAAACAAGTGAACGTACGAGGCAACTTCGAGATCATGCTCTGTATCAGATGTCGAAATAATGCAGCTAACATGCCAGTTTAGGCCACGCTTGCCGTACCATTCTGATTGTTTCTCACGATATTTTTTTTGGATGAATTTCATCGCCCAGTCCATGATCACCAACACAGTATTATTATCTAGGGACCTCAAAGCGTCTTGCTTGGCCTGATCCTGGTTTTGTGCTCTCAGAATATGCGCTTTCCATTCCAACACCATATCCTTAGCACGTTTGGCGTCATACAGAAGATCCTCTTTTTGTTCC
Organism: Muricea muricata; assembly: GCA_963855995.1. Taxonomy (NCBI): domain Eukaryota; kingdom Metazoa; phylum Cnidaria; class Anthozoa; order Malacalcyonacea; family Plexauridae; genus Muricea; species Muricea muricata. The sequence continues at coordinate 106,720,138 of OY979716.1, forward strand.
TGTCCATATAGCTGCACTAAAGGTGAGCTAATTTGTGTTTGGATGGAGGTCAGCGTGCTCTTCAATAACTCACATTGAGGACATTCTGTGCCATGGGGATGGTCGCATTCTGTTTTAAACGCGCTGTTCTGATCATCACTGAGTGCGTTACGCTTGCAATGGTCAGGACAAGTACTCTCATTCTCTCTGCAGTGTGCGCGATATTCTGTTTTCAGATAACGCTTACCGTCTTTCAAATTCGTACGCATTGTCTCGCACCAGCCCCGTTCGGATGCAGACTGTTCCAGGTCGTCTACAATTTTGTGAAGCATGTCAAAACCATCGGCACCGCTTGCTGCAATGTTATCAAGTCCCTACAGTGATTTTCTTTGCGATGACTCTCTAACTTTTAGAATTTGAAAAAGCGTCGACCTTTCAAGCGGTTCGAAATGGTCATCACTACAGTGCTCGAGATACTGTTCTATCACAGTGGATCTGGTAACGGTGCGGACAACATTGGGCATCATAATCTGCTCTCCCAACTCCAGCTTCAACATTCTAGTGCCATACGACACATCTTGATAGAAATATGGTTGGTCAGCAAATGTCAAAAAATGATCGAGCTTGGATAGATCTATTCGCGTCCTGTGGTGTACGATTTTCGGTGAGTTCAGTCCAGCACCAATGAATTTAGCATGTGCTCTTGCCTTTTTTATCTGCCGATCACTTAGTTTCTCGAAATCGCTGTGCATTAATTTCAGCTCTTTCGCTGTATACTTTGGTGCGTATATACTGAGGATCTGTGTCTTAAGGCTCTTCGTTGGTGCGTTTTGGTAGGCAGCGACTAGTGCGTTTTCTGCGTGGGTACGAGGTTGGTTTTCTACTTTTCCTGCTACTGACGACTTTCGGTATGCCGCCAAGAGCTCATCAGATGCTTTTGGGGCAACTACTCGACACACTGCCCTACAAGCCTCGTCAACATGCATTTCCCATCTCGCCTTCACGTTTTCTGAAGCACTTGCCCAATCAGACTCAAGTTTAGATTCGAGAGGCTCCACTCTTGCATCTGACAGGGCCGCGATCTTAGCTATCGAATCATTGTAGGTGTTCAGTACCGCATCAGGACGTGACTCCGCTTCGTCGGAACTCTCCGAGTGGTCCACAGTACGCCAGTCACCCGGCGTCCAGTCGGGATCTTCACTTGTAGTCGTAACCGCTGATGGAGTTGCAGGAATTGTATACGACGTTATTGCGCCAATAGTCACCTCTCTGCACTTTCTGACAGTAAGACAAGAGCAGGATAATTACATTCTAGCAAATGCGCTTGTGCAATTGCACGAATTACAACTAGCCCAGAATGTTGGCTACTTGTTAATAATACTTACAATACTAATAACACTAATAATACTAATACTAATAATACTAAATACTGATTATACTAATAATACTACTAATACTAATACTAATACTAATACTAATACTAATACTAATACTAATACTAATACTAATACTAATACTAATACTAATACTAATACTAATACTAATACTAATACTAATACTAATACTAATACTAGTACTAATACTAATACTAATACTAATACTAATACTAATACTAATACTAATACTAATACTAATACTAATACTAATACTAATACTAATACTAATACTAATACTAATACTAATACTAATACTAATACTAATACTAATACTAATACTAATACTAATACTAATACTAATACTAATACTAATACTAATACTAATACTAATACTAATACTAATACTAATACTAATACTAATACTAATACTAATACTAATACTAATACTAATACTAATACTAATACTAATACTAATACTAATACTAATACTAATACTAATACTAATACTAATACTAATACTAATACTAATACTAATACTAATACTAATACTAATACTAATACTAATACTAATACTAATACTAATACTAATACTAATACTAATACTAATACTAATACTAATACTAATACTAATACTAATACTAATACTAATACTAATACTAATACTAATACTAATACTAATACTAATACTAATACTAATACTAATACTAATACTAATACTAATACTAATACTAATACTAATACTAATACTAATACTAATACTAATACTAATACTAATACTAATACTAATACTAATACTAATACTAATACTAATACTAATACTAATACTAATACTAATACTAATACTAATACTAATACTAATACTAATACTAATACTAATACTAATACTAATACTAATACTAATACTAATACTAATACTAATACTAATACTAATACTAATACTAATACTAATACTAATACTAATACTAATACTAATACTAATACTAATACTAATACTGATACTGATACTGATACTGATACTGATACTGATACTGATACTGATACTGATACTGATACTGATACTGATACTGATACTAATACTAATACTAATACTAATACTAATACTAATACTAATACTAATACTAATACTAATACTAATACTAATACTAATACTAATACTAATACTAATACTAATACTAATACTAATACTAATACTAATACTAATACTAATACTAATACTAATACTAATACTAATACTAATACTAATACTAATACTAATAATAATAATAATAATAATAATAATAATAATAATAATAATAATAATAATAATAATAATAATAATAATAATAATAATAATAATAATAATAATAATAATAATAATAATAATAATAATAATAATAATAATAATAATAATAATAATAATAATAATAATAATAATAATAATAATAATAATAATAATAATAATAATAATAATAATAATAATAATAATAATAATAATAATAATAATAATAATAATAATAATAATAATAATAATAATAATAATAATAATAATAATAATAATAATAATAATAATAATAATAATAATAATAATAATAATAATAATAATAATAATAATAATAATAATAATAATATGGCATAACCAAAAGTTACACTCACAAAATGTGCATGTTACTAACGTAAACAAACTGCGTTTCACGGTTGCTTGCAAATGGTAATATCAAATTTACCTTCGTCGCCTTACACTATTATCTAGGGTGCCATCTCCTTTAAGGTCCTGTAGCTGATATTCCTTTAGTTTTTCATTGTGTCTTTTCCTACAGCTGTTGCATATAGCTAGAAACAAATGTAACCCAAATAATCGTTTAAAAATTTCCATTATGGTTTTAGGATCAATTTGGCATGATTTCTAATGTTTGGAAAGAGAACAATTAAAGAAAATATATAGTGTGTTGCGCTGTCAGTAACGGAAGAAAAATTCGGCCTTACCCGATCCGACAGGAATAATGACAGCGTACATTTGCTGGACTTCTCGTGCTAACTTTACCGACACTACTCTATCGTTCTTGACGCCTTTTTTCTTTCCTCTGTGTTCAGGATATTGGCATGCCGAACTTCGACTCTGATTTCCCCAGTATTCGCCGAGATTAGCTCGATGTCTCGGGCATATAAACGTTGTTTGGAATTGTTGTTCCGTTGCGTAAAGGAAACCAGCCCGCATTATAATTAGTTCCCCTTAACTATTTATTCCTCCTTTTGAAAGATGACATCGCTGTAAATGGGCTGTTATATCATTTTTACATTCACTAAGAAGTACGAGATCTTGGTTGCCTTTAAATTCACCGCAGGCGTCAGCATTACGAAAAGACAAAAAACACTTCACCGTCTTCGACGATGCCATTTTGAATTTGAATAGTTTCTGCAATGCGCATAACTACAGCAATACCTTGCGTGAGCTATATCTATTTATATCATCTATCCGTTATACAGCCAGCTCCAATTGTGATAAAGGCCAAAATAATGCGGTTTCGGTTTATAAATAAACAGAAATATCTATATGTAACTATTTTTTGGTAATTCGCATCTCGATTTATTTTTGGACTATAAATATAATAAATCAGGCGTCGTGTGATGTGTCTCGTGACATGCCTATAATTAGAACATTCTATTTTTGGAGAGACTCTTGTTTATATTTTATTTATTTTACGTCCAGGTAGGAAAATATATGGCAACTGTGCAAAATCAGCAGTAGAAAAGAATATACCAAGGAAACCAAGTGTGATTGTGGGTATTATGTTCGATATAAAGTACAGTACAGCTCTGCTGCAAGTTCTTGAAACAGACATGTCTCGAAATTTTGAAATATCGAATGAAGTACGGGTTACCAATTTTGATTCTTTCGATAAAACATTGGCCCAGCAGGAAAGTTTGAAAGAACCACACGTCAAATATGTTTCAAAGATGAAGTACTTCACCTGAGAATGCCGCATTAGTAGTGTAACACGAGTTTAAATATTTCTCTGCGCCCATGACTTGACAACAAGATATTGTAAACAATGGCGTACTACCCAAGAAGGAACTTCAACACGCGTCAAACTCAAAGGGATACCCACAACTTTGACACAATAATATATCAGCATGAGATAAGATCTTTACCACAGTATATAATTTATTCCCAACATAGGCGCCGAATTCGAGATTTTAGCCTCAAATTGTGGGTAAATTTTAATAGATTCAGGTAGACTTGGCATATGGGCGTCTTCAAGTGGGATTAATTTATTTCTATTTTCATGTTTGTCCACGATCTTGCGGTCATGAACTGTTCAAATGTATCTTAATATTGTGGTATAGAAATGTTTTGCTGACACTTGTTGGTTTTCCTGCGGCGCGCCTCTCAATTTCCTCAAATTTGGGGCATTGAATCGGCCTCAAAACGGGTGTCTGGTCCAGAAAACAAGTTCGGTTTTGTACCCGAACGGAAAAATAATTTAGCTCAAAAGAATACCCATTTTCAAACTTACACAATAAGTCCTTTTAAATGGAAAATTAAGAAGGACATCTAATTTCTGCTGGGAAAACGAATGGACCGCTCTTACGCGGACAGCCTCTTAATAAAAGATCGGAAATAGTTTCGGCCTGCGAACACAAAAGCAGATTTCAGGTAAACAATCTAAACAAAGATAGGAATGTATGCTATTCAACCACCCACGCGCCCACGTTTCCTTCTTGAGCATAAAAGAAGCTCGCACATTTTCGAAATTTATCTACCACCTGAAGATTCCCTCTGGATGAAACAGACTGTAGTGGTAAGTTTTTGAGGTATTTTGCACAATTATACATTTCGCTCTGTCTATGTCATTGAGCACTCTCTTGTATTTCGCAAACCAAAACTAGCATATTATATATATATATATATATATATATATATATATATATATATATATATATATATATATATATATATATATATATATATATATATATATATATATATATATATATATATATATATATATATATATATATATATATATATATATATATATATATATATATATATATATATATATATATATATATATATATATATATATATATATTTATATATATATATATATATATATATATATATATATATATATATATATATATATATATATAATATATATATATATATATATGATATTATATTATATTATATTATATTATATTATATCATATATTAAATATTATATCATATATTAAATCACATCACATCACATCACATCACATCACATCACATCACATCACATCACATCACATCACATCACATCACATCACATCACATCACATCACATCACATCACATCACATCACATCACATCACATCACATCACATCACATCACATCACATCACATCACATCACATCACATCACATCACATCACATCACATCACATCACATCACATCACATCACATCACATCACATCACATCACATCACATCACATCACATCACATCACATCACATCACATCACATCACATCACATCACATCACATCACATTACATTACATTACATTACATTATATTATATTATATTATATTATATTATATTATATTATATTATATTATATTATATTATATTATATTATATTATATTATATTATATTATATTATATTATATTATATTATATTATATTATATTATATTATATTATATTATATTATATTATATTATATTATATTATATTATATTATATTATATTATATTATATTATATTATATTATATTATATTATATTATATTATATTATATTATATTATATTATATTATATTATATTACTTTTTAGTCTAGTTGATATACGTGTGTGTTTGTCCGCATTAGATGCATGCAGACTATTTATCCTGATGGACGGATTAATTCACTGGAAACTATGGCTCATTATACCCTAGGTAGCCCACTAATTGATGGTATATTTTTGGTTCAAAAAATGTGTATTTGTTCTTGTGTTACCCTTTCCACAAATTTATTGATGCGCACGGTCCAAAATGGTACAAAAACTACACAAATACGATTGAAAACACAAAACAAACACTTTTACTAAACTGCAAGCCACTTTTTTGGGCGAAAACAACAATGAAAATCAGGTAAAATTTGCAAAGTTTTTCAACATTTTGTTGAATTTTTCGCTGTGACTATGCGTGGTCCAGGTCGTCTGACATAATTTCAAACGGTTTTCCCGTTTAACTGACGACGACAAGATTTCATTGGCTTTCGAAATTTTTCCAGCTTTAAATACCAATGAAATCTTGTCGTCGTCAGTTAAACGGGAAAACCGTTTGAAATTATGTCAGACGACCTGGACCACGCATAGTCACAGCGAAAAATTCAACAAAATGTTGAAAAACTTTGCGAATTTTACCTGATTTTTATTGTTGTAAAAGTGGCTGGCAGTTTAGTAAAATTATCTGAGTCTATTTTTAAAGTGTTTATTTTGTGTTTTCAATCGTATTTGTGTAGTTTTTGTGCCATTTCGTCGGGGCTACGTGTGCAATTTAGGTATTTACTTGCCAACCTTAGGAAAATATATATACATGATGTAAACGTTGATGCATCACAAGCTGACCACGCATTGAACTGGACCGCGCGCATCAATAAAGTTGTAGAAAGAGTAACACAAGAAAAAATACACATTTTTTGAACCAAAAATATACCCATTACCATCAATTAGTGTGCTACCTAGGATTATACATACATAGACACTACTGACTAATTAAAGTCAACCCAACAGAGCACGCACACATTTACAGAACCCTTTCCAGTGAACTTGAACAAAGCTAATCTATTCATGAAATAATCGAAAATGACAGCATGCACTTAATAACAGCAGGCTAAGGGATAAATTTTGGTATGGAATGATCTGTTTTTGAGACTCTCGCGCCTTTAAACTCAGCGTAAATTTATAATTAGATGTACAGTAATTTTATTAGCGAACTGGTTGCGTTGGCCAGTTTCAGGCTTTGTCAGACATAGTTGTCTTTGAAATTTGAATAAATAATGTCTACAATGAAACCCGTAAAACTCTACTAAATAGTTATAGTTTGTTAAAGCATTCCCTTTGCTTCGCACTCCTGAAGTTTTTCCTGTATTTTACTGTTTATTTAAGCAAACACTTGTATTGGAAAATCCGACCTCATGATCAGGACATGCACTGGAGATTGATAGTCTTGAACAAGTTTGGACGTTCGAAAGGTACTGCATACACTTTCCAAAAATTTCGCGTCATCCTACGTGTATGGTTCACCGGCTATCCTGCACGGAAAACCATTCGGTATTCCTTCAATTCAATTATGTTTATTGAATCGATTCACATTTTAAGATCACTGTTGCGAATAATGAGGGAGGAGGTGGGGAGTCTACCGTCACGCAATTTTAACATTTTTAACGAAAATTGGGTACACGACTTTTTTCAATGTATTCTTGGTTTTGATAATAAATATTTTTTGTATTTAAATAAATATTTTGTCATTTAGTGAATTTATACAGCGTGATTGCGAATACATTATGAATTACATATTGAACATATCCGCATTTCCGCATCCTCGCGTTTTCGACGGAGCAGAGATGTCGAATATTTTCGTTATAAATTCCAAGAACAGCATGTCGCCTGACAAACAAAATGGCCACTTCGTGTGATCACGACGAAGCTGGCATGAGAAAGGAAGTTGAAAGTTTTCTGGAATGCTCAGTCTGTTTAGGGCCACTAAATGATCCACGTACTTTACCATGCTTTCATTCATTTTGCAAAGTCTGTTTGGAAAAAATTGTGCAGGTTGAACGCAAGAAATCGAAGTCTAAGAACGAAGATTTCAACTGCCCAACATGCAGGGCTGTGTACACTTTGAAGAGTGGTAAGGAAGTAAGAGATTTACCTTGTAGTCATTTCATCCGAAATATGCTCGAGGCCGTTCAACTGCAACGTCATGCGAAGCATCTCAACTGCTCCAAATGCGAGAAGAAACCGGCAAATTGTCGCTGTTTAACTTGCGAACTGTTTTTGTGCGATCGCTGTTGGACAGAGCATAACTCGGTACGAGAGAATTGGCCTTGTATGAAGAAAATGTCCTGCTCTGTGTTGAGTATCGAAGAATTGACAAAGCCAGAAAACCAGTCAAAAATCAGAAGCACCAAGATTTCGCATTGCAGTAAACACGAAGGTAAAAAACTGAAGTTTTACTGCGAGACTTGCAAGGAAGTCATCTGTAGATACTGTATGGACTTTGATCATACGCGTCCAGATCATCAGTGCGCACCAATTGAGACAGCCGTTGATAAGCGAAGGGAATCTCTCTCTACATCGGCCAGTGCACTTGAAAAGAAATTAGTTCGTGGGCATGAAGCACTGCAAGCCTTATCTGATGTCAAAGAAAATTTGAAAACCAACAAAGAAAAGGTTAAAGAGTTGATCAATAATGACAAGGAAGAAAGAATAGCTATATTGGTACGAATCTTGAAAGATAACGCTCAGGAAAAGTGTAACCAAGCAGATGAGATGTGGAATAAAGCACAAGAAGCAATTGTAGAACAACAGAATGAAATACAGTCATTTGTTAATGAAGTTAATGAGTCTCATGCATTGGCTAGGAATATTTTAGAGAATGGTACCAATGTAGACATCATTGAAACAGACAAAGTTGTCAAAGAGAATTTGGAAAGTGTGGAGAGGAAGGAAAATATGAAGATCACACATATCAAAGTGAATGATGGAAAGATTGACTATGCCAAAGAAAACATTGATCTTAAACAGCCTCACACGTTGCTGAAAATGGGCAACATTAAGCTAACAGGTATTATTATATATACATTGTAGTTATTTTATACACTGTGCATGCATATAAATGTGATTATCATGCAATTTACTGATAACTTGATCAGTTATTGGTTAGCAGATAATTGAGTCATCTACATGTCTTGCCTTCGGCTTGGCTGGTAATTCTTACCTCGACATTGATAATTCTGCAAATCACAAAAACCTCATCCAATAATTGTTTATTATCTAAATGGAAAATACATGCATGGTCAGCTGTAATCCTACACCTGAGGCATCCTCTCCTCCCAACACCTAATAATGAGAATATTGTGTTGTCTGTCAAATGGAAAATTTCTTTGATAACACCAACATTCAACAGTTACAATGTAACTATTTTCAGTCATTATTTAATTGGTTTAGAAGTTGTTCAGAGCTTTAATTTGTCTTCTTTACATGCAAGTGGTTAAATTTTAAAAATATTTTTGAGTAGATTTAAGCCAACCTTTCTTTTTAATATACGTAATAGTATTGTCATCCTCCAGAATTTCACATCTTTTCCAAGATTGAAAATGAATGAGTAAATGTTGTCAACAAATATTAAAGTAAGAAACAGGAACTCGAAATGGGTACGTCCTAGGAACACTGAGCATACAGAGATTCAACTAGTCATTGATTAGACATTTTATAACTGTGGATGTTGGCATTTAGCTCAATTGGCCCTAAACTACCGATCAAGATCTGACAATATGTTAATTGTGTTCAATCAGGATATTTTGGCCTTTTTGGGATCAAACAACAATTGGTGCTGTTTATAACAAAACACTTATTACCTGAAATGCCTCTAAATCTGAATTGAATGTTTTGTGTTAGCTCAATCTTCCATGTTCAGGTAACATCATAAGCATCCCACACCCACGCATGTGTTGTAAATTGGTATAAATTTGACATTATGAGATTTGACATGATTATAAGATTAAACCAAATAAATACTGCACAAGCACCATGCATGGGACACACACTGTAGGGTGACGTCAATGGTCTTTGGATAAAAATAACATGCTGTTTCCCTGAGGAGACAAAATAGTAAGTAACCGGAAGGACACTCAGCAGTGCAATAAGTCCCTATATTTTTATGCAGTTCACAGGCCAGAATAATGGTTAAAAAGCCAGCTCACTGTTTCTATTGACAGAAAATGCAATTGACTGGTCTGACACATTTCAAAGGTTCCGACTCAAGTAGGGCTTCTGTTTATTTTCTACTCCGTGCTTGGGCTCGGTAAATAAGACTAGATGTGTTAATTAATCACTTCACAGTAGGCTTAGATCTTTGATAATACTCTTTTTCCTTGCGTCAATATTTTCAACAGAGTTTCTGCCGAGATATGTCATGGCAAGTATCCCTTCTAAAATTTTGAAAGACAGGACTGAATACAAACGTCAAATGACTGATTGGTTGGCAGGGGAAAATTTCCAGTGGCGTCTATGTTATAGAGCATCTTCAGATGGATGGCGAGCAAAGGATTTCCATTCAAAGTGCAATAACCAAGGACCAACTGTAGTTATTGTGCAAGTTGGTAATTTTATATTTGGTGGATATACTACAAAGGACTGGGCAGATTCGTATACAGATACCTGTAAGTAAATGCATACTTATTGTCCGTTATTGTACCCAAATTGTCTACTTTAATCAAGGTCAACTGGGAAATTTAGGTATTGCTAATTAAAGATGTTGTGAAGTCCGTAACGGTAATGTAAAGTAATGAAACTCTCTGTTAACATTTTTTAATTCCATGCCTAGAAAGTATGATAGACAGTAATGATTTATACCGATCAGCGTGGGTGCTACTGCCCCCCCCCCCTTCTCTCCCAATCCCCGATCGAGACAGTAAAAATTTTGATATATCGAGAAGTTAATATTCAACAAATATATAGAGATTATTTCTTATTGGGTGAGCGTGTGCGGTTGTTATTCACGAGTGAATTACTACAAGCAGACAAGTGAGCGCAACCAACGAGTGAGCTTGTAATAATTCACTCATGAATAAAACCGTACCCGCGAACCAAAATGATTTTATTTGTATGTTTTATAAGCATTGAGATTTCTTTCAAATGACATATTAATTTTAGCAACCTTTGATTATTTTAACAGCATTCGGTGTATTAGACAGTAGGCCGTATGCTCTAAACCTTGATATTTTAAAGATTTCGTGACCACCATCTGGGGTAGGGACAAAACCTTTATAAGATGATGCGAAATGGTACGGTGCTGTGAGTATTATATTTTTTTCACAAGTCCATTTGTTGCACATTAGCACAAACCACCAGGCCAATTATTGAACATTGAAATCAATGAAAGGACTGGGTCAGAATTTTTATAAAAATGCAATAAGCATATGATAAATCAACAATGAAGCATACGGTAACACAAGAAAGACACATCAAAATTGATATGTTTACTAAGTTTGAAGATGTTTGGATTAATATTTGTGGAATGGCAAGCTTTCTTAAATCTCAAAAATTCAATTATCGGCTATATTTTAAAAGCTTATACTTGCACTCAGACTCATGATGAGCTTCCTTTGAGTGCTTTGAGTTCATTTAAATAGATGGAGGGTGAGCATGGCAGCCAAGAGAATTCCAGGGCCCGGGGCAAAATTTCGCCGAGGCCGCTATGGCGTAATAGTTTGTAAAAGTTGCCTAGTACGAGTGCCGAAAGCACGTCTTGATCGGCATAGACGCAAATTTTTACAGTAGGGAGTCTAATACCCTGAAAATCCTCTGAGTCTCTGAAATACCATTTCCTTTGTTTCTGAGGAGCCCGGTTTACTTTTGGGGCCTGGGGCAAGTAGCCCCACAGTCTCTTCTCCGCGGCCCTTAGGGTGAGTACTCGCATAGTATGGTACGACACTAATCATCTAATCAGCTACACTCTTTGATTGTAAGTGAGTTTTCAGAATACAAGCGTATGAAAACATAAAAATAGTGGACAGCCGTCCACCCAAACAAAGTTTGTAGTTTTTAAGAGTTTCTTTGGCTAGTCCTCTTCGATATCAAACTCTGCTGCCTCGTGATCATCTCTATCTTCCTCGTCATTATCAAAACTGGCTTGCCCTGCAATGCTACTACAGGTCTTTCTAGCACAATTGCACAAATCTGTGCAGGGCACATTGTTCTCTAGGCAAGTACATTTGGTCGCATTGCTGCAGCTACTTTTCTTGCAACTATTAGTGCAGTGAGCAAGTTCCATAACACTATCTGGAGCAGGAGGCAGAGTCATCCAGTCTATCACAAGATTGCCGTCTTCTATCTTCCAGCTATGATGTTGGGAGGGGGTATCCATCTGGTGTTGCCTGCAAGCTTCGCTTGATGATACCTGTAAAAATTGTAGCAGAGCAGCATTCACAACAACGTAATTACTATTATACGAAATTAATACGAAAGTTCTCATTTCAGCTTAACCATGATACAGTAAATTACCTTGCTCTTTTGATATGCTGTGCATCTTGGTTGGGTGGCATGGCATTTTCGGACTTTCGTGCTTAGCGGAACATGTTGTACCTGGCTACGTTGACCTGTTCAACATCATGTTGCCCATACAATTTGCACACAAACTTCTCCAGCAGCACTACGATCTCTGGCAGAAGATTAAATCGTTCTCCAAGATCTTGGAATGCAGAGCACAAGTTCTTGTCATTGAGGAGTAAGTTGAAGGCTCTCGTCTGGCTATCACACCCGGTGAAACAATGCAAACCTATCAAAGACTGCCTGACGTCATCACCAATGCTTTCTTGAGTAGCTTTGATATCAATTGTTCGAAGACCAGCTCCCTTTCCAGTATGAAAATACAGAAGGGCAGTAATCAGTGGTTAACGATATCCCGATAACAAGAACATTAGTGTCGGGACTCACTATGATGACATATGAGCAGGTTTTGGCTGCATAAGTTGCATGAAGATACAACCTTGTATCGGCTTCTTCTTGTGTGGAATTCAATTCCAGTACTTCATGGACTTCAACAAACTGATTTGCTGTGTTTTCGGGTATTGCATAGAATATATCACACTTGCTTCCATGGGCATAATAGACCTTTACACCATGGACATCGCACATCTTCATTGTCTTCCATGTTTCATACAAATACTGGAGCAGCGCTTCTTTGTTTTTACCACACGAGAGAAAATAAGAAACCATTGCAGTGGAATTGCCTTGCCAAAAACGACTAGTCTTGCTAGAAGATTTCAGTCTGCCTTTAGCGAGACCTCCTTTTTATGGATTTTACTCTTTGTAGTTTTGGACATACTGGTAAACGTCTTCAGCTTCCGTTTCTTCATGCTTGTGAACAAGTCTAATTTTCGTCTTTGAAGACGTTCTTTACAAATAGCAGTGAATGCAGGTTCTGTATCAGGTAGACTCTAAATTTGCTAGATGTGATTTGCAGCAATTCTTCTTCATACTCGAAGGGATTGATCATACCGTTTGTCGTTTCCACAATTTTGTCAACATCTGCCTTGTTTCGCTCCATCTGGCTCAGAAGGATATCTGTTCTGATGGAACCTCTTCCTCTATTGCCAGCCATGTCCTCACCACTCACTTGTTGTTGATCCCCTTGCATGGTGCGACCAAATCCATCTGTTCACACTTCCTTTGCTTGTGGTAAAACCCTCCTTTGCTTGTGGTAAAACCCTCCTTTTGTCTTTGAGTCAAGATTAGCGCTCTGTTCAATTGTCTGATCACAAGCTATTTGAGCGAATGCATTCTCGCTTCTTTGCACAGTGAAGTGGCCTTCCATACATTGCTGATGAAGTGTAGGATAAGTGGTTGGAAGATCTCTCATTTCCAGCCAATACCCTGGAAGATATCGACTGTAGTAAACATGGTCATATGCAAATATTCACGGCAGCATACCTCTGACACTTGCCAAGTGCAGATTTCAGTTTCCCTCTCGCGTACCTGTCAGGAAGAGCAACAGAACCTCTACCATGTCTAAATACGAGTTCCAGAATCTGAAGGTGTGCTTGCTGTTACCTGCGTGTATGAACTGGTCAAAGGATGCCACAAACTCTTCAAACTTATCACTGTTCAAAATCTCAAAATACTGTGGACTTTGAAATGATTGTTGTAAGTCTTCCATCACTTGCTTCACTTTGTTGCTGTCTCTTCCGTAAGGGAATGTAGAAAAACTTGTAGTCGCATTCGATGTAGTGCATCTGACATCAACTTATTTGATCTGACTGCTCTATTGTAATGTTTGCCAGAAATGACACCGTTCATTGAGCCTGTGGCGATGACCTCCGACTCAATTAGTACGTCTTGTAGGCTAGCATCTCCAGAACGTTTGCCAATACATCCCAGGAATGACATGGCTGTATGGAATGACCCAAAGCGGATGACCAGTTTGTTCATGAACTGCGCATTTTTCCATCTAATCAGCTGTGGTTAGGAATAAATGGCTTGATCCATTACAATGACAATTGCCTCTAGTTCTAACTTATCAGCAATTTGGATGCTCTTCTGTAGTATTGTTAATACTGTATGTATGTCAGTGGGATTCCCATCTATCACTGGCAAATGGCAAATACCCTATGACAGATCTCGGTAGCACTTTAACTCGAGCGAGTAGCTGATTGTAACCAGTCCATGACGGTAGAAATCTATCAACGTTGAACTTTGTGACATGATATGCTAGGTCCAGCTTCTCAGGATTCTTTAGTAGCATTGCATACCGTGTTCTCTTCTCTAGGATATCAGTTGTGAACGCATGGAGGATTTGGAGGATCAGTCGTCGATGCATTTGGAAGATCAGTTGTCGATGCAGTGGTGTTGCCATGCTGAATAACTGGATCATTTGTGTTGTGAGTCGTTCCATGACCCGACAAGGTTTCCTCACCAAAGTCGTTATTTTCCCAAACAATGATCGTTTGTATCCTGGGCTGTATAGACAAAGGAAGCGCATCAACCCCACGTCTGACTTCCTGGTTAGCTAGTGCAGTGTCATGGTTCAATGTAACAGAGTGTGAAACACAATAGCTAAAACCGTTCAACAAGCTGATCAACTGTGCAGAGCCTGAGAGGTGACGAATAGCCATGGCTAGTGACAAGCGCTTCAAATGGCATCAGCTTCCGTCCTTTTGAGGCAAGGGAAATGATGTCTTGTGAAATAGACAGAAGTTTCTTATGAATTGATGAGTTACTTGAACAAAGTTCTCAAAATCTGGCTCTTCTGATGCTCTAACTGTCCATGCGATGAAGTTGTAGAGGCTGCATGGAACTAATGTTTCTGCTGCTTTTTTATTCAGGTGTTCTGAAGTTGGAGGCCAAGACATGGTTTGTTTTACTTCATTAATTTTATGATATTTCGTAACTGCAATGTTGTTATGTAGCTGTCTTTAATTTTTTTTTTGGGTATCAAAGATGTTACTTTGTTTGGACGGTGTTGGAGCTTTGACGATTTCATTCGTCGAATCTTCCTCTCTGTCTGCAGTGATTTGCATTGCATCTTGAAGCAATTCCTTCTCCTCTTCAAGTGCAGCTGTCGAAATGTCATTAACATATACTCGCTTTGCGATCTCATGCGTGGGGTGATGAAACACAACTGAGAAAATTTCTTTATTAAACGCGTCTTCAGATTGCCAGTTTTGTAGGAATCTGCTTCTTTTCCATGTGTTAATTTAACCTGTTCGATGAATATGTCATTGAGTGTTTCATTATATCTTTGTTTTCAATGACGCTTGATTTCACCTTCTCACAAAATACTTCAGATGCCAGTGAACAAGATGTATCATTGTGGTTTGGTAAGGTAGCGGGTGTAATCTTTGTAGCAAGAATTGTGATACCTTACCTCAAAAGCCACACAACCCTTATCCTTGACCTGCATAAGCAGGGTTTCATTTTTGTTGTCCTCTGCTGCTTGCTTCAAATTAACGGCATCTATAGTAGAACATTTCACAAGATGTTCCTTTTTCCATTTACGAGTGTTCGGCATGTGATCGTCTTTTCTTTCTGACAAAGAACGCATATGTCCGGTAACACATGCTGTGATCTAGACTGCACTGTAGGTTGGCGCACCTGTTCACAGTTTAGAGGATCAGTGTCTGATGCTGCAATTCAACAGAAAAAAAGTCCGGATGAGGCATAATGTAAAAGTTTTAATCGTTAAATAGTCAAGCTACATGTTGCTTAAAGAATTAAAGGATACATAATTTTAATTTTTGGTGAATTGAACATTACTCTGCTAGTAAATAAACTGGCTGTACAGATCAATCCATAATTCATATTTGAGTTCATGTATGGTAAATAAATTATTCTTAAAAGTACTTTGCCTAAATAAGGTTAGATTGGGTAAATCTTTACTATTTCGAATCATAACTACCACGAATTTGAATAATAACAATACATAAACAATGATTGAAGGATTAACCAGTATCACAAAAGCTGGTATTCCATTCATGCAATAATTACTGATAATGACTCTCAAAATACATGGTAGATTAAAATTGATTGGCTCAATCTAGCTATTATTTAAAAAGAATGGCCAGCGGAACACATGGCAGCAAAGGATTTCAAATCACAATCACCGTGAATTTGAATAATCGTAAAATGTCAATAACAATAACTGTATAAAGTTTATTTACCATGATAAAACTGGTCAGACAATTGAAGTATTGTTAAACTTGTAATTAAACTCAAAATACATTTATTAAAATTCATTGGCTCAATCTATCATTAGTAGCAAAAGGTTTAAAATTCAAATCACAGTCATCATGAATTTGAATAATCTCGAAAACTGGTATTAAATCTAAATTTTGGTTGCCCAGCCCTAGGGAAAGGGGGCCTGCATGGCAAACCCAGGGAATTTAACATTTTGTCTTATTCTCGTCTCTATTTC
>OY979716.1:107342138-107589638 GCA_963855995.1 Muricea muricata
GAGTGGTGATTTTCTTGGAAAATATTATAGTTAGGCAATGTTTTGCTTCTAATAACCACCCCTATAAGCAACTCTTCTAAACACTATAGGCACTTCAGAAAGGCTGTTGCTTGCATTGGTCTGAGGTTAGAGCTATGTCGACACTGCCGTTTCAAGGCGGGGTCATTTTGAGGACTTTCGCCCCGGATTCAGGTTTTGGCACATATGCCATGTTGACCGGCATGGTCATTTTACCCTAAAACAGTTGAGATTACTTGTGGCAAATGAAATGCATACAAACTCCTATACAGGTCCTAGACTATATATATATATTCTCACAAGCTTCCGTTTTTTTAGTTAAATAAAGGACGATCAGCGTCTAAAGATAACCTGGGGATCTTATTTCCTGAAGAGAAGAAAGATATTGAAAATTCTCCAAGACGAAAACTACCATCGATTCGAGATCACAATAATTTGGAGGAGGGCCCAGAAGAAGGTTAGTCGCGTTTAAATAATTTTTATTATAAATCAGTATTCACAAAGAATAAGGTATGCAATATACCTTCGCATTCGTGACTCTGTTATGGCCATCACACCCATTGCCTTTCCTGCGTGTGGTTTATATACTGTTTCCAATAGACGAAACCATGATTCCAACCTGCTGAGACTTGTACTAAAGACTTAGCTAATAGTACATTCTGAAATGATTGAGTTTGATTAGATTACATTCAGTTATAATAGATTTGAAAGGTATACGATAAACCTATGACCTTTAATCGTTTAAAATACCTGAAGAATGGGTCTTTACAGCTTGAAGAAGGCACATGTTATGCCATAAATCGTCCTCGCGCAACTTTTACATGCATCATATTGTTATTATTATTGCCTGGTCACTATCAGTTAACGCCTGTGAATCATATGCATATTACCACATGCAAATCAGAGTTAAATCAAGTAATCAATTGAAATAGTATCTTTCCTTTAATCAAGGAGGCGTAGTTACTGTGAGCTCAGCATAACCGTATGCGTAAAAAATATCCGTAACTAATACAATCAGTTAATTACAACTGCTTATAAAATTTAGAAGACATCATGTCTTACATTTGTGTTCTGGATGACTGGGAAATATCAAAAGACAATCTTACAATTCTGGACAAGAAGTTGGGTGGCGGGTGTTTTGGCGTGGTGAAGAAAGGGATATATAAACAAAAAGAGGATGACAGTGATGTCGATAGTCAATTTGTGGCCGTAAAGATGCTGAAAGGTGCTGACATAATTTTAGTCCTAGTTTTAATGTAGTGTATATCACCAATTTGCTCAGCGCAGACAGAAGGAAGATGCGCAGGGAGGAAAGTGCTTTGATGAAATTAGCATTTTAATTTCACATTTTATACACTAAGATGAAATTATCCTTACACGTGCAAGTGATTTTGAAATTATATGCACTTCCTATTAATTTAACCAAATGGTTTAGAGAAGAACGACTAAATGTTTATGACTAATAGTTAACCTGCACCGAAGCACGAGAACGAACGAATATGCAAGTATGCAAATTGATTGAATTGAAATCAGGAAATCTGATTGGTTTGCATATGTAAACATGTACGAATCGACTAAAGTGAACGAACGAGAGAACGAATGCAATCATCCAATAAGGAATCCAAGCATCCAATGACGAGTTGATTTTAAAAATATGGGATGGCATTCGTTACAACCCACTACAAAACGCTGGGTGTGTGTTGTTATACGCTTTGTTCAAACTCCAATTTTAGGCTAACTTCTATGAGATTAACAGTACTGCATGTAATAATATTATGTTGTTTGTTGCATAAACAGCAACCAATTGCACATGCTTAACAATGCTCGTATTCAAATGCATGAATTCAAATAATTCATCTGATTCCGTGTAAGTGCGTGCCAAATATTCATACATTCTGCTGCCTTCGGTCATTTTAGTGTGCTAAACAACTAAACAAGTATTGAGCAGGGGAAATATTAAAATGTTGTTTTCGTCAACACTCTTATTGTTTGAAACTCTCTTGAGGAAGGAGAACATACAGTATATGCTAGCTGAAACAAAACACACATTGTGGATTGTCTAGACTGTACAGGGTGAGTGAGAAAAAACTGATGCCCTTTCAAATTCAAATTAGTCGAATTAACGAATTTCATTACGGTTTATTCCCATTGGTCTGTATTGTTGTCTTGTTTCTGACATTTTAACTTCCACAGGGAATTAGATTTTTTGACATCAACGTCTGTCAAATTGCAATGATGCTAGTTTGAATTTCAATAGTATCAGGTTTTTAACCCACCCTGTGCTGTGTACAAAGTCACGATCTGTTCTCTGTTGACCCATGGGAATAAATCGTAAAGAAATTCGCGGCTAATTTGAATTTGATTTAGTTTTTTCTGACTCACCCTGTATAGCATTCGTATTCAGTGCTTGGCTTTAGAACTTTGCATAATTTATTCATTTTTTCAAAAGCATTTACTCAACTTGACGTTATACAAGCAAGTCACTTGTACCTGTATAATGTATATCGTAACTTGAACAATGCTTCCACGACAAGTAAGGCGCATAGGCGAGGTAGAAAGAGGTGTTATTTATGAGCGGTACATTATTGCGAACGATATCGTTAGGCATGAGAGGTTAGGAGACATTCCTGCCAATGTCCAAGAGCTCTATGCTAATGTTGGAAATCGACGTGCAGCTAGGCGAAGGCTTCTCGATTTTATTGCAAGAGAACAAAGAAAGTAAATATATAGGAAATGCATTGTTATGTCCCTAGCTTGTAATTTTACGGTATAAATTAAAAACGATATGTCAGGCTAGTTTATCGTATTTAGGCTTAGGGTATGGTTTGTAGTGATGTTTATATTATTCTGATTAATTTCATATTAAAATTAATTTCAATATTTTATGCTGTAGTAGCTGCACACCACTGTTGCCTGTACGTACAGACGCTGAAGTAATTAATACCCTGGAGTGCAAAGCTAATCACAAAAAATTATAACACTACAATATCTCAACTAAAGAACGAATATGATAATTAAATGTCCTAAGCCAATAGAAACCGTTCAATCGTACGAATGTGAACGGTAAAGTCCTTCAGTTACTGAGGCTATTCGTTGGTTCTCGTGCTTCGGTGCAGGTTAACTAATAGCTAATTTCCCAAGAGAAAATACCACCGAAGAAAAGGTCGAAATCCTAATTAGGTCATCAAGCCGGGAATCCTAATAGAAAATTATCAACCTTATAGGCAAGTTAGTCAATGCGGAACACAGTAATGACGTGATGAGAGTATTCGGCTAAGGTTACATCTGTTATTATAGTTGATGAGAGGCGGGGAAGGGGGGAGAGAAAATGGAACAGAAAGTTCAAAGAGATCAAAGATTTCGAAACGCATAAACAATGAAACGCTTGGAAATGCAAGTAACTTTTTAGTATTTTCGAGTACATTTAATAAGGGATAAATGCTTCGTTTCTTTCCTTATTTGACATAATGCTGTCAAGTCTCCTAGGATGGTTTCGTTTTCCAGCCAAAAAATATCCTACCGAATCGATATCCCAGATTCGTATTCACAGATATTGTATTTTAGAATCACCGTCAGCTGCTGATCGTTCCGATCTTTTAATGGAACTCTACATCTTGAAGGAAGTCAATAAAAATGCACATCCAAACGTTATTACATTAATTGGGGCATTTACCAGTGAAGGTATTTGTGATACTTATCTATATATGTCATGACTCCTGCATATGTCCAACAACCATTCCACATACATTTGCATTACTGGAATCTATTTGTATTAATGCACTGAGGACATTCGCATTTTTGCACATTTTCTCTACATATTTTAATCATAAACAAGTAAATTTGTTTTAAGATAGGATTTCAATAAAGGATTACTGAATGGGTTTCCGTGCAGGATACCGTGATCCATGCACGCCGAGTGTAGCGAGGGTTTCGGAAAGCGTAAAAACACACGAGCCGCACAGCGAGTGTATTTTTACGCTTTCCGAAAGTCAAGCAACATCCCAAGTGCAAGGATCACGCTATCCTGCACGAAAACCATTTAGTAATTGTTTTATAAAATAATTACAATTAACGCTTTTTAAGCCATTGATGAAGTACGCAATTCTCCCAAGAATCTTCAACTTTAGCTTTGTCGGCATTCGACCTTACGCTAAAATTTACACAATTTTAAAACTTTTCGCATAGCTTTTTTGTTTTTTGTTCCTTTACTCTAACACTTGGCGAAAATATAGTATTTTAACAGAGACATAGACTGGTATTAAGCCGAAGAGGAGAAGCTGTAAAAAGCCGATGTTATTAACGGCCAAATTCATAGATATACTAGTTTCATTTTGTAGTTTTGTATTTTTGCGTAAACAAAAAACTAAAAAATTACCGGCATTTGAAGTGCAGTACGTGTGTAAGAAAGCATTGTTGGCAAATAAAATTTAGTTCTTTACAGGCACTATTGCATGCAGATTCAAGCGGTTGTACTTTATCGCTACAGCATAAACTGAAACAAAAATATGCGAGTGCCAAAAAACGTATTTCAGTTAAATTTACAACGTAAACAAAACAAAAATACGAGTATAGAAGACATTATAGAAGTTTGACAACATAAAAGATTATAGTTTCTGTACCTTGTGCTTTAGTATTTGACTTTGTCTTCATTCTCTGCTAATTTCAGAAGTTGAAATGTTTTTTGTTGGCAATTTTAAGCTCGTAACAAGCTCGTAAAATGCGAAGCGATGTCAACTTTCAAATTTCCCGTGCAGGATTGTCTCATCCTGCACGGGTATTGACCAATCAAATTGCGTGTTTTGCTGTAGTTATTATAAGAGATTTTCTTACACATATTTTAGTAGAGTTTTACTGTCCATCTTGAGGCTAACACTTGTAATTATTTGACGTGTACGAACAAATTTAACGTTCATTCTAAACACGCGTGCACTCTATTCTTTCGTTCAGTTTTCTCTGTCTCAAATCACATTCTTTTAACATAGCTTTAGTATTTTCCCAATCAACTTCGCTTAAACATTCGACACTGTCCTCCTTTCCCATTCTTCCATTCGCCGTTCCATCCGTCGCTGCTACCTTTCCATTTTAGATCTTCATTCATCAACCTCACTTAACTCTTATGCTTCTTATTTCTTGTCTTCAATTTTCTCCGCGTTTCTCCAAAACATACCGCATGTAATCTAACTTGTACACAACACATTTCCGCTTGCATGTAATCTTGCATGTAATCTTGCACACATGTAGCATTGCATGTAATCTGGCATGTAATCTTGTAAACTGGCATGTAATTTTGTACACGGTACATTTCTGCTTTTCACCAAGTGGCTGTTGAGACCTAGCCGTAATTCCTTCATTGTTTTCTGGTTTGAGCTCGGTTCAAAACCGGTGTTTTGAAAAAATCTTTTAAATTGTTCCGGAATTCATCGAGCATACGGCACGATTATCACTGCCCGATATTGTTGTTCGTCAACTTCTTTGTCGCCCAATTCGCCCTTAGCTTCTTCATTCTTCACTTGATCTTCCTTCGTGAATACAATAACACCGGTTTTCATGCTATTAAGACGTGCAAGTATATCTTCGCTTTGTTTGTCTCTGCATTTCAGTTCACTGTCTTTGACGTACCAATACGATTCATCCAGTGGGCATAGGGATATATCTTGGCAATTTTCCCTGTTTCTCCCTAGCTAATTGGTCAACTTTCTAAAATATTGGCCTTCCATCATATTCGCAATAGGCCAGACCGTACATTCACCTCAGCAGTTCCAATACTGATTGCACACTTAAATCATTTACTTTAATTGTTCAATGTTTTGCAATCATTCAATAACCATTCTACTAATATTAAAGCTTCACCCATTGTATTGGATGGGCAAAAACTCTTCACATTATAGCTAACGTCAAGTACTTCATTCTTCTCAACCCACCAGTTCTTAACTTTCTGTTACAATTTTCTTGAATTCTTAACCTAATGACCACTCCTTTTTTGGATAAATCATTGTTATTATTATTTGATCAATTAAACTTGAAAGTCAACCCAAACGACCAATTTCTTATTTAACTTAATCTGTCTAATTGGCGTTGAATTCATTTTTCATTAAGTGAAAAATGATAGTGATATTGTACATGGTACGTTAACCACCATTTCCTTTCAGTAGCAAAGCCAGCCCAACGATTTGGTCATGCTATGCAAATCCTTATCATTATTCATTTCTTTAGAAATTCATTCCTTATACGGTCAGAAACACAGAAAAATTTGCATTTGCATGATCAAATGTCGGGCTGGCTTCGCTACTGCTTCCTTTTAAACGTAATAAACCAAACCCTAGTTTCTCTTTATAGAGCCAATTCTGGTAATCACAGAATTCTGTGCTCGAGGTAATTTGAGGCATCTACTACAAAAAAGTCGAATACCTGCAGAAAAAGTTGGTCGGGGAGAATCTTCAGAATATATTAATGTTTTCTCAACGTTGTGCCATAGAAAATTGTTGCAAATTGCCGCAGACATAGCAAATGGAATGCAGCATCTTGCTGCACATCAGGTATATACACTATGTCTAAAGGTAGGTCACTCCGGATGTGATTTTGCCGTTGGCATAGTAACGCAGTGTGACCCACCAACATATTTTCCTGATTTTTTGGCGACAAAGAGTACAGACCATAAGCGAAGACAATAGCGTAGAATTGTGTTTGAGAACAGATATATAAAAGTACGGAAATAGCATGGAAACATTTGTATTGAAGTACTATTTGTGCTAATGCGGCAAAAGCAGAGAAACGGAACAGCCTGGACACTTTATACAGGTATCATATTTCAATGATAAATTGCAATATGTCCTTGGTAATGTATCAAGTTGATAACATGATCTATTTTTATTTCAAAAACGACTAAAGCTTTCGATGAGTTTGACATCAAAGGCATAGGAATTTTGCCTTCAAAATTCAAATTAATGAATTAAAACTAATTTCTTCTACAGCTCTTTGATTATTTAAGTGAAACGAATTTCTATTGTGCTAGACAATGGCCTTGGATTCTGCAAGGTCACAAGTTTCTTCTCTCCTGAATACAAATCTTGCAATTACGGCAGAACTACGTCCGGAGTGGCCCACAAATTGTTATGCGCAGAAAATATGCGCACTCGCCTGTCACCCACTTTTATGCGTTATAGAGGGAGAAACACTGGTTATTGAACCTATGGAAACCCATTCGTATTAAAATACGTAACGTCAGCTCCAGAAGCCAAGAGAGACGGCGGTTTTCTTTTAGATTCTACGTACACTTTAATGTATGCCATTCTACTCATCACGCTAGAGCATTGGGGGATATTCATATTCATGTTATTCGTGTTGTCGAAATTAACTCTTTCAAAAATAGTCGGGCAGAACCTGAATACATGAATATCATGTAGAAGTACATCTAAAAAATCAAACATGATACGTATAACCGGTTGTTTGGCTTGCTTAGTTTGTTCATAGGGATCTATCAGCACGGAATGTACTCATTGGAGCTAATTACGAGGCAAAAGTATCAGATTTTGGTCTGGCGAGACCTATCACTGGAGTAGATCAGATGTACGTTAAGTCAAACCGGGTATGTAATTGCAGATTGGACTTGACGTAATAATGATGGAATGATGTCATTGTTGAACGTTGCCACAGGGTATTGAAGTTTTTGAGCATCTTAAAGGCCTTTCTCCTGTACAAAAGTCTTACATTTGCCTGAAAACTCTGAAAAAATGAAAGTCTGGAGTCTGGCAATTATTACGTTGCTGAATGATTTGTGGCTCGCGCACTACCGACGAATCAACATATCGATGTCGCTAGTACACGCACCTAACAGCGGGAGGTAGTACTTATATTCACAAAAAACCCGTAATCGTCTCTTGTTGCATGTGATAAATATACTGTATGGGAACGTGTACTTCTAAAATTCGACGCAGATCCTGAGACCCTGTTCATGGCTTTTCTCCAAAATATAATTCCTAGGTAACTGTTTTTACCAAATTTTTATAAAATCCATCTTTATCTTAGAATTTGTTACCAGTAAAATGGATGGCAGTAGAGTCTCTCACTCAAGGAATATTTCGAACATCTAGCGATGTGTAAGTAATATTTATATTAAGATTGCCTAAAGGCATGAAACACCGTGTAACGATTTACGTACCGATGGTTGTAAAATGCTTTAGAAAAGTCAAATAAATATCTCTGCTATCTCGTATCGAGCACTCTTATTGCCAAGAGTATATATATATATATATATATATATATATATATATATATATATATATATATATATATATATATATATATATATATATATATATATATATATATATATATATATATATATATATATATATATATATATATATATATATATATACATACATACATATACATATATATATATGTATAGGTTATCATATGAGAGGCGAGGTGATATCAGTTTTATCGCTCGAGAGACGATATCATATTTTGTCACGAGTGAGCGCAGCGAACGAGGGACAAAATATAATATCGTAACGAGAGCGATAAAACTGATATTACCGAGTCTCGAATGTGATAACCTATTTATCGCATACTTGTGCCTTTATCTAGAGCAAAAACCAGACTACATTTTCAAATTATTTATACTTCGAGAACATTTCAAAATGAATTCAAAATTATTGTTTAAAATACGCTAAACAGGTAGAAATTACAAAAAAAAACTCAAAAATAACTTATCTTTTAATAGCTGCAAATTTCTTTGTGTTATTTTCCTTGTATTATTTAATATCTTTATTCTTATCTCTCTATCGATCCTTCAGTCGGACGCCATCTTTGTTTTGAGCGGGACAAAAAACGATATCGCGGGACAAAAAACGATATCACGGGACATATCGTTTTTATGTCACCGTGTTATCGCCCGGATAAAGGCACAAGTATGTGATAAATATATATATATATATATATATATATTTTTGGTTTGTTTTTGTAATTTATACCTGTTTATTTAGCGTATTTTAAACAATCATTTTGAATTCATTTTGAAATGTACTCGAAGTGTAAATAATTTGAAAATATAATCTGGTTTTTGCTCTAGATAAAGGCACAAGTATGTGATAAATAGGTTATCATATTCGAGACTCGGTAATATCAGTTTTATCGCTCTCGTTACGATATCATATTTTGTCCCTCGTTCGCTGCGCTCACTCGTGACAAAATATGATATCGTCTCTCGAGCGATAAAACTGATACCACCTCGCCTCTCATATGATAACCTATACATATATATATATATATATATATATATATATATATATATATATATATATATATATATATATATATATATATATATATATATATATATATATATATATATATATATATATATATATATATATATATATATATATATATATATATATATATATATATATGTATATATATATATATATATATATATGTATATATATATATATATATATATATATAAATATATATATATATATATATATATATATATATATATATATATATATATATATATATATATATATATATATATATATATATATATATATATATATATATATATATATATATATGTTTCAATAAGTTCTCCGTGTCATTCACACAAATACCCTTTTCAAGATATTTACTTACATACAAATACAACAACCCAGAATGGACATGAATAACTTGCTATTGTCCTTCCACTCACCAGCCACATTATAAAATGATGCTCCAGCCCTTGTGACACTGGAAGGCGGTTTAAAAGGTGGTTGGACAATACTAACACAAGACACTTATAATCTTCATTGAATGTTAGTTTCAATCAGAATAATATGGGATCGATTTTCAAGTCGAAAAACTTTCGGCAGCCATTCTGTTTTCTCTACTAGTAGGATATATATATGAGCTAATATCCTACTAGTAGCGAGCTAATCAGATTACAGAATACTTAATATTCGATGGGAGTCTGTATAATACTAGTAGATAGGTTATCATGTTTACCAAAGGAGGGACAGAGGAAATACCACATTCTTGCACATATAGGCCGGCCCACACCACATCTAATTTTACATACTAGTTACTTAGTTGTTCTTTAATTGGTCAATTATATTAATCTAATTAACTGGTCACTTATATTAAACAGACTTGATCGTCATTATATACTATTTAAGAGCAACGGAATAAGCTTTCGTGATAATGAAATTGTGTATTAACTTTTTGTCATAAAGGTGGTCATACGGCATTGTACTTTGGGAAATCACCACACTAGGTAAGTTCTCTTTTTTCATGTGATAATGTTAATAATTTTTTAATTACAGTGTCAGACATAATGTTTTCCGTATACTACTTCAAGCGCAAAATCTATTCTTGCGTAATAATCTGTTATTTGATTGAAAAAATGGAAAAAACATACCAGTGCATTACATTGAAAAGTTTACAAATTATTTTTTATGTAATAAATGCATGTCTTTAAATTTTTGAAATTGCTTATTGACTCGTACCTTGCACATTTCTTGTTAAGGAGAGGAACCTTACCCAGAAATTACTTCATTCGATGTCTTCACTCATGTCACATCAGGAGAACGAATGGAGAGACCCCCTCAATGTTCGCACGAGTTGTAAGTCAGATTTTTTGTTCAAATTGTTGCGGTGGCAAGCGAGGTGCTATCATATGTGTAACAACTATACACTACTTAGTATATATTTCCAGGTGACTATTGATTTTCCTGTATTCTGATTGGTCAAGATTCGCTATTTTTGAAGTGATAGTCACCGGCCAGTGACTATAGCTTATTGCTTTTTGTTTTTTTAATTCAACAACAAATCTGAAGTGAATTTTTATAAAATTGTGTTGATTATTATTTGTAAACACCTGAAAATTTATACCAAACCAATTAGCCGTCTCAGGCTCCGTGATTACAAGCCCATTCCAAGCCCGGCTTCGGCTTCGACTAATTGGTAAATAGCAACTGGTTTTTCAACATAAATTGGATCAGTGATTTTACGCGTGTAAACAAGAGATGTTAAATGTCTTTAGATACAGTATCATGACAAAATGTTGGGAGCACGAACAGCAAGACAGACCATCTTTTGAACATATCCACGACCAACTAAAGGGAATGTTGATAGAAACAGATAACGTAAGGGGATGTTTGTAACTTCTGTATATATACAGTAATATATATTCACAGGATAAGAATAATTTCGGATGATTGTAAATATTAAACTTAACATTGAGTTCTTAATCAGAATGTGGTAGCAGTAGGGTAGCAAACTCGATTATTGGGGGGGGGGGGGGGGCATACGGTATTCTGTGATTATACTTCATATATTGTGCTGCGCACTATTAATTTCTATTGAAATTCATTGTTTTATGGTCTGTGGACACGAATAATAATATATGAATTCCCCACATTATTGAATTTGCTGCGTCACACGCGCATTGAAAATATGCAAACGGCATAAAGGCAAACGCCCATTTAAAGGCCCAAGGCCTGACTGACCATATGTGGCTGACCACTTTGACATATGTGGTTTAATTTCATGAATCTCATTGATTGTTAGTTTCGACCTCAAATAGCAAAATTTGAGTCGTGGGGTGAGCGCTAAAAGAGGGATAAAACCATATATATATATATATATATATACATATACATGCAATCAACACGATTTTTAAAATCTCAAAAATATAAATCGGTAGCACACTGTATATGAAATGCACCTATATCGAAATGCTTGTAAAACTCAGAATTATCATTCATATATGTTTATAACCATGCATATGCACATCATTTGTTTTATAGAGTGCATATATAAATGTTGTCGAAGTCTGTGAAGGTGGCAATGTGACAACAGATGATCGCAGGATAAGTGTCGAAAGCTTGAAGGACTTACGCTATACCTAAAATAAAGAATACATCGTCTACTTATATCATACATATAATATAAGCGCGCAGACAGGAAAAAGACTTTGTATGCAGTTTAAGCATACTGTACAAGAATGTGTTTTATGAATACCTGCCTGTAAATAACTAAGCAAGTTTGTTGCACGTATTGATTGCATGAATTAATATTTTTCAAATAAAACAATCTACAGGAAAAACAGTTTCTGAGAAAAAAAATTTTTAGTTGCACTAATAACATCAATTGATATGATGGAATTGTCGTTTCAAATCTTAATGCACATGAATTCTTTAATCGGACTTTAGAGAGACGGACTTGGTCCAAGTCGAATTAATCAATTGAAAGGATTTTTCCGTGATCATCGCTGTGTATTTTATTATTGAAAAACATGATACTGAAGAAACTTTTAGAGAACGCTGCTTATGCACAGGAACAAATTTACATATAAATGACGTCGTAGGACTTCATCAGATTCACCCCGAACTCAATTCAGTCCCACCCAATACGTCTATAATTACACGCTTATAAGCGCATGAAATTGAAACATAATTGGCGCATACATGCGGTGATAATAGCAGTGGCGTAGCCAACTTCGATAATTGGAGGGGCGAATATTCATATATTTGTGTTCACAGACCTTAAAAACAATCGATTTCAATAGAAATCAATGATGCAAAACATTATACATGAATATTCGCCCCTCCAATTATCGACGCTGGCTACGCTACTAGATAATAGGTGTCAGATACCTAACGAAACGAACTGTTGGTGTATGTAGGGCTCGAGGCTGGACACTATAGTCTTCAGCCTTGGCAAATAAAACACCAGGCATAAATATAGTTTTTAACGGTAAATTTTTTATTCGATCGCCGCATTTGCTCAGTGGTCTAGGTCGTGCGCCTTTGACCTGTTTGTTTTTGGTTCGAGTCCGGTTACGCGCTTTTCTTTTACACTTTTTTTTCTTCTTCTTAATTTTTTGAATACTTTTTTTCCTTATATTCTTATATTATTTCTTATTAGAACTATTCTCATTAAAATTATTCTCACTCACTATTTTCACTCACTGGGACTGTATCTAGTTCACCAAATTTAGCTAAAGCGCGAGCCCGAAGAGCGAGTAAGGACTGGCTCCAGGTTGTAACGCATCCCAACCGGTTAGGTATCTGGTACCTATTATCACCGCATGTATGCGCCAATTATGTTTCAATGTCATGCGCTTATAAGCGTGTAATTATAGACGTATCGCCTGTCAGTCCACGAACAGGAAAAACCTCATCAGTGACGTCATATTTACCTCACACGTTGGTTTTTGAATAATGTAACATTCCCTTTTTACAGCATGTATCTGCACTTGTCCCAAGTCACGCTCGAATGCGTTTTTCTATCCAGGGTAATATGAGATCAGTTTGAATTTCGAATGATGTGCACGCATAATAAAGAATCTAGGAAATTGCAGTATCTAAGTCAACAAAAAGCTAAATTCTTCTCATTCGTGCAGCCACTTATATAACAGATGCGTGAGCAAAGGAATAAACTAAAAAGCATGGGAACGGAAGTATGCCAGTGGCATTCCGAATATAAGGAAACACCAGCTGCATAGCACATTGAAAAGAGCCTAAAGGATTGCTCTAGCATTGCCCGAAGCTGTGCTGAACAAGACAGTAATTTGCTGAAGCAGGAAGAAAATAGAGAAGGCATTAATGCTTGGTTATTAATGAGGTTACTGTATTGTTAAATGGTACAACATTAATTTTAATGACAATTACATGTAAATTTTCATATTAGGATCTTATTGTCTATTTAAAAAAGCCAGTATTTTATGGAAAGGGCTTGTTTGGTCATCTGGAAAACACGGACAACACAGACACGGACAACGCGGACAACGGACACGTAAAAAATACGAAAAAAAGCAATCAAAGCGGAAAATGAGAAAAAATCATGTCACCCATTTTATAAAGTAACAATTCTATGTGAAATAATAGTTAGGGTTAGGGTTACAGTTAGGGTTAGAGTTAGCATGTTGTCCGTGTCCGTGTTGTCCGCGTGTTTTCCAGATAACCGCGGCTTGTTCAGACTTGTATGCATTAATGCATGCAAAATCGTTCTCTTTAATGTTGCTGAGGATGATTATTATCTATGCAGTAATATTTAAGTGAAATCTTTTGCGTGCACTGATGCATAACCAAGCTGAACAAACCTTTTTTTACAAATACTATAATCATTTTCTAGGTAGACAACAAGATTCTAATATAAAAATTCCACGTAAGTGTCGTACGTGTCCTTGTTTTTTTTTCTAATTGCATCAAAATTATCTTATCATTTAACAATACAATGAAGTACATCAATAGCCAATATATATAAAAAAGATATTAAAAAACAACCTTGAGAATTTTGCTTAATAATTTAAAAGCCTTGTCTAAACTGCATTAAAAAGCGCAATTATAGCAAACTTCATGTAAAAGTGCTGAATATGCACTATTGGTCGAACATTACACCGAGTACCCTCAAAAAAATTTATTGAATTTTTGCAGAAGAAATGCTAAAAAGACTACAGGCTTTTGAAGGATTAAACAAGCGGATTTGATTTTCATATATTTTTTATATTTTTTAAACGTAGTTAAAGCTAATGCGAGCAACGAAACTGAACGATATCGCGCGAGGATTACGGCCTATTGCAGTGGATTTTATTTTACTTATGCCCAACACCCTGGATTGTGGCAAATTTTGTGAAATGTGAAGAAAAGTTGAGCAAATACGAATGAAAAACGCCGATCGAAATCACATATTTGCAATGATCTGGGCATGCATTTTTATGCCAGAGCCTCATTTTCCTTTGTTTTTTAGCGCTTGGGCAGCGAGAGAATACGACTCTGGAGCCGGTTCAAGTCCGTTCAGCTTAAACGGCAGATAAGTAAAAACTATCGAGGAATTCAACGTATTCATGGAACACCCGAAAGAAAGTATTTCGACATAGAAAGAAGAATTATGTTTGAGGGTTTTGAGAGATTTACGTTCTATTAATTGGCCCAAAACACGTTCCCGAGTACACACATTAAAAGTTCTTTTGAGTCGTTCATTCTGACGCTGAAAACAATTCCACAAAATAATTTGCACTGGAAAAGGAATTTGGATGTAACCAACAAAGCAAAGCTCAGAGAGTAGCTAATGACATGCATTAATTACTACCTCAGCTAAAACTTGTCAATTTTAATTTCCAAATGGGATTAAAATTCAACAGACTTTTAATAAATGCTCAACGGGGAAAAACAGATTCGTATTTGCTCAATAGTTTTCCATACTTTATTTTAACAGTGAAATTCAATAGTTATAAGTGTAGTCTTTCCAACTGTTGAAGAATTATTTCTCTACTTTAAATATGACCTAAAGCACTCCAAGTAAATTTATCTTTTTTATACAGCCTGTTATATAGAGGATATTACACGGCGGTGCGAAGATATGAATTTTATCTTCGAGTGGTTAAAACAATATTTTACGAACGAGCGCAGCGAGTTAGTAAAATATTGTTTTCACCACGAGAAGATAAAATTCATATCTTCAAACCGCCGTGTAATGTTCTGTTTATTATATAGTTGTAAACAATTTAAGACCCAAGTCAGTAATATTAATTTTCGATCAATAATGCTAAAAACGTGGCTTTATTTCAATATTATTTAAGCTAAAACAATACCTGTTCATCATTTTAGTGTTTTCTTGTATTATTTCCATTTTTCGGCACAAACATGTAGTTTTTTTCTTTAAACAAAGGTGAGAATATGTTCGCTGCTCTTACAAATATCGCCATTTTGAAAATACAAAATTATTGGCGGGAAACGATTACGTGATCGATACCTTCACTAGTGAAGATATGGAAAATATCTTACGGTGTATTTTCAGTATCTTACTGTCAACTATATAATAAATACATATATCTTATTGAATGGTTTGACATATAATCCGGCCGAGTATTTTACGAGTTTTGAACGTATTTTTCCGAGCCCTGAAAGGGCGAGGAAAATGCGAGAAACGAGTAAAATGCTCGGCCGGATTATATGTCAAACCATTCAATGGGATTTTTATTATATGACATACCTGAAAAAGAACTTTTCCTTCGTTTTTCGGAGGATTTGCATGTATGTGGCCTTGTGAACGGCAAATTATTTCAAGATATTACAATATATAAAATATTACAAATACAAAAACCTGTCAATCAAGTTTTACATTTTTCATTTTGACTGCAAAAAGTCGGATCTTGGCTTCGTCTATACCAGAAAAACCGGTATTGACGAGGGAAAATACGGCTTTTACCATGTAATCCGCTCTCAGATTTTTCGTGTTCTCGTGACCTTATTTAGTAAAATGGCGTCATTGTCATATAATACAGTATTTTAAGGGTTAGATACTGTTGCAAGTGTTTTTGTTTACGAAGCCGCAGCGGCAGAATGCAGTATAGCAGATTTTTGGTTCACCGTACATTTTAGCAAGTGCGATATTTGTAAACCTAACAGTCTCTAACACACTTAATATATGACCTGAGTTTACTGCTTGCTCGCAAATTATATAGTACGTTCACGTCTCTGTCTAATTTCCTTACCGCTAAATATTGCAATGCTCAATTTTGTTTGAGGACTTGTTTCATGCATAAACTGATTACTTTCGTCTTCATTTCATGCCTTGTGCAAAATTTGCAAACATTTTTAATCGATAACTGCACGTTTTTATGCGCTATTGTGAATAATGCACGGAAGACCTTACGGATTTATTAATTAAGGGTTAGAGAGTATAGAGACTGTTGTCAGTGTTTTATTTAGAAATAACGCACGAGCTAAATGTACAATAAACGAACAGAAATAACTTTTCGTTTTGAGCGCAAAATACCAGTTCTAAAAATTCATTCATACTTCGGGTAAAAACAACCAGGTACAGGGGTTTTCGTGGACATTCCACTTCTAGCAAACATTTCAGCATACTGTAGGTTAATTCCGAGAAGGATGGATTCATGTTGTATAAAGATCCGAAGGACGCCCAACTTTATATGACATAAACCAGACTTTTTAGGTGTTTAGCCTACTTAATTTGTGTTTGAGGTTTTTTTCTGGTTGAATTTTTCGACTTTACAATTTTGGTCGAGATTCTTCAAGATTTTGCCGCAAGTTTCATCTAACCAATATTCAAAGTAAAATATGAACTATATCATAAACCAAATTTTTCATGATTACTAATATTACATGTAATGTAATATAATATGTTCATATTAACTTGCTTGATTCATATGGCAGATTCATGTTACACTTGATTCATGTTACGAGAGCGAAAATTTGTGAACGTAAGAGCAATACTGCATGATGAGTAAAAAACTAAACCCTTTCAAATTCAAATTAGCCGCGAATTTCATTACGGTTTATTCCCTACAGAGTGATCATGAGTAAAAATCTGATATTGTTAAAATTCAAACAAGCATCATTGCATTCTTGCCATTTGACAGACGTTAAAGTAAAACAAAATCTGATTCCCAGTGGAAGTTAAGATGCATAATTCTATTCATGCAAGATTTGTCAGAAACAAGACAAAGTCAGAAACAAGACAAGAATACAGACCCATGGGAATAAACCGTAATGAAATTTAAGGCTAACTTGAACTTGAAAGGGCATCAGTTTTTTTACTCACCCTGTATACTGTACAGGGTGTCCCAAAAAACCCCAAAAACTATTGAAAATGATTTATTGTTAACATTTGAATGCCCTAGCACTTGTTGAAAAATTAGAATATCTTTGTAAAGTACGTTTGTTTTGCTCATGGGAATTTACATTTGTAAATTGTTTTCTCTAAATCAAATAAAATTTGATAAAATTTGATTGCATTTTTAGTATGCACTCGTAGGTTTAGTTTTTTGTCTGGCATAAAAATGGTTAACACTGAATATTACAATTAATTATGACGGTTATGTCAATACTTTATCCACTCGTGGGTTCAATTTAGTGTTAGGCATTGAAATTCTAACAATAGATCATTTTCAATAGTTTTACGGGTTTTTTTGGGACACCCTGTATATAAATCCATAAGCTCTCGATACTCATATATGTCAGTATGAAATACATATCATTATATACATGCATGAGTATTTCAGAACCATCCTCAGGGATATAAAGAACTAGATTCATATTAATCTAATATTAATATGAATCAAATTTTTTCATGTATGAGTACGACAGTGCAAACAGAACATACTATAATATTCATTAAGCTTTGTGAACTTTTTGATATTATCAAAACACCCGAAATGCGAGTTGGCACCTGTTTAAGTATATCTTGTCTTGTATGTTTGACGCTAAACCCATGATTTATACAAGATTTCGTTGTTTTTTATTCTTGTACTTTTATGAACTCTTGTGACAAAACAGCTACAATTGCTCGAGTTTTCACTGATTTGACTATGTTAAATCTTGTTTATTTCCTTTTTTAAAAAATAGTTTTTGTTATACCTAGCCTTTCGTTTCTATACCCGAAAATATATCACTTGATGAAGAATAGTAGCAGTACTGAACCGAATAATTTTGCTTGCAATTTTGTTGTATTGCTATGGCGGCGAAAGCGTTTGTGAAAAGCCGATACGTCCAAAAAATACCGAAATATACTAAGAAGCAACCTTGTCATTTCACAAAACGTTTACCTAGAACTAGCAAACAATGTATGGAAAACAAATTAGAGTGTTTTTTTGGATGCCTACTGTCATATTTTTTTTGATAAAAAGAAAAAAACATTGACGTTCTGAAGACGACGTGAAAACAATTCGATTGACGTCCTCTTTAGGACGTGGACAACGTCCTACACACGTAAAAACGAACAAGTTGCTACAGACCTGCAAACAAGTTGTAACAAGTCCGTTCACAAGTTGTTGACAAGATGTATTCGCACTGCTTGTTCCGAATTTGTTAGAACAAGTTTGGAAGAAGCTGTTGACAAATTGTGACAAGCTTGATGGGACTATCAAACCTGTTACAAGATTGTTCCAACAAGACTGATATAGCATGATATAGCAATATTGTTACAGCCTTGTGTTATCAATCTTGTAACAAACTTGCTACAACAGGATTGTACAGAGTTGTTAGAACAACCTTGTAAAAAGTCTGATATTTTCGTCAAGCTTGTTACAAGTTGTCAACAACTTGTTGACAACTTTGGAACAAGCAGTGCGAACACATCTTGTTGACGGCTTGTGTGTTGTGAGATTTTTACGTGTGTACACTAAACCGGATGTGGAATTTCGCGGGTCCACGCCATTTTCACGTCCTCGTCGACGTCGCGTCGTGATTGCTAAAGCTCTCTAGTAACACGTCCGCACTGGCTATAGAAAGGCATTTTTTCAAGAAATATAAAATAATTCTAAGTTATTAATTGTGTAGCAATTTATATAAAACAGGTGAGGATATAACAGCTACTCCGCAGCTCCGCCAACCACGACATGTTGTCCAATTGGCTACAATAGTTAGATTCAAAAAGCGGCTTGTGTCACCCACTTGTGATCTGATTATGTCATGTCAAATTTGCACTATCCTTGGATACTAGCTGGGTTACTTTTGCCCAAACAAAGTCATTGTGGGTAAAATATCGTCAAAGAATAAATTGATCTGGTTTAAATTGATATGAATTATATTGCCAAAAAGCCTTTTTACTATTCAACTATACGACGCCTTGGGATAACGTCTCTCTACTAATGAAAATCCACAATGGATTGTCTTTATTGTATCAAACACGGTCTCGGCTACTTTTGATTTAACGCTCAGTAACATGCAGGAATACACGGCTGAGTTCAGGCTAGTTAAAGTCCAGCCTATTATTCCTTATAAATATTTTTTATTCGTGTTTCTAAATATTAATTGAGAATTGCGGAATATTGCTATACCACGACATAATACTCTGTGGGTAAACTAGTGCTAGAGTGTACTGGCTAAACTCGAAACAGCTAAAACGTGCCGCGTGACAGGTTGGCACTTATTTTATACCCAAAAGTTTAAGTTATTAGGAAATTGCTAGCATTTTTCTTTCCCCATTAGCAATATAATTGTGTACAACAAGCGTAACAGTAAAATTTAGTCTGAATAGACTTAATATACCGTGTCAATGAACTACATTCAAACACTGTCACCCACGGCGATATGACTGACAATTACTGACAACGTACACGGAACTTAGGGAGAAATCTGCATTTATCTTTAGGCTGGGCACGATAGGCTTCCTCTATAGATTACAATAAAAATACGTCATATGCATAATTTTACGTTTGATTGAATTTATTTCGTGGTCTCAAGTATACAGCTAATTCAACTGTTCAGTGCTTAACAGGATTATTACACCAGAATGTATTTC
This sequence comes from Muricea muricata, assembly GCA_963855995.1. Classification (NCBI taxonomy): domain Eukaryota; kingdom Metazoa; phylum Cnidaria; class Anthozoa; order Malacalcyonacea; family Plexauridae; genus Muricea; species Muricea muricata. The sequence goes on from OY979716.1 coordinate 107,362,416, forward strand.
GCAATGTGTTCATGCGCTGTTATATTTGAAACTTGATATTTATTAAACATCGAGGCTATTTTGCTGACAGAATCCTGCTCAAAAAAGCAAAGACCACAAGTTACGCCAGGCCAAAATATTTGTGATGTTATACTAGAAGGTAAATGTTTACACCATAAATTTAAAATGATATACTATATAGGTACCATTGACATATATATCTTTTTCTTATTATTGGGCATTCGATTAAATCCCCGTAAGACATTGATGAAGGAATTTCCAGAACTGAATATATTTTTCAGTGTTTACTAGTGATATTTACTAGCAATATAATGAGACAATGACTCACGAAGCACCATATGATTTTGCTCGTAAAGTCTATATACGTACAAAATCAGTAACTTAAACTTGTTGTTTAAACAGGGTTGTTGCGTATATATAACATAAGTAAACAAAGACAGAGTTGCAATCAAAGTTGCAGCCCAATAACAAGAGAGGCAATATCAACAATGTTCGAAAGCCTTATACCTTGTGGTGCCTGTGGCAGTTATCGCTTGAGCTAAGCTCGCACATTCACCGTTTATATCGTTGTATATACGTTGTCTGATCATAGCCAGCAGCTGTAGTTTAAAGATAATCTTGTTTTCATCATGTTTCATCTTGAGCGCGTTATATTTGTGTGAGATCGAACCTGTCGCAATACTCAATCAAATCTCACCTCACAGCGATATGTGTAATTCGAGTGGCGCTTTGGCTAATGCGAATTTTGTTATCCGACGTCATCTATTATTTCTCATTTAAAAAAAATATAGCTTTAAATGGGGCTGCATGTCAGGCATTGTTAGCTTTGTTATTTTTTCTAAAACGCTTACACATTTTGACAGCGTTTTAATTAACATTGCATACTGTTTATGTACCATTCGTATAAATTCTTGCAGTGACGCCTTGTAAAAACATAAATATAATGTGAAACTGATATTATTTCACCATGCTCTACTGTACATACGCGTGATATTGACTTCATTAATCGCTAATCCTTCTAAACCGAACTCACTAGAACAGAAACCCAGCAGCTAACTCGACTACATCCAATTTCCCTTTTAAATATATTTGTAGTATTTTTCTCGGGGAGTAATTCGAACCTCCGCTAACTTTGGACTTTGATTTAACGGGTTTCTACTGGACCAAACTAATCTTTTTGGCTTTGCAGTCAGTCATCTCAGAGTCTAGCGCATTTTGACTATTAGTGGCAGAGTGGCTATATTAGCGCCCTTTGTTGTTCATGTTTATTGATAATTCTGCTCATGCACTTTCGTTGACGTTTCACTAAATTGTGATTTGTGGCATTTGAACTCTGTAGTTTGTAGTTTAGATTGAGACGGCGAGGAATAAGGCGACAGCGACTTATTTCCAATGTGAAGCGTTGAATTAAAGCTTTTATTAAAATGCATAGACCTCAGTTAGAATATTTTATGGTTGATAATTTCGATTTTATTACAAAGGAAGTGTTTGCGGTAAATTGTTTGCCAAATGTGAGTAAGGAAAACGCCTAAGCAGAAACGGAAACGGAATGGAGAAGATTGACGGAATGGAAAAGCGTGTAAAACGCGAAGCGGTGGAAGCATAAAGCGCGGAACCACAGGCGTCTCTGAATTAACTTGTTCTTGCAACTTCTTTGTGAAATTAATTAACCAAGCACCTTATGCCAAGCCGAATATTTCCTGCTGCATAGCCATATATCCCAGTTAATGTAAGCATACAAAGGTAACTCATGAAAGATTGTCCATCCAAAGCGCATATGACAAGATATACGCGCGCAAAGGATGACGGGTTATTGCTTATTTTCGAATTGAATCATAATCGTCGGAATGTTTTTTGAAACAGCATCGAAGACACATAGCAAACTAACGACGGTACATTTTACGACTACCTGAATTAAATTAGCTGACTAGCTGTATACGTAAGCATGCTAGTTATGCTATAACAAACTGAGAAATTCCGCAGTAAAATGTGGGTTCAGGCAAAGAGTTACATCAATACAGAGCGAAACACGAGTTAGTTTTAAGTAAATAGTCATCGTCAAAAGTCTTAAATATAGGTGAATATATTTGAGCTAGAGCGGAAACATCATCGCAATGTCTAGATTTCATATTGGTGACTTGATCTCAAAATCCAGGCGATTCTCAACAAAAGAATTTGTCCCTTCATTACTTTGTATTTCTTTGTAGAGAAGCGATCGTAGAGAAGAATAGTCTAATAAAAGGCGGATTCTCATGATGAATATGAGGGTTAACATATAATTAGATTAAAAAAAAGAATTCATTAGTAACGTTTCCTCATGAACCCACGCGTCATTTGCGCAACTTTCGATCTCTCCTATAACAGGAAGACCATGATCTTGTCAAGCAATGTGTAGCATACCCTTTGTCTAGCCTCATCCTACAGGTCACCCTGACAGCATTGACGAATTCAAAAAATTCTCTTCTTTATCTCCGTGGATAGTTACCTGGTTTCGCAATGACCTAAAATAGAGAAGAAACATCACCACGATTATAGAATCATGAATTAGAATCATGTTGTTGTAACATTAGAGTTTTTATTATATGCGTGACAACAGTCATCATACATTCACATAATGATATGCTGTAAGGTGGTTAGGATGATAAAGAATATGTGTGTGTGAAGAATGACACATCACAGCACGTTACAGACAATCAGTTGACAAAACAAAGGAAAAGCGGCTGAAATTATAAAAGCAGAAAATATAATAAAATATTGTAAACTCAAGATTTGAGATTTTAAAACAAGACAACAATTTTGTGGCGATATTTCTTCTCTATTTTTTTCGTCATTGTTAAACCAGGTAACTTTTTGCGGAGAAGAAAGAGAATTTTGAATTCATATATCGTTGTTGGCAGAGTGACCTGATAGAAGACATGCTAGAGATGACTGGACTTTATTATTTAGTCTGAAGATGCCTCAAGTTAATGACGAAACATAACTAATGAAACTTCTTTTGAATCCTATTGTTTTGATGGCTTTGTTGAAGGTTATGTATTGGTCCTCGTATTCATTATAAGAATCCGTTGTCTACCTGCCAAATTGAAATCTCTGGCTCTGATAATCTCTGGCCCGAAAGCCGTTATTATAGCTATAAGAGAAAAAGCAAAAGGCAAAACAACTAAATAAATTGCACGAAGAATACGGTAAATCGCTACGAGTATGTGGCGGCGACAAAAGTGAAAAATGTGTGACAGCGATAAGATTAATCAAAGAGTAATTTTGTGGAAACATCACATAAATTTATAGTCAGATAATAAATTTACGTACTTAATTTATTAGATGATAAGATTATGCTTTGATTAATCATCACCATGAAAACATACAAGGAATTTAGCGACAGGACTCTTATAAGGCTCTTCGACGAGGAAATATAGGTATGATTAATGTTCGTTGTCATTGCGTGATATCGGTCGACTGAGAAAAAGTGAGTGTGGGTAGACTGTCTGCTTTGAGCAATTCAAGTGAAAGAATCTTTAAAGATTAGCTTTGATCGAAAGTATGACTATGATTTTTGAAAGACCGGATACTCTGACATTTTGGAACAACTGGTTGAGAAAATGCTTAAAGACGAACATGAAGACTGTTCTCCTCAGTCCTGGCAGAAGAGTGGAAAGCGTTGTCACCGGCGATTATCGTCCGACCAAGATAAAGCGCCAATGATTACAAAAGTATTGCCTGTTCGTAAAGAATTAAGATGGGCAATGGTCAGAATCTTTATTTTTCACGACTGAAGGAGATAACTTTCATGCACGATCCGATTCTGAACATTATCAGTCTACATTACGGTATACTGATGAACGCCGTGTACTGTGAAGTACGTATATGTGCCGTACTTGGTCAAATCTGACGATGCACGTATCACTCAAAAATCTTCTTAATAGCCTACATTTTGCATAAAAAGACAATAAAATCTAAGGAAAATCTAAAATCTGTCATTAATGAACAACTCAACTATTTTGGAAATACTGAATTATTTTCTACTAAAACTATTTTCGAAATACTCATTCACAAAAAGTGTATTAAAGGCAACAAAAAATTATATTTTCTTGTTTGAAAGAGACTCTAAAATAACATAATATAGAAGTCCATTACAAAATTTTTATATCTGTTTTACTTCGGGAGATATTCTGACCTAAATAATCGAACTGTTCGCCATCTTTGATTAATTTTTAACCTCATTAATTTTGGTGACATCACAACAGGGATAAGCGATTCAAAGCTTCTCCTTAATACGTACCACCAATAGAATATTTGTGAAACTTTTTCAGTCCGTACTGAAATCCAAAACACTTACACTATGTGTGTGGTTATTGGAGAAGATTAATCATTGTGTCCTAAGAAAAAAAATTGCGTGACCCAAGTTGTGACGTATCATGCATATCTACAAATATTTGACTTCTATACATTGTTTTGGAGTCTCTTTCAAATAAGACGATATAAATTTTTGTTGCCATTTCCGTTTAAATAGAATTAAAAAATAACTACACTTGGTAATTTGAAGGTTGACATAGCTTCGCATTTTAAGGATTTCAAATTGCCGACAAAAATAAGGGCAAAGTCAAATGCTATAACCACAAGGTAAATAAACTGTGATAATTCACTGAGTTAAACGTTCATAATGTGTTGTATTCTCGTATACTTGCTTATTTTTGGTATAAATGTAACTGAGATCGATTTTTTGCATTCGTATATTTTTGAGTTTTGTTTTAGTTTCTGCTGAAGCAATGATCGTTCTGAATCAGCATACAATGATATCTATATGAAACTAAATTATCTGCTATTTTTTACAAGATCTGCTCTTCATTTTGATACCACCCTGTGTCTCTGTTAAAGTGCTGTATTTTCACAAATGTTTAGAGCAAACGAATACAAAACAGAAAAGTAATGCGAAAAATTTTAAAATTGTGTTAATCTTAGCGCGCGTGCGGCCGAATAGATAGGTAGATATATAACTTTATTTAAACACGCTGACCTCGTCAACCGAAGCTGATTTCCACGAGGGGCGTGTATATGTGCATGTACAATATCATAACAAAATTTACTAAAACTATTTACAATAATAATATATAGGTAAAGTGAGGTATAGTTAAAAATGTTTGACGAAGAACTTGTTAGGAAGTAATATAATAATAGTACGTAAGGAGACAGTCTATTTACAGGTATAGTATATACGTGTACAGTACTTGATTTTAACTATCAACGATTCTTGGAAGAATTGCGTACTTCATCAATGGCTTTAAAAATATTAACCGTTGTTTCGCTTTAGCTATTGTTTAAAACAATCACCAAATGGTTTTCCGTGCAGGATAGCGTGATCCATACACTCGGGACGTTGCTCGACGTTCGGTGAGCTCGAAAATGCTCTCACTTTCCCACTTTCCGAAAATCTCGCAACAGTTTTTTTTACCACAGTTTTTTTTTTGAGTTTTCACTGGTCTGATCTCTAGTCTACTGTAGTCGTCATTTCAACTGCTAAGTTGTATCACGTCAGTTATTGCCACCAAAATGGTAGCCTAAGTACCGGCGCATTGAGGAAGGTTTTATGTACGGGAGAAAGTAGAACGGGAGATTGCGCAAGGAAAGAGAGCGCGACAGGAGGACGGTCGAAAATTATAGCGCCTGCAAGAAAAGCGTATGTTTTTGCATCTGTTACGTTCATTAGCCGACGCTTGAAGCTGATTGGCTAACAAGTGATCAGGTTTTTCCATTTGTTCAAAATTTGACCTCTGTCTTGTATGATACGGCAAAATACGGGTAAACAACGTTGACGAGGTTATTTCGCAAGCAAAAAACGATATTAAATTAGTGACAAGCCCCTTTATTCAGCTGAAAGAAGAGCAAGTCAAAGCCGTACGTGATCTTTTAAGAGGGAACTCGAAGGATGTCTTCGCCATATTACCGATGAAGGCTTGATTTGTTCGAGCACGAGATTATCAAACGCCAAGAAACGCAGCTATTGTTAAGGACCAAATTAAGGGCTGCTTTCCATGCACTTTTGCATTTTTTCTACGTGCGTGCACGCACGTAAACGTTTAGCTACATCCTTTTAACTTTGTGTTACGAAATATTTTATTGAATAGACGGACATTTATGATTTTTTTAATATGCATTCATTATGATAGCTCAGTGATTGGTTAATCGGGAGGATGCAACACATCTGATAGGCTGAAAAATAATAGATTAAGGTAGAAAAGTATAGTGATTGTGGAAGTCAAATATGAACCTCTCTAAAATCTCCGTTATTGTTTATGAATGTCTTTAGTTCTATAGGTCATTTCTTTATCCAAAGACGCACGAACAAACATAACTAGCTATAAACACTACCCAAGCAGTGATGTATTTAACGTACGAGTAGATGTTGAAGATAGTATATAATTGCATGTGAGCTTCAATTTGAAGCTTATACGTGTATATCGGGCGTATTTTCGTTTACGCTATTAATATGCAGGGTGTATAAAAAATATCCCAAATACAAAATCGCTTCTAAATTGGATATTTGAAAATTACGGTTACCAACAGCAACCAACGGCTAAAATAGGACACCAGGTGCACATATCTCAGTCAATTTTGTCTTCATTTGCTCCATCTTGTAAGCTAGCGAGGGAGTTCAAAATGCTTAATTTTCACGATCAAACTAATATTTTATCACCTCTGAAATACTGCGACAAATTAATCACTTCCTAACCCTTGCCCAAGGGTTAGCTTGGCAAGCGGGTTACCCTATTACAGTATATTTATAAGAAGCCATAACAGGTGCTTCGAGCGTTTATTTGGCATAACGTCATAGCGTCAACGATGAATGAGAAATAGGAAGAGACAACACAAACTGATTATTAGACAAGTAATTTTTATTTAAAAACATCCATTTTATCACATTGTTTTCAATAATACCGAATACATTGTTGTATATACTATACTATATATACAGCTCGCGCCTGGGCCGCCTGTGATACAAGAAAACATATGTAAACACGACGTATCGCAGGCAGACCGCGGCCGAGCGCATCAGTTCCAGTAAACGCTGAGGAAGCATCTTGTTGACAGTACAAATCAATTATCTTAGACTGAAAGCAAATACTGTTGAACTTGAAAATTTTAACTCGTATTCTAACGTTGTACACGCAGTAATTTAAGCTTTTATTTACTAAACTTTTCTTTACTACTTCTTTCTTGCGCTTTATACATGACACATAATGCACGAAGACGATGGAAAAAGTTGCCACTTGCCAGTTACTAGTACACTGACTTTGCATCATTCCTAAATTTATTTGCTCTGCAGGCTCTAATGTAATAAGAATGCATGACTTTTCAAAAAAATGTTCTAGATTATTCAATTATATAGAGGGTTAGTGAGATTGCTGAGGGTTTCTTTATTTTCTTTATAAAGATCTACCTAAAGAACAAAGAGTCTAAAAAGCTCCTTGAATTTAGCACATTTTCATCACGCACTTAATCAATGAGCTAAATTGAATAGTTATTTCCGGCCTATGCATTATTAATTGTCTCGAGATTATTCAGGATAGCCATAAAACACAAGTGTGATGACGAACTTTTACAATTAATGTTTTGAAACTGCTCTTAATACCAAAAAATCTTCCTCCGCTTACCCGGCTGCATGTTAGTTAACTAAAGTTTTGGGTGGAAAAAACCCTCTCGGTTTTAAGCCTTGTTCAAACGAAACCAACATCTCGTTACATCTAAACGTTGTACAATGTTGGACGAAAATTTTATGGAACTGAACCAAATTTCTTCCAACATTATCCAACACAATGCACAAATGAGCCCAACATGTTGCATCCAACAATTAATGTTGGAAGATGTTAGACCAGCATGTTGGCCTCGTTATGAACAAGGCTTTGCAAACGTTTTCAAGTCGTCGATGTTTCCGAGGCACAGTTTGAGCTATCGGCACTCGCACATTGCTACACAATAGCATTGTTGGCTCATGTTTCTGCTCTCGGTCATTTGCGGGACAGCTAGAATCAAACGTTATATATAATTCGTTATACTGTATACAGAATGCTATCATATTCTTATTAGAAAACAACAAAACGAGGTATTTTGAATGTTATTTGTTAATAAGTGTTGTTGATTTTGGATGAGATAAAAACAATAAGAAAAGTCCGCGATACTATGGTGTGACACTATAATCCTTTAAATTACGCACAGTAATTAACATATGTTATGTGACTATGCCTGATCATCATATCCTCAGGACGAATGTGAAGGGAACCAGTGTATAACATGAACGGCAATTATCTGTTTGATTTTTGTGTGTAAATATACACATGTGAAAACGCACAACCTTGATGACTGCATTGAACAATGTTTCGCAGCCCACTTTGTTCGTTGTCGTCTACAATATAGTTCAGCTTTGATACACCTGATGTCCTGACTGCGGGATGATTCAGGCCAAACAATGATAAACAATGCCTTTGGAATCATTCTTTTGTTTTCACAGCAGTGTGCTTCGGGTTATTGTCTTGCTGAAACATCCATCCTCATTGCAATTTCAGCAACTTTACAGATGGAAGCATGTCTTTTTGTAGAATTTCCTGATACATTAGGCTGTTCATTTTCCCTTCAACGACATGATGTTTGCCTGTCTCACCAGATGAAAAAAACTGCTTTCAACATGCTTAATGGTTGGTAATTGGTATTGTGTTTTTTTGGATCATATGCAGTGCCTTTCTTTCTCCAAACACGCCGTGAGATTGTTTCCACCAAAGAGCTCCAGTTTTGTCTCGTCAGATTACAATATCTTGTCCCAGAAGTGAGCTGGCTTCTCGAGATGTTCACGGGCAAATTTTAGACGAGCATGATCACGTGCCCGGTCTTCAGGAGAGGGGTCTTCCGCGGAGAACGAGAATATATTCCTACTCGATGAAGTGCCCGACCAATTGTATCTTGGCTAACGTGGGTGTCAGCTGCTTGCAAATGCCTTTGAAGTTCTTCTCGCGTAGTAAATGGCTTTTGCATCACTTTTCGCGTAATCAGCCGCTCTGCGCGTTCGTCTAGCTTCCGAGGACGTCCTTTTCTCGGTAGATTGGTAATGACGCCATATCTCTTCCACCTTAAAATGATGGCTCTGATTGCACTAACACGGATGTTGCACCTGCTCGAGATCTTGCGATAACCCATTCCACCACTGTGTTCATCAACTATCAGCCTACGCATTCGTTGTGATAGCTCCTTTGTCTTCCCCATGGCGTGATTTGCTACAACTCTGTCGAATCTGGAATGAGAAATTAACGTGCATCATGCATGTTATATGCCATTGCTGGTATTGCGTGGCCAGATCTGATTGGTTGCATGAAGCTTGATGTGCAGCCAGATCTGGTTCGTTGACTGACTTGCTGTATGGAAATTAATGTTCTTTCTCTACGTCATGTAGGCTTTTAGCAATGTGTCCAATACTTTTGAGCAGTGTCTTTTTGGATATCTTTCAATAAAATATTTGATAAATTACATTCCCTCAGTATCTTGCTACATGCAAAATTTTATTGCAGTTACTATATCCGAATAACAAAAAAATTTTAAAAAACCACTTGAACTCTTCAATACACAAAAAATGCCGTGTGTCCAATACTTTGGCGTAATTGACATATATTTAACATGTGCATATTTACACACAAAAATCAAACAGATCATTGCCGTTCATGCAATACACTGGTTCCCATCACATTCGTCCTAAAGATATGATGATCAGGCATGGTCACATAACATATGTTAATTACTGTACGTAATTTAAAGGATTATAGTGTCACACCATAGTATCGCGGACTTTTCTTATTGTTCTTATCTCATCCAAAATCAACAACAATAATCCCCGAGCCAACGGCGCGAAGCGCCGTGCGAGGGTACTAATTCCGCACGGCTATTTACACCCGGGAAAAGGAAAGCATAGCGAAGTCTGAAGTTCATCAAATATAACGGGCGCGTGGTTCAAGGGTGGCGGTGAGTGGGAATGGGTGGTCATCACTGATCTCAAAAATATGGCGGACTATATTGCACTACAATATTCCGTATTTTTGCAAAAAGATTTGGCAACTTTCACAACCAACGAAGGGTGGTCATTTCTGATCTCAGGAATATGGCGGACTATCAGGAGTAGCAAACACTTAAGGCATCCAAAAAGGCGAGAAATAAGACGAAAACGACTGCCACAAGACTCTTGAAGAGAGATTAATTCGGGGAAAATACAGAGAAGCACCAAGAATTGACTATGGCGTGAAACACAAGGCAAGTTTGTTGATAATGCGTATTTATACTTGTGTTTTAATGCTTTATAAAGGCCGGCGTGGCCGTACTCATCCAGTCTATTCACTGTTTAAATTCCAGAGTAAGTTTATGTTTTGTAAATGCAAGACTGTCTTCTTATTACTAATGTAATTAATAGGTTGTATTTTATACCAAATTTAAGCTTACATTAGGCGTAATAACATACTGATGACAAATGTTGTGCTATTTAAAAAAATTGTCAATAAAACAAGGATTAAAAACTGATATTTTGTCATTTTGAAAAAAATACACAGAAAGATTAACAATTGCCGTGTTGCTATGACAACAACCTATCTTAGTACTTCATGTAATTCCGAAAATATAGTTGCATGCTCTTAGTTAGTGGCGAGGGGTTGCTGCATGCATGTATTCCTAGTTAACAAATAACATTGCGAACACGCTAAAGTATTGGACACACGGCATTTTTTGTGTATTGAAGAGTTTAAAACTGCATATTTGTATATTTGTCTAGATATATATATTTATATACGAGCACGGCTCTCAGGAAGCTCATTATTTGTATGGATATATATATTTATATATGAGCACGGCTCTCAGGAAGATCATTATTTATGTATCACTGCATATTTGTATAGATATATATATTCATATATGAGCACGGCTCTCAGGAAGATCATTATTTATATATCACTGCATATTTGTATACTATTATATATATATATATATATATATATATATATATATATATATATTTATATATGACCACGGCTCTCAGGAAGATCATTATTTATGTATAATAATGAGATTCCCGCGCTAAAATAAAGTTTATACATACTTGCATACATACATTTACTACTTTTGCAAATAAAACATTTTGGAGCAAATTTGTGGGGTCAACATCACCGATTTTTTAAAGCGTGAGCGAGATTTTCAACACTTGTCTCAAGGGTGGAAACTTTCAACACTTGTTTTCTAATTCATGATCGATAGATATTAATTCAAAATAGCGAACCAATTCCTTTTATAAACGTACAAGGATAGGTTTATTGACAAAACGAGCAGATGGAACTTGTTTCACAAATACATTCGGAGAAGGTATACAAATAATAAATTAAACAAATTACCAAAATGATGCAGTAAGAAATTGGGAACGATTTATACATGGCATTGTAGAACTGTTGCTTTTTCGCCACAAACTTGCCAGTTTATATAAGACGCCGCATTTTCGTCCAAATTATTCCGTCCTTAATTAATATGTTTATTTAAATAAACAAAGAATAATTATTTTTTATAAACCTCTATTAATCATACATATCTATGTGTTAATGACCTGTTTCAAGCGTCTTTACGCGCATATAAAATCAAATCGGTCGCTCTGGCTCTTTTTTAATATTAATATTTCTTTTCTAGTGTTTAGTCCACGATATTACTATGCAATTCAAGACAATTCTTCCGGAATGTTTTCTTCACTATTAAAATAAGTATTTCAGAAGGTCATATGGCATTCAGACACCTAGGTTCATAATTAAGATTAATTTAAATTTTAATATCGGACAACGAGGTAATATACATATATGAAGCTCGTATCTTCGGTTGTGATAAAGCAAATTATCAACGTGAAATCATTTCAAAACATGCATGGGCGTACTGAAGGATTAAAGTGTTATACGAGACGTACATGTATAAACACTGAAGTTTTAATGATCAAATCAGAAAAAAAAAAAACATGAATGTGATATACTCCTTGTATTAGCGTTGTCTTTTCCGAAATAATGCAAGACGTTGCTGCCTTTTAAAGTTATGTGCTGTTAATGTTAATAATGTCAAGCGGTAAGTGGATAAAGAAGAGTAAGAATGATTTAGGATCGCAGCTGTACTGTGCACTATTGCAAATTCTGTAATATACGCTAGCAAGACAGTCACTTTCCTCGCGCATTTTTTAATAAAGCAGCCATCGCAGATAAATCATTGAATAATTTATTCTATACTAATAAACTATTTGAGAAACGTGTCACAAATGGAGTTTGTGGCCTGATGTCGGCGCTAAATTTATTGACTCACAACTATTTAATATTCATGTCATTGCATACACTACAAATTGCCAGTAGCAAAAAATTAAACTACAACATCGGGGGGCCAGAAAAAACCTTAATCCGTAAGGAAACCTGGGTCTTGCCAAGATGTTGCAGTGTCTTCCGACAGGACGAGCGTGTGAAAAAAAGAAGTAAACGTGCGTCGTGTATCGTCCAAGATGAATAACCTTCATCGAGCTTATAGTTATATACTGTCCGTATTATTATTATTAATTCCAACAAATTACCAAAAATGGCACAAAAGGATACAAATTAAACTAACAACATTACATAGCAGTAAAAGAAATATAGAGATATTACAAGGATGTGTTGATTATAATACTATTCTAGCAAGTCAAATGCTGCTAATATATCAAAACAATACTTTGACGAGATTTTTAAGATATTTTTGTCTTCCATGGCCAAAACGTAGTGAAAAAGGTCTTGTGTGTTGAATAGCATCAAAAGTTTATTAATTCATATAAGTTATCTTTAAATTTATTTCTTAGTACGTAATTTTTAAATTTATTTCTATATTATTATATTAATTTATTTACTTATTAGCATGTGCTATGCAAATATGAAATAACCGTACAGAAATGTATTGTCTACTTATGCTACGCAATCATAGAAAGTTATTCAGTGCAGGGATGATTTATATGAGTTGATTTTTGATGTGATAGAATGTAGAAGTAAGTTAGAAATTTGTCTTTCGAAGAAGAGAGTTTTTGTTTCATTTTACCGCTTCTGCTAGTGAAGGAATATACCCTTCGTAATGTATTTGTCGTTAATACACTAGTATTATCATATTAACCCAAAAATGCAACATTGAGTTTAAACGTCTATATCTCAGGCATGTTCAACATTTAAGTTATACATTCTTGCTTGTAATTAACAATATTGCAATATAAGATAGCGACTTTCGTTAATGACAAGTACAGCAGCACAAAGAAGGGGGACCCGGCGTACTAAGCTGAAAAATGATAAAACTGGACTGAAAAAGTCTTGTATCTTTTGAGAAAAATAGGTACGCGTAGCGTACATGTGGGTAGCCGCAAAAAGATCAGTGAACTAGGCTAGTTATTTCGAAGTTTGCGACGCTACATGTACTTCAAGTGCATTTTTTTACCATTCTGATTGTCCCACTTGAAAATTTACCTTTTTTGAGGATTCTATTATTTGTTTCCAATATTATCTGGCAAGATCTCGAAAATGGTCTATTGTGAGTGTGGTCACAATTTTCCAGGTTATGCTCAAGCCACCCGCTAAGTAGACTTCTGGGGGTTTTATGTAACAAAGTCCACTATTGATACAAACTGAAATTAATTCCTAGATTACATTGCAACTTCATGTTCAAAACTGGTGTACCATAAGCATTTCAATGGTTAATTGCGACAAATTTTCATGCTTAATTATATGTTTCCACTGTTGTAATCTCTCTTGCCAAAAAAGTGTACTAGCAAACATATAAATTGGACACAGTTATGACAAAGTAGTTTGCACATTTGCGCGGCTGTTTCCACAAAGCTAAACTAGTATAAAAGTAGATTTTATCAATAGCATAATTAGTCACATAAAGTACAAGATATGCAGCCAACATATGTACCGGTACACCAAAAATAAAGAGAATGTTTTGAACATAAGTATGCAGAATTGAAGAAAATAGAGAAGGAAAAAATAAAGCTAAGATTCCAGGATGGTGGTACACATGAAAGTATATATAGGCATGAAGCCAGGACTTAATGGAAATAACAATAAGTTTTCAGAAGTTTTCCAATTTTAAATTTTGATTGATAATGGAGCAGTGGCAGACACTGGGGGGGGGGGGAGGTGCGAAGGAGGGTGCAAGACCCCCCAATAATTTTTACTGAAGCTTTAGTTTTAAAAGGTGGAAGCACAAGAAAGTTTTTATTTCAATAACTGGAATCATTACTTATCATTCAGTACAATTTAGATATATAATATAACCAGATTGTGCATCAGGGCTTAGGCTTGAAGTCAGATTTGGCTCTCGAGACTTGAAGACAATTGTTGTATGGAGAAAATACAACCCCAAATTTCCATAATAGTTTATGTCCCTCTTTCTGTTTAAATTTTCACATTCGTTTACCATTGAGAGTAATCCATAAAAAAATCATGTCTTCCACATACTTCACAGCCTTCGAAATTCTGTAAAATACCATTCCCAAATACTAGAAAAAGTGTTTCAAGGATTGTAGTTTTCAAAATTTTCCTCTACGAGCATGCCCCCAGATCCCCCTACCATGGGACGGACATATAAATCTTAAGAGGCCCCTGGAACTCCCCCCCCCCCCCCAATATTTCATGAAGTGTCTGGCACTGAATGGAAGATTGCTCAATTAATCAGCTACTAACTAGTTTATTCTAATATAAGCAAACTATTTATTACATATGATGTCAAACAATAGCTTTAATTTGTAAATTTGTTCTTCCATATTTAATAACTTGAATTTAAGAAACAACAGCAGGCATGTTGTTGTTAAATCTTTAGGTTTGAATGACACCACAGCTCCAGTATTAATGCACAGCTTTTTTGCACCATTCAGTTATTCGCTATTGGCAAACACGATGTGGTGAACTCTTTAAACAAAGCAAAGAACAGGTATGAATCCCCTTGTATCACCACTAATTGTTTGGAGATAACAGTACGAAATCACTCATCCAGAATGGATGCCAGCTTGTTTGCAAGGTTTAATAGTTATATCTTATCATCGTTTATCAATCTGAGAATCAGGTAATTTGAATCACATCATTTCTAAAGCATATTTGCAAATAATAGTTATCAGAAATTTTTGTTATTTTCCTCCCTTTGTCCTGTATCAATGTGTCAACTGTCAAGCTGTTCAATGGTGCTTCCCTTATTTTAGTACTTGCCACTTGCATGTTTGACATCTCTAGTTCCAATGAACATTTTATAATTCTGCATGAAAATAGCAAATAGGTTTGAGGGCAAATATATCGATAGTTCATCTTTGTGGTCTTTTCGTCGATTTGATATCGCATTAATCATTGATCTCCCAACAACACTGACATACAGATGGGCAGCAGCTAGCCTAAAAACAAAACAATGTCAAATTAAAGACAAATGTAAGTACAGATTGTATACGAATATGATGAGACATGTGGACAGTTCAATGTACACGTATAACGCCAATATTAAACAAGAACTGTGTGATTCTATTCGCACGGTCATAAATAAGATTTTGATCCGTGTGATTCTATTCGCACGCTCTTAAATTAAATCAAAATATTCCATCAGCGTACACAATCAGCGATTGGAATAAGAAAACTCATTATTTCAAAGACAAAATGGCACTTACCTTCAGTTTAACACGACGGTATTTGTCAACAAGAGTCTTGAAATGGCGAGAAAATACAATAATAAAAGCACAAAATGAGAAGAAAATAATGCAAAATTTTGCTTACCTTTACGATTTACACTTTGCGTCCACAAAATATCGAATTACAATGGTCGAACATAAGTGAGATAAATCACATGGCACGAACTATGTTGAAATATCTTACATTAATAATCGCGATGGTTACATTACCGCAGTACAAATTACGTCATAAGAGCGGCTCGTCTTCCACCTGCCACCTGCCACCTGCCATCGTCCGATACGGTAACATAGTGGTTAGCCGCTGACCGCGCGCGGGCGGCTACCCACAAAAACTGTTAATGTTAATTATAAAAAACTAAAAAAAGAATTTGAAAATCCATATTATGTGAATCTTTATATTGGACCAACTGTACATGTAGCATGGATTATGAATTTACTAGTGATTATACATTAATTTTTACACTGTGCAAAATGGCTTACAAATTTGTTGATTCTGCATGGCCACATCCATACCATACCATACCATACCATACCATACCATACCATACCATACCATACCATACCATACCATACCATACCATACCATACCATACCATACCATACCATACCATACCATACCATACCATACCATACCATACCATACCATACCATACCATACCATACCATACCATACCATACCATACCAGGGTAGGTTCACAGTATAGATTTCTATACTCTCTTCGACCGTATTTTTTTCTAATGAATATTCAGAGTAAGTAGCTAATCAAACATTTGTAATAATCCTGTTCATGTATACAAAATCTTTGCGGCAATTTTGTTGCTCGTTACACCCTACTTCAAAATTGATTTTGTTTATTTTATCATTGGAATACAGATTGCCATTTGAAGTAAGATTTTTGCTACTTTGGTAATTGGCAGAAGTTAACATGGATCTGACAGCTTGGATATTACTTCTTTGCGCAACTACATGTACCTTGTCCCAGAAAATCGAATTGTGCACCAACGCAACAGGTTTGTAAGATGACATGTCATTGAAATACATGTATGGAATGCAATCCTTAATGTAATTAAATCTACTAGAAAAGGACTGCTACACATTTAAAGCTTTGCAATGATGCCTTTAACATTACTTTTGAAAAGCACTGGTCCTGCACGGGTCGCACTCCCTCACGCCTTTTTGATGCGAGCGATCTCTGTTATGCATGAAAGGTACAGTGTATAATGTTGTCATGAAAATTTTATTTTGATTCTTGTACTTAATAGCAAATAGATTTCTTCAATAAAAGCTTTGTCGCATCCTTAATTTTGAGCTAGAATGTAACCCTCTCTTCGAAAGCATGCGTTAATGCTTTGGAAACCGTTTGCAAACCATTCGTCAGCCGTGAAAACGGGAAGCGCTTACCGTAGTAACGGTTGGATGACCGAAAGTTAACGCTTTCAACGATCGGTGAAAACACTTCATGGGCTGTCAGTGAAAACGATTTAAGCTATCTGTGAGATATTCACTTTGAGATATCCGTGATATTTTGTTCTAGCCATGAAAAACTACAATCTTGGCCATAAATGGTAGAATGATGATTGAGTTTTTGACACAGCAACACAGAAGGGGGGGGGGGGAGCGACAGAGGTGCAATATCTTTTTAACACGCCTTTATATTAGATGTTTGGAAATTTTTCGAGTCGTTCCTCGAACTTTTGGCCAAAATTGTAGTTCAACCATTTTGCTTCCATTCCATTTCTTTAATTTCTTTCCCAGATAATACGGTTTAATTTGAACCTCTTATATAATATCTATTTAATCGTCGAACTGCGCTAATTAGAGAAATCAATCGAGCTTACACTTACTTTAAGCGTCTTTCCACAGCAATCAGTGCATGTGGCACAATATAAAATATTTTGCCAGTTTTATATGTGACATGTTAGGTGACATATTCAATTGCCGCTGTTAAACAATATTAAAGACTTAGAAATGCCGAGCCCTTGGATGCCAAATTTGTACGCCGTCAAAATGCATTCAAATTCTTTATATTGCTGCCTGAATTAAAAAACATGTTCATGGTCGGAAATACAAAAATTTTAGGATCAAGCATTTAGCTACATTTTACTATAGTTGTATTAATGAGCGTAATACAGCAAGGATTATTAAACCACCAACTTGTATTTTATAATATAATTAAAAGGTTTATACGGATGACGGATCGGTGGTAATCCTACACGGTAACAATTTTCGTAATTTAAAGCAATATCTTACGCAATCCCACAACAGACCTTAGATAATTTTCCCACATGTTTCCACATTGCATCGCTATTCATTATTTAACTCTGGCATGACGTACGGACCTCAAACGTCTATTGCGATACACTTAGGCCTTATCACTGGAGGATGTCCACCTGCTCGCAGGCCACTGCTTATAGACAATCTCATTTACCCCAAGTACATATCATATGATATGTAGCTAAAAAACACTTATGTTTCTACACATTGTGTACATATTCAGTGAAATCATGAATTGTCTTGTAGCTTATCTCAAAACAAAACCCATGGCCATGCAGCTTTCAACTGTTTGCTGTAACCAAGTTCTTACGTGCCGCACTGTAACATTGCTCCAAGTAATAAATAAAGCAAGTAGCTATAGCACTAAATTGGCAAGTAAATAACTAGATAAACGCACTTCTGATTTTTTACAGAATAGTGTAGTGTAGGGGTATAGATAATTGTATGCATGCACACATTCCAGCATTGCACTGCTATAACCAAAATGAATATTCATAAATAGATGTTTCATTTTGAAAAAAAAGATCACTTGCAGACGTAGTTTATTTCTCAAATTCCAAATGACTGGTACAATGTAGTATTTTACAACTGCCTTTGTGAACACTTGAACTACCGCAGTTAGATGATCGTAAACAGGAAGCATTTTTATAAATGAATTAAAAGCTATACCTGGCTGGCCTGGTAGTCCGTGTTCACCGCTTGTGTAAACCGTTTCCTATCCGTTTCGAACCCATTTATTTTTTCAATTTTCACGCTAAACTGTACCGTATGTTCTCCCAAAGAGGGTCACAGATATCAAAAAGTAGAGTGCAGAGACGTAACAGATGAATATACACCCCCGCCCAAATGAACGTTCTAGTTACGACGTAATATTCATATAATCATGTTCTGCCCGACGAGTTTCTTTTCAAATTTCAAAATTTTCGGACTTAAAACATCACCCTATGTACAGTAGTACGGTAAATTATTATTTTCTACTTTATTATTTTAGACTGCGACCCTGAAAATCCAAGCAAAATATTTCTTGGATTTCCAAAGGGAGACGAAACTTATACACCGTTTAGTTCAGTATCAGTGAACTGCGAGGTTTCTGGAGACTTCCATGGAAAAATATTTTGGATTAGAAACAACTCAGATGGAGAATCTAAAATCCTAAACACTACTACAATTGGAGATTTACTTCCCTTTTCAGGTAGCCCAAAACTTGCAACTTTGACAGAAAATCCCCCAGACAATAAATTTCCATATACTTACCGATGTTTGGCATTTGGAAAATGTTGCAACGTGCACAGGTCACCTGCCATAACTGTAAATATTGTTATGGCAACAGACGCTACTCCGACAACTGGTAAGAATTGCAATTTCAATGCTATAAAGTATAATATTGACGTAGATATTGCAAGGTATTGATCATGCAGGGGCATAATTAATTAGAGTATAGTTTTAAAAAAGGATACTGTTGGATTATAATATGAGTATAGTTATCCAATAAATGAATTAGTAAAACTAGAAACATTGTGAAACGTTATTTGAAGCTAGAGCAACCAATCAAATTTCAAAGAGCATCATCATCTACATGGACAATATAATTATTTCCTTTCCAATCAAATGTTCTTTCAAAACTAATCTTTATGATTGAAGGACGATTTTAAAATTCGTTAATGCTGAGAAATTCAGATAATACACCCAGTACCTGCAGTGGACAAAGCTGGGCTTTCAAACTATTTTATTGCTACCACACCTATTTTCATGCTATTGTATATGGAAGGGATCCTATTTTAGTCCTGTTTGGAATTTTAGCAAGTTATATATTATAAATCATATTAGCAAGTTTTATATCAGAAAGTTAGATATTATAAATAAAATATCATATTTTAATGCTATTTTCTGAAATCGTAGAAGAAAAATAGGTTGAAAATAGATTATTTCAATTCTATTTTATTAGAACGAAAAGCAGTCCGCTATGAAAACATTACAAACCATATTATATTTGTAAACTCGTAAAGTAAAATAGGCTATTTCACTCTAAATTTCTGAATGTTGTGCAAACACCAAAAAGTGTAACTTACTGTCTCTGTAGAAACACCAAAAAAGGTGTATATTTACGCACTGGTGTTTTTTTTACACCAAAAAGGCGTTTAAGGCACCTAAATTTACGCTTTTTTGTGTAAAAAACACCAATGCGTAAATATGCAATTTTTTTGGTGTTTCTATAGAGGCAGTAATTTACACTTTTTTTGGTGTTTGCACGACACTCAGAAATTTACAGTGTAAAGCCCATTTTAAATTGTAATGCAAAGGGGAAAATTTTCAAATAGGGGGAAATACACTGTAACAAAGAAACCAATAATAAAATAGACTATTTAAAACATATTCTGCATGCCGCGGGAATTACTTGATCATTAAATAGAGATAAAATATGCTATTTTGAATCTAACTTGCTTTCGCGGAAAGCAAAATATAGGTGACAGTCATGGACTATTTAAACTTTAAGTTGCGCATGCCAAAACTTCTATGATGGTCAAATAGTCATAAAAATACTTTTTTAAACCGATTAGCTATTCTCATGGTAAATACACTTTTTTGATCATATTCAAAATTTAAATGAGCTGCCACAGTTTTTAAATAGATATAAATATATAGTATAGGCTATGTTATCAAGTGTTACTAGTTAACATGCACAACTTGACGAAAACGAACGAATATTCAGTTATGTTAATGTCTATCCATATTTTATGCAAATTATACGAGTACTTTTGAATTTAGTTCAAACGCATAGGTACGTAGGCAGCCATGGCTGACGACTTATATGTGATTGAGGTACTTATTGCTGAGCTGGATGTGGTTGAGCTGCTCGTTGCTGAGGTGGATGTGGTGTAGTTGATGTAGTGGTTGACGAGGAAATGGAACTTGTTGTTGGGGTAATGGGCAATGGCATTTGTATACGATCCTTATCGCATGATATGCTTCTTGACGTTGCTCTGGATTTGCAAAATTTGCATATTCATTTCGTTCACTCTTTCATCAGACCCCTGAAATATACAATAAATACGTACGTATACTACACATATATACACAAAATTGAATGGGTATTTTGTTTATACCTTCGCAAAAATCAATGTTTGATTACTCTACTTACTGCCTTATTTCACGATGTACGTAGTCTCGAACTCGCCTACGCACAGAATTGGTAACCAATGTGTGATAACTTCTCAATTCGGGATTTCTTTTAATACCATTGACTATAATATCCCACAAAGCACCGTGTTGCCGATATTGTTCTGCAGTGATAAGCCTTCCTTCTACGTTTCCAATCTTTACTCTTGGTCGTGGAGGCATTGCTAGAAACTTAATATCTTACTAACAATGTGGATTGTCCGTTACCTCCCAAGGGTTTAAAAATTTCCATGAGATTCGTAATCAAGTAGCCAGTATAAGAAATTTTTCATGATGCAACGACACGCAGAGTGAATATAAAGTAAGTAAACCTTTCAAATTTAATAACCATGCATAATTGGCATCATGCAAAACTTGACAGCAATAATTGCTTTAAATAAATGGTTCATAAAATTCTACGCTCTTAAACGCATGGAAAGTTAAGTTCCAACCGTATGAAAGAAAATAACTTAAGTCTAGTCCTCACTAGCGACATAAGCATAAGCAAAATAACAAACTTTAAGCCAGTTTAAGAAAAAAATTTTCTCTGAGGTTTGCAAAAACAAAGCAGAAAGAATTTGCTTTTGAATTTGCTTTTGTTTTGCCATAGCTTAAGCTCGTAGTCTTATTTTTGTACTTATGCTTATGTCGATGCTTGTGTCACACGCTTCGGTGGATATCTTTGTTTTGTTTTACCTTGAGCTTATTGTTATTTGAGTTTGAAAGGATTGATGTTTTTACGCACACTGTTCACAGTACATGATTTGAATATATCACCTTAATCACTTGACGAAAATTCATAATTTCTCGTTTCGACCAATACGCAAGCGAGTTTATACGCGTTTAAGCAACCTTATCGTTCAGCTAATGAGGCTATTCGTTCGTTTTCGTCAAGTTGTGCATGTTAACTACTACGACGAAAGCAATAGCTGTGATAACTTAGATTTATCGCATTTCACGATAGACTAATAGATCATGTCCATTGTCCAGGGATAGCGTCATTTTACCACGCGGCCATATACTTTCCATTTTTTAAAAAAAATATCAAAGCTCTTAAAGTTTTGTATCTTTACACACTGATCATGACGGGCAGAGGAGTAATTTATTATACATCGGGAAAGACAGCGTAAGAAGCAGATACTTGTATACAATCAGTGGTAGGTTTCGGCAATTTCGTTTTTCACTAAATCTTGATTTTTGAAAACTGAATTTTGCACAAATTTCAGGTTTCTACTTTTTACTGTTTAATTGAAACGAATTTCCTACCCTTTTTCGTGTTTTCCATCAGTTTGATATAACGTGCAAAAGTGTACCCTTTTTTGATGAATATGTTAAAAAATGTCCACCTTTTTAAATCTTATCACAGCGAATTGAAAAGCAGCCGAAAAGATAGCTTTTTCGAGCTTGTCGCTTCCGGGCAAAAGGCAGAAAAAAGAGTACCCTTTTTGAGCTTATTATGTGGAGGCAGAAAGCAAACAACAAGTATTTTATCAGATGAGGACTTCCTGAAAGATTAGCAGCAAAATGGTAGCGCTCAATTTTGAACTTCATATATATAACCTATGATAATTTTTGGCTCCGTCTGCCCATAGGCGGCCCAATTCAGTGTGCAGTTTCATATAGAGATCAGTAGCGTATTGTTGACATATATATTTATATATGTAAACAATACGCTACTGATCTCTATATGAAACTGCACACTGAATTGGGCGCCTATGGTCTGCCCTGCTTATATCAGTATAGAGTATTTAGAGACAAATTTGACAGGGGGTAAAAGAAAATTATACTCATCGTATGATCAGCGATACGCTAAAGCAAAATTTTCCTGAAGTAACGAGAGGGTTTTCGGAAAGAAGTATACGACTGTTTTGCTCGCAACACGAAATCCATGAAAGAAGTGATTTGGAAGTTGATAGTATTGTCGAAGATTCGATACGCGAGGTACGTATTCAAATTCACATTCATAATTTGTGTGGAAAAGTTGCACACAGTTCATAGCACCATATCGGGTTTTATCTAGTTTTATACTTCGATTATATTCTTATTAAATATTGAATAGGTTGGGGCAACATATGGAAGGAAAATGGTGGCAGTGTATATTGCAAGCTAAGGTCAGGTTCTAAGTCGATCTCAGATTCGCAAAACATTTCAACGGAAAGTAGAAGAGCTGACACAGTTTGTGTTAGAAATCCAATTCCATATAATGTAGCATATTATGGACATAAATTATACTGTGATCAAAACGAGAAGCTTTCTAGATATGGCTGCACATTATTTGCTTCCAACGATGGATGCATTTCCAAAAAAGCTCGAATGTTTTGCATGTCTAAGGAAAACGTAACCATCGTGTATTCTCAGTTCAGGTTTGTGGTTCAAAACAGTTTACCTGTTATGCACTGAAAAAAAGAGTGCTATAAAATAAACTATGCAAGAATTTTTAATGTTAAAATTATCATGGATTATATATTAAGTTCAAAATTGCGCTCTACCATTTTGCTGCTAATCTTTCAGGAAGCCCTGATCGGATAAGACACCTTTTTGTTTGCTTTCTGCCTCGCAATAAGCTCAAAAAGGGTACCTTTTTCTGCTTTTTTCCCGGAAGCCAGAAACTCGAAAAAGCAACCTTTTTCGCTGCTTTTCAATTCGCTGTGATAAGATGAAAAAAGGTGGATATTTTTGACATATTTATCAAAAAAGGGTACCCTTTTGCACGTTATATCAAACTGATGGAAAACGCGAAACCAACCACTGATTTTGTACGTCTATTGTTATGTTCTTTTATGAATAAAGCCATTTTGGTATGTAATATTTATCATCCTGATCTACTATCGGCATACTAAGCATGTATTTAGTACAGGCAAATTTCGTTATTTTTGGTAATTTTTAGGCGGAAATTCTTGTTGTGATTTTCTGAAAGACCATTATTACAAATTAAATATATTTGTATCCTATTTTAAACCTATTTTAATGCACTATTTAGTGTTTTAGAAAAATAAAATTCATTTGAATGATAGCATTAAAAATCACAATGGGCCGACGCATACTGTGAGTTTAAAATATCACAATATTACAAGTAAAATAGTCATTAAACACGCCTTATTTCCAATGCTGTTGCCAGCGAAGATAGTAAAAGTACTATCTTATCACAATATTACATGTAAAACAGTAATTAAAACACCTTACTTATCTCATGTTGCCAGCGAAGATCGCAAAAGTGTATTTTACATATTTCCACATCGCTTCTACTTCATCTATATATAGTTCAACTATAATCCTTATTCGCCGGAGAAGCTGCTCCTCCAGTGCATTTATAGCTCAGTGGATAAATCGTAATAAATAAATAATAGAAAGGGATGAAACCGGAGATGATAAGATATTTCAAATGCTTATAACTTGCGAATTAGCCATCGTAAAGCGTAAATTTTTTGCGTGTATCTTATAAATACTACGACATACTCTTCTGCGAAAGGAAATTGCATGAATTATCGTTTTCCACATGTTATTTTGCGAGCAAAAATTTGGTTATTTTCGTAACACTTCCACCGCAGCAGCTGGTGACGGAAGTGACGTAACATTCATTTAACATTGTGAGGGAACTGTTTACAGTACACAATATACAGACATATAAAAGTTGTAATTAAACAGTAAAATTACATAAAGTAAATAATGATTAACCACTGCTTACAAGACTTTTGAGCGATCGATGTTGATACAGGCTCAATTTTTGCAAACAAAGAAGATAAAGGCGGATAAAACAAACAGAATTGCATATTTTTTTGTAAAATATCCGAGTTAAAACAACGTTTAGCAAGTATGGACCAGCGTTTGTACTTACAGGAAATATAGCGAACTAAAACCCAGGTAGCGTTGCTGTTTTATTATAACTCTGCTGAATTTTAATAAAGTGATTAAGAGTTTTATAAAACATGCCCAACCATTACAATCTAAACGCGAGTTGTATTGCAATATTGTTATCTGTGCTGGCATTCAAATTTTTTTACCGTTTAGATACCGTCTTTCTTTACATGTGCTATTCTTACCGTCTTTCTTTACATGTTAATCGAAAAAATAACGGTCAACATGGAAAGGTCAAAGGTCACTAGGTGAGTCATGATTGCTAGTGACGTACTTCTGTCACCAGTTGTTGTGGTGCACATTGTACGAAAGATATTCCATATTCGTGGTTTCATCCCTTCTCGGGATTATATCGCTTTCCGAGGCAGATCTGTCGGCATCTATTCGGAAACTATCGACAAGAAAATTATATTTGATCTACATGAAGTAGAAGATATGTGGAAATATGTAAAATAAAACTTTTACGATATTCGCTAAACAACACAAGGTAAATAAGGTGTTTTAATTACTATTTACATGTGATGTTTCGCACTCTCGTCTGCGGAGTGTTACTTTGTTTTCGAGGGCTCACCACGGACACACACTTGATTTTTGTACTTTACTTTAAAGGATACTTGAATAATACAAATAAAGTCAACTATAAAAATATACAAATATACATATTTTACAATTAATCCAACACTAATGAAATAAAATGTCAATCTATAAACAAAAGGACTTAAAGGACTTACAATTTTCGTGGGTCGTCCGGTTGTTAAATGTACTTAAAATGTTGTTTTTTTTCTTCAGTTGTGACGACGTTCTAACGTGGCGAAAATATACATAAAAACAACAATGTCCTTCCCGCATGCGGGCAACTTCCCGTTTTGGGGGATGAAAAGCAATTCACTTCGCCCAAGTGCGGAAATAATTTTTCTAAACTTATTGAGCAACGATAAATATCAACATGTTTTTTCTTTAATGTGAATAACTGTCCGATTGATTATTCCTTGATGTCATTTAGTTCTTCTTTCGTCGCGATAAGACAGAGTTTGTGTATTGGTCGGACCGGTTTGTGTATTTGTGTATCGTTCTTTACTCGGACCTTTCTCACACATCCGTCGTTTCCTGGGTATGTGCGGACAATAATCGCCATTTTCCATTGACATCGCTTATGCTTTGGATCCAACTCTAAAACAAGATCTCCTTCTTTCACGTTTTCTCTTGTCCGAAACCATTTGTTTCTCGGTAGAAGATTTGGCGCAAAGTATTTCATCCAACAACGCCAAAATTCATTTACACGTCTTTCCGTGCTTCTGATCATATTTCTCGGGTTTACTCTCTCTTCATATTCTGGTTGTGGTGGCGTACTGTGCTGACCCAATAGGATGTCGTTAGGCGTAATCGGTGGACTTTCCCAAATGCTATCGGAACTTGGGTAAAGGGGTCGGCTGTTGATTTGGAAGGTAATTTCTCTGATGAATGTCCTCCATTGCTCTTCGGTAAATGCTGGTTCTTTGCACGTGAAATTGAAAGCTTGCCTTACAGACTTTATTAGGGATTCAACTACCCCATTTTGATGGCTGGCGTGTGGAGTATTCCACTTCCACTCGAAGTCGCACGCAAATTCTTCGGAGAGGACACTTTGGATTCTTGGAATGTCCCAATCTTGCATTATCTCTTGGAGGTAGCTCTGGGCTCCGACAAAATTTGTTCCGCAGTCAGACCAACAGGTACTCGGTTGTCCGCGTAAACAGGCAAAACGTCGGAATGCCATTAAAAACGTATCTGTGCTTCTGTCTGTGACCAATTCTAGATGGATTGCCCTGGTCGTCATACAAGTGAATATAACGATCTGTGCCTCTTTCACCGTCTTCCGATTCAGCTTGATATGAAACGGTCCGAACATATCAATGGCAGTGTTGTGGAATGGAGGTAACCCTGTTGCTACTCTGAGACTTGGTGTTTGTCCCATAATTTGTTCCAGAGGTTTTCCACGTTGCTTTCGACAAACTACGCATTTTTTGGTGAGGCATTTCGCCATTCCTCGTAATCCGATTATCCAGAATCTTTGCCTGGCTTCTGACATCAGGCGCTTGTAACCACAGTGTCGTCTGGACTCGTGCATCTCTTGAAGTATTAAGTATGCGAGCAGGTGATTCCTCGGCAGAATTATCGGGTTTCGCATTTCATATGGCAAGGATCTAATCTCTTCGAGCCGTCCGTGAGCTCGAATTAGGCCATCATCATCAAGCTTTGCCTTGATTTGGTTGTTAAGGGCTCCTGCATCCAGCTTGTACTGACTCCATCGAAACAGCTGTTTTTCTGCAATTTTAAGCTCTGCGGCTGTGATGGGTCCACTCAGTTTGTTCCGTTTAGCGTTTTGAACGAAACGGTTCACGTACGCCAAAGTTCGTCGAATTTTCGAGAAGGAAGAACAACTGGTCAGTAGATGGGTAAGAATAGGGTTTTCTTCAGTGAGCTTTTCTTGGTTGTGACTTTCACGATCATTTACTTGTGTAGCAGTATTGGTACAGGTGCAAGGGTTTGTGTTGTCTTTCTTCACTTTTGGTTGTTTCTTTGGAGGTTTTAACTCTTTAGCCGTTTCTTGTGTGTCAATTTCTGGAGTAGATTGGTTTTCCCACTGTGGCCAATCAGCTTCTGGTGACTTGAGAAATGATGGGCCGGTTAACCAATCTGTGAGATGTTTGGGATCAAGTCCGCGAGTAAGTGCATCAGCTGGGTTGTCACTTGATCGAGCATATCGGAAGTCTTGCGAACCGACAGATTCTTGGATTTCTGCAACCCGGGCAGAGACAAAAGGGCGAAATTCCTTTGGTGGAGTCTTTATCCAGGATAAAACCGTCGTGGAGTCGATCCAAAAGAATTTTCTGGCTTGATCTATATCAGCAAACTTCAGCATTGTCAAACAGGCATCGTAGATTCTTGCAAGGGTTAGGCTGCCCAACAGTTCGAGTCTAGGAATGCTTTTCTTCTTCATTGAAGCTACGAAAGCTTTGGTAATAACTGGAACACACTGAAAACTTCCGTCTATAAGTTCCCAGCGGAGGAACAATACAGCCCCGTATGCTTGATCACCGGCATCGGAGAATCCATGGACTTCTGGTGGAGAACTCGCATTGGTTGGTTTTAACTTCCGATCGAACTCTAACGATAGGAGATGATTCATTATTTGCAAGTTCTCTGTCCATCTTTTTTGGACTGGTGTTGGAATCACATCATCCCAGCCAAAACCTGAACACCACAATTCTTGCAAGTCGATCCGGAACCGTATCGTCACGGGTGTCGTAATACCAATAGGATCCCATAGCTTAGCTACGAGTGCAAGGCAATTTCTTTTAGTGAGTGTTTCGGTCAGTTCGGGGATTGCCTCTCTTTTGAAAGTAAACTTGTCCGTTTCCTTGTTCCACTTGTGACCGAGTAAATCTGTGACTATTTCACCTTCTGATTCATCGATTTCTTTACTGTTTGAATGCCAAGTTTTAATTTCAAATTTGCCATTTCCGAGAATACTATCAATCGCGCTCGTTACGTCCTTAACTTCTTCTACTGTCGGTTTGGATCCTGCAACATCGTCCACATAGACATGTTGTAACAGTTCAGCGGCTGCTTGAGGTTGTCGTTGTTCTGCTGCTTTAGCTAAGACTTTAATCGAGTTGGAAGCAATGTCGGGAGCTGGTTTATCGCCGAAACTTAAACGGAGCCACTGATAGACGGTAGGCTCGTCGGTTGCTTTCTCTCTCCAGAGAAATCTATGGAAGACTTGGTCTTCTGGATGTACCAGGATTTGATTAAACATCTTCCTCACGTCTCCCGAGTATGCGATATCATCCCATCTCCACGCTGCCAGGACATTTGGGATGTCGTTGATGTAGTTGGGCCCTTTTTCGAGATGATCGTTCAATGACAGACCATCATGGCCTTCGCAAGAAGAATCAAACACGAGTCGCACTTTCGTCGTTTTGTCAGGCGTGAAAACAGCTTGTAGAGGTAAGTACCATTCTGGCTTTGAATGATCCACTTCCTCCGGCTGAATCTTCGTTACAAAACCTTGATCCACCAGTTTCTGGATTTCGTTAGCAACAACATCAGTACATCGTTTTCCTTTGAGTGACTTCTCTGTAGAATACATTCTCTTGAGGGCAATATCATAATTACTTCTCTTAGGTGGACCATTTTCTTTCCAAGGCATTTTTACTTGAATTCGGCCGTCTATCAAAGTAGTCGATTCAGACAAAGATCGCACGAATTTGTTTTCTCGCAGTTCGTTATCTGTGCAAGTACATAACTTTGTTGGTTTTACGCCAAGTTGATCTTGTTGCACGAGTAGTTCGATGTTCTCTTTTACATTCATGGTACCGATATCAATTGATTGAATGCTCTGACTAGTTGGGGTGAGTTGACCCAAGATATACCAACCGAAACAGTTTCTCTTTGCAATAGGGTCACCTGGTTGGCCAGGAATTACATGAACGTCAATAAAACCATCTGTGAAATCAGTTCCAATAAGCAGATCCACAATTCCACCAGATAGATGAAGTTTATCCATCACTGAATTAAGATGATCATATTTCTTTAACGAGCTCTTTGATATTGTTCTTGCGCTACTACAGGGTTTCATAACCGTATGTACTAGAAGAGGTTTCTTAATATGTTCTTCAGAAGGAGACACCAATGTGATTCCTATAATCTCTGACGTTTCAGATCTTTTACTTCCTCCAGCAAGATTCATCGTTAAGTGCGTTTTTGGCCCACTTAGCCCTAACTTCTTTGCCGCTGTTTTGGAGAGAAGGCTCGTATTAGAACCAGTGTCTAACATAGCAAGTATCTCAACAAGTTCGCCTTCCGAATTCTCAACTTTGATCTTTTGAATTGGAAGCAATCCTGCTACTGTTTTGACATCACCGTTATGTTTGAGTGTATTCATATCAGCGTTGTTATTGATGGTATTATCATTAAGAGCTTGTGCTGGAACGGCATTGGGGTCGAGAGGTGGTTTCTCTTGATCCTTTCTTTCATTGTGCAGAGATCTATGATGGTTCTTTTTGCATTTGTCGCAGATAGTGCCATCAGATTTCTTACAATCTTTAGTGTGATGAGATCGTAAGCATTTTCGACATCTCTGATTTTGTTTTACAACCTCCCATCGTTGATCAACGGTCGATGTTTGGTAGTGAGGGCACGCAGCCAACGGATGTTTTGCCTGGCAACCGAGTGGGCATGGACCGTCTTTAGACACATCAAAATCCCCTGTATAGTTGTCAGTTCTCCTGTTGAAACTTCCTCGTTGTTGACTTCGTTCTTCTGAGCTGCTTTCGGGATCTAACTTGCCTTTTGATCTGAGACTTGCTTCCTCGTGTAGCCATTGAATGAGGTTAGGAATAGTTTCTTCCTTTTTGTTTCTTTTCATTTCTCTACCAAACTCTGCATTGTCCTTAGGATCAAGCTTTGAGAGGAGCTGCGACATAAAGAATGGGGCTTCAGATGATGATGTAACAGGACAATCGTTATCCTCCATGTCATTCGCATAACGTGCTATTTGTGTAGCATATCTTGTGAGTGATTTTGAGTCGCCTTTTACAGGTTTCTGATGATTGATTCCCGTCAACAGCTCATCCATCATCTTTCGTTT
This sequence comes from Muricea muricata, assembly GCA_963855995.1. NCBI lineage: Eukaryota > Metazoa > Cnidaria > Anthozoa > Malacalcyonacea > Plexauridae > Muricea > Muricea muricata. Next base: position 107,393,052 of record OY979716.1, read on the forward strand.
GTCAGCAAACTCAACATCAAGTATTTCCCACGCATGATCAATGGACTTGCAGGTCTTAACTTGGTCTGTCCACCAAGACCCTTTTGGCATGGCTTTTCTAAAACGCTGTAATTGTTCATCCTTATCTTGAGAGTACTTGTTCATCCAGTGATTAAATTCTTTCTTCCATGTTGGGTATGATCTACGACTTCCGTCCCAGTTCGGTACTGGTAATCTTTCAAGGCCATTTGCTACTGACTTAGGACCTTGCATGGCTTCAGCTATTTTTGTTACTGCTGACGTCATCGCTTCTAACGCATTAGGGTTGACTGTAGGTGATGTAGGTTGGCTTAGGTGTTTTTGATAAGCTGCAAATGTTTTAGCAACTTTTAGGTACTCATTCTTTATACTTTCCCCGACCTTTTGATTGGCTGATATTAATTGCTCAGCTTCACTCACACCATCTTCGATAATTTTGTCAGCTATTAACTCTTGTTGCTTTTTAATATTTCTATATTTTGCTTCGATTATTTTGAATGTACTTTCCAATCTTTCTAATTGAGGTTCAACGCTGTAGATTTCTCCAAATTCCTCAAATAATTCCTTTAAAGTCAAAACGGCATTGTCTCTTTTTTCAATGAGAGTCTTTAAATCAACGGTTTTCGGCGGCATTTTGAGCGATGTGATTTATTTTTTAGTTTTGTATATTTAATGAGCCTCGTTTTCGTGTTACGCACCGTCCACAGACCATGCGGCCATATTAATTTTCAGATATTTTCAAGATATTTCGCATTTTTTACCCTTTCTTCGTAAAATAACACAGAAAAATTGAAATATTCTGACCTATTTAGACTTTGAACAACTCTTGCTCTTCAGGGTCTTTCGAAGGACGGTCTGTCGCTGTATATTTTGCTGTCGGTTGTCCTTGAAAGGCTTTGTTTATCTTCAAAGTTTTTCCGATTTTTGCAAGCTGGTAAGTCCTCTTTAGCTACTAGAAAATTTTGACTGTTTCGCACTCTCGTCTGCGGAGTGTTACTTTGTTTTCGAGGGCTCACCACGGACACACACTTGATTTTTGTACTTTACTTTAAAGGATACTTGAATAATACAAATAAAGTCAACTATAAAAATATACAAATATACATATTTTACAATTAATCCAACACTAATGAAATAAAATGTCAATCTATAAACAAAAGGACTTAAAGGACTTACAATTTTCGTGGGTCGTCCGGTTGTTAAATGTACTTAAAATGTTGTCTTTTTTCTTCAGTTGTGACGACGTTCTAACGTGGCGAAAATATACATAAAAACAACAATGTCCTTCCCGCATGCGGGCAACTTCCCGTTTTTGGGGATGAAAAGCAATTCATGTGATATTGCGATAAAATAACACTTTTAGATATTTGCTGGCAACACAATGGATATAAGGTGTGCTTGATTACTATTTTACTTGTAATATTGTGATATTTTAAACACACAGTATGCGTCGGCCCCTTGTGTAAAAATGTGCAGTTCTGTTACGTTTACTATAAGATTTGTATATGTGATAGTGTAAAGTTACGTTTATTTCATGTATTAATATAACCTCGGCAATATGTCCGCCATTAAATTAACAACAACTGGAACTATTCCCGCCCCCACAGGTTGCCTAAGACCTGATCATAAATGTTATTAATATCAACTATTTACACCACTCCCTCCCTAATCACATGTATATCTGTCCGGTGGTCTTCTTCTTCGCTCAGGATATCTCCGATCATTGTTACTTCTGATTTCAATTTCGCTGTCGTCACTACTTTCTGATAGAGGATCGTCCCTGGGCAAATCTCGTGGATTCTTCTTCGGGTTTTCGACCTGTTCTGGACGCACCTGATATGGCTTTAAGTAGTTGTAGTGCACAATTTCTTCTTTGCGTCCGCTCTTCAACCGGATAACATATGAGGTCCATGTCATTGAGGTAGGTCTGATTATAACGTAAGGACCCACCCATCGATTTGCAAACGTTTTTGCTCTCATGTTGCGTTTCCATACTTGTGAGCCAATTGACAGTGGCTTAAACGAATATTTCTTGTTATACTGTTGTCTGCGCTTCTCTGATGCCTTCAGATCAGATTCTACCGCTTGTCTCAATAACTCAGCTGCCTCGGCTTTTATTCGATCGTTCTTTGCTTCCATTGTCGTTGGTGATATTTTCTCTGTTAACATTTCAAACTTAGAACGAGGATGTTCCTTATAGACAAGTTCATAAGGCGAAACTCCAGTACTTGCATGTTCCGCTGAGTTATACGCTAATTGTACAACCGGTAGATGTTCAGACCATTCCTTTGGGTGTTTATTCACTAGCTTGGTCAACGCTTCCCCCATTGTACGATTGATTCTCTCTACTCCCGCATTTGCCTGTGGTCGGTACGGCGGGCTCAAGGTATGTTCGATGCTGTGGCTTGTACAAAATTGCTGAAAGCTTGTACTTATGAAGCAAGGTCCGTTGTCCGAATGTAACTTTCTTGGTAAACTATAGCGCGAAATCCAAGGCCCCACAAAGATCTTAGCAAGGCTCGAACCCCATTACTGGTGGCCTAACATGAAAGCGGAAATAGAGAACTATGCGAAAAGTTGCAAACAATGTGGTGCCACGCTTGCACAAGGACATCGAAATGCACCAATACATCAGCGACCACGAGAAATGAAACAATTCGCATTGATAGAAGCAGATCTAAAAGGTCCCTTGCCCAGGACAAAAGAAGGGAGTGATAACATACTAGTGATCACAGACCCAACCACAAAATATGCAGAAATGCACCCGATTCGAGGGCAGACGAGTGACGTGGTGTGCAGAGTTATTAAAGGTTGGATTTCGCGCTATGGTTTACCAAGAAAGTTACATTCGGACAACGGACCTTGCTTCATAAGTACAAGCTTTCAGCAATTTTGTACAAGCCACAGCATCGAACATACCTTGAGCCTGCCGTAATCCATGTTTTCGTGCCAGCTCAATTGGGATAACTGACACTTCCGCTCCAGAGTCACAAATAAAGTCATGGTCAAACAAAAAAATGTCACTATCTGGGTGATGTACATTTCCTTGCAATTTTATAGAGTTGTTCGCGGCTGAGAACGAGTTTATTTTGACTGTTGGTTGTTCCCAGCCGCTTGGGAGTTTAAAGCTGGTGGTGGAGACGGATGTGGTGCATTACATAAGGGTGCAGAATGTCCTTTCTTCCAACAACGTTGGCAAAGATTTCGAAAAGGGCAGTTCTTCCTAAAATGTTCTGTTGACTGGCAATGGAAACATCCTTGATTCCTGGGGTTACGCTCCCTTGGTGAATATTTTGTTTTTCTCTGTTTGTTTCCAAGAAACCCAACTTGGTTTCTTTGGTGGTCACCCTCTTGTGTAGTCGTTTCTGCATTTTCCTTTGCTAAAGCTGCAGCTAACTCTTCCCGAATGATTTCTCTTAGACAGCTGCCCTCGTTCCCTCCCGATTGACGAATATTATTTAGCTGAGGGGTTGTTGGGTGATAAATTAATGCCAGGCGCTCTAGTTCTTCTGCCAATTTCGTCAGGTCTAACTCGCGATGCTTGGGGTTTGTCTTAAGCCTTTGGCTCATTTCTTCGTCGATGGCTCCTACAAAGGTGTCTTGTAGCATTTGGAGGTGGGTGTTCTTTGCCGCTGCGTCTTTTGAGTCGCATAATTCCGGATACGCTTTGTCCATGAGTTTCTCAATTCGCCACGCTAACTGCGCTGGGGTTTCGCCATTTTTTCGCTTTAAACGTTGCAGTTCATCAACAGCTTTTTCGTGGTCCACTGCTTCCTTGTCGAATTCCTTCTTCAGCGCTGCTTTCACTTTATCTGGATCGTCTTGGTCTTCATCTGACAGCCTGGCAATACACAAGAATGCGGCCCCTTCGAGCTTGCTGGCAATCACATGTGCTTCGTGTTTGCCCTCAAATTTTTTTGTAGAACAATAAAATTTCATTCTCATCAACCACAGATCAACATCTCCGGTTCCACTAAACCGGTCTTGTTTATTATCTGCCATTTCTGATAAAAATCACCGCTGTCACCACTGTAAAGTTACGTTTATTTCGTGTATTAATATAACCTCGGCAATATGTCCGCCATTAAATTAACAACAACTGGAACTATTCCCGCCCCCACAAGTTGCCTAAGACCTGATCATAAATGTTATTAATATCAACTATTTACAATAGCAATTGCAATATGATAGAAATAAAAATAAATAGCTTTTATATAGGGATCTAATAGGAAGTAAAACACGAAAAAATAAGGTGGTAAAATAGTGTCAATTTTCGCAAGGGTTTCACTGGTACATGCACGTGTTTTCAAAGTTTCACAATTTGTGGAATAACATGTGTGGATTTTAACCTTAACTCCTCCTAAAAATACCTTAACCTCCTAAATATATATATATATATATATATATATATATATATATATATATATATATATATATATATATATATATATATATATATATATATATATATATATATATATATATATATATATATATATATATATATATTAACACTTTAATTGGAAATTTATTGACACCACATGTTCATGTGTAAAGAATGTAGGTGGCTTAAAACACAGTCTCTAACACATTTGATATATGATTTATCTTTGCTTAGTTTATTTACCTCTATTACAATGCTCTATTTTGTCTGTTTTTCAATACGTTTAGGAACTGTTTGATGTACAATCTGATTATTTTCGTCTTCATGTCATTGAATATAGAAAATCTAAAATAATTTTAATGGAATAATACATGTTTTCCTGCGTCATAGCCAATAATACACTCAAACAACTCGTAGTTTCCAGGTAACCAAAGTACACGTGATTAATTTTGACCAATCGCGCAGGTAAATTTTGAACAGTGATCGAGTATGAAATAATACTAATTGCATGCAATTAGAATTTTATCACAGCCCTGCTTTTTGGGCTGCCTAGAGTTTACTGATACAATTATAACGTACATTGTAATTAATACATTTACCGTACTTGTCTTAAAGCAGTTCCAGTTATGTTATTATTTGCTAAATTATGCGTTTATTACATCATGCATTTAATTGTGAGGTCCGAATGCAGTATAATGGGAGCTGGGATTGACTACTTTGCGCAGGAAAAAGAAAAATTCCATGAACTGAGACTGCCATTTGCCAAAAAACAATAGAAAATAATAGTGGAATGAAGATTTGAGGATTACACCCACTGAGACTTTGGAACTTGTACATTTGGGACCAGTTGTTCAAGCACGGGTTAGCACTTACCCACTATTTCTGTCTCTGCATGGTCTAATGTCCGATTGTTTCAACACTACAGAAAACAAACCTACTATTGACCCAGTCAACATTTGAAAAACTCCAGCCTTACAAAACAAACTGCTCAGAAATCACCCTCAAACATTACGCTAACCCAGGATAAACGTAACCGCCTTTTGAACAATCAGCTCTTGGACAATAGGATTTGGTGAAAATTGGGGCTGGTAATTAGAAATAAACCTCTCCTCCTCCCCCTTAAGGGGCCTGTTAACTGGACTTTTTTGCCAAGTGATATCGAATGAAGCTATATTATATAGAAAATGGAAGCACTAAACTGGAAAAATCATTTAACCATGTCACTAATTTGCTAATGAACAACCACATTCTGATCAGTAAATGTTCAACCATGTCACTAATTTGCTGATGAACAACCACATTCTGATCACTAATAGAAAAAAATCTACATATAGATACAAAGCCAGAAATTGTCATCCTTGGTGGTAAACCGACTACAGATCGGGAAATTTATTATGGTTTTGGGAAAATTAAAGTAAGTTGCAAGGGACATGGCGGAGACAACACAACTACTGTTTATTGGATCAGAACTGATGTGAACGGCACCAATGTTACCTTGAATACAACAGAATATGACCTTGAGACACCCGGATTATGGAAAGTCATATTGTTAGACAGACCTGTTATAAAGGCGACGTATAACTATCAATGCGTAGTAAAAAACAGATGTTGTAAGACAAAAATATCTGAAGAATTAACAATCCTTTACACTTCAACAAATGGTAAGCAGTGGCAAGAATGGTGCTTTAGTTTATTGTCCGAGGAAGAAAGGATCATTGCAACAAAGTTTATAAATATCTTAATGGGATATGTCACATTTCACGCACATTTCTTTTCTATTTTCTTGCATTTTTACGACTTTCTTATCGATTCAGTTTAATTAAAGCACATAAATTTGCTTGGGCTCCTTCGTCCATAAAGGGGGCATAAATTTTGTTAATAGTAAATGACAATCTAATAGTTTCAAAATGTCACGCTTATAAATTATTCAGATGCTACACATTCGGAATAGCTTAACGCTTTAATAAATCCTTTGAAGAAATTAAATTTTTGATGTGATCCATTCTGCTTCTTAGGTTGTCCCCCAGATTTTGGAGTTTATAAACACATAAATTTAAGCCATGTTCCAAACCGACGGTCAATTGGGCTTACTTGGACCTACGATCCTGATCCGGAAGACACAGGATTTGTGTTTGGTGTGACTGTACGACCACAAGATAATAAGGAACTCAACATCACAGTGCGAGAACATGTTATTGATGACCTAGGTATTTACTCCAAGTATTTCATCCTCATTAATATTACATATTATATGCTCTAATTCAAGCAAATTGGCCAGGTGAAAATAATATAAAGCTAATAATAGAAACCTGTTTTTAAAGGAAGCTAATTAGCTATAACACAGAATTTAGTTAGTATAACTTTGGTTGGTATAGGCTAGGGAAGCAATTTTTCTGATTATCGACAATATTAAACAATATTTTTGAGCCTGGATTAGCTGGTAGTCAGGTGTAACGAAACGCAGAACAATATTGTTGACAACTATAAGAAAAATGTTGCCCCGGCAAAGTTTTACTTGAGCTGCTTCCGAGCTTCTTACACACGCTGCATTTGTCGCATGCTACTCTTGAGTGATGTAAAGTTGGCAAATACGCATCTTCATTACATTTTCATTTACATATTCATCATCACAAATTAACATTTCTTTAGAGCGGAAGTGCTTTGCAAGTTGCAAAAATAATTGCAGCATGTCACAGTGCCTTAACTATAAAATACAATATTTAGATTCAAAATCATGCAAACCAAATTTGTAACACGATAAGCAATATTGCCGCATGAATTTCATGCTTCAGAATCAGGCCATATACAACTCGCTGTTATCTTGTTATTTACATCAGATATTCCAAGTAACGAGACAGTATCATACAGAACTCGCTGGCACAGATCACTGAATACATTAATCATACATAGAGAATTTTAGTGCATGCATTGCAAATTACTTGACATTCGCTTCGCAAAAAAAACTTGGAATGGGCTCATATTGGAGATAAAACATTCAAATTTGAACGCGCGGCGCTATCGCTTGACCTCAAAGTGTAGCTTTTTTTTAGACGTAATGTCTATTTACTTTTTGCTTATAGCTCCCAATACAGAATACGGCATATCTTACTATGTGATATATAACATATCTGATGAAAAAGAATGCAAGACATTCCCAAGCAGTATTACCAGTACTACACAGCCAGACGGTAAGTTGTTTTGTTTTTCTTGACACTACTAACACATGAACACGTGTTTCCCACAGATAACAAACATACGATCGAATTCTACTTCCTTTAAATCTATAAGCACTGAGAGAAATGTATTTAGTGCTGCTGCACATTTTTTATTTGCCATGTTCATATTAATGAGATTTGACTTTTATAGACGTTAGGATGTTAAATGGTGACAATATGCGTAAATTAAACCTAAGATATAAAATATTACAAGTGTTGTAACCGTAGTTTGTGATGACTCCCATTAATGTTTTCTTTTAATTTTAGTTCCAAGCAGACCTCGAAATGTTACGGTGGATGTTAAAGAGAATACACTTAATGTTTCATGGACATCCCCCGAATTCAAAAATGGTAATGGTTTACTGTATATGGTATTGTGGAGAAGGGTTGGATCAAACAAAAGATATCAGCACAGAAATGTAACTGACAGTCCGTACATCATTAAAGATCTCAGTAAGTTCAGTTTATATTGTACAATAATCATTTTTCTTTAATTAATGATACCAAATGTTAGTGCAGGACATTTGCATGATTACGGAATAATATCTATTAATTAGCAATGATTAATTGAACAACATCAATTAATTAACAATGAATTCTACAGTTGCACTACATTGTACAGTTGTCCCAGCACTACTTGAAATAAGTTATTTCGCTTTTCCGTATCTAATGACCGCGATAAGACTTTTTTATTTAAGATTCGCCAAGCAGTGCGTTGAGAATTCGTATAATATAATGATATTATGCACTAAACGTCTATTTATAGACTTAATACTAATGACTAAAAATATTGATGATTTGTTCAGTATCTCAGGGGGGGGGGGGGTGAGTAAAAGATTTTCGCCATAGAAATTTTTTAGAGACAGCGAACAACCAGGTTATTTGGGCTAGAAATTTTAGCCAATCAGCCCACAACAAGCACTCTCGAAATGGAAATCCATACCGTGCTGCAGCGCGCGCTTACGAAATGAAAAATCTTTAAATATGGCAAAATTAATGGTTCGAGGAGTAAGTTGACTTACAGCACTCACTAGCGTAGGGTAACGTACAAGTGGTTGACGATCGTGGGGTGTCTCACTTTCGGTTGGGTCAAAGTTGGCGTAGTCATTGCGCAGTCAAGTGGATAAGGCAGAACTAATGGATGGTATTTTGTCTAAACTTGACTGCAAACTTTCGGAAACTTGGGATGATGGAACACTGTAACTAACCGGGAAGATCGGATAGAGTTGGACGGTTATTGGTTCCCAGCTGATTTCAGAACTCTTCGATCTTTGGTCAAATGCCAGGGCAACCAAAAACTTCAGCTGTCAGCATGCCATCAAAATTCAATTCCATTCATATGATTTTGTCAATTCAGTATTTTGGACTTGCTATAATTTCCAGGTAAAATTTTCAACGAGCTTTTCCTTTGACACAAGATGGTCAGTTCTTTGCCACATTATTGATTCAGGACCAATGGTTATTTTAACTGATTCGAGATGAAATTCCTGCCCGACCTTTTAGTGCTTGTGATTACTCGACAGCTGTTTTCTTAGATATAAAAATAGCTGGAACTGGATGGTTCAGGCCATAGGACCATAAATCATTTGCCAGGGCTTCACATTCGTCAGAGGAACCTTCTGGAACTTTGGCACTGGCAAGGCATGATATTTCAACAGGACCAATGCATGTGCGATCCTATTATGTCAGGATCGTATGTGCTTTCATTTTCACTTTCATAGATATAAACAGTCAACCTTTATTAATAAGAATGTTTGGATATGGTTAGTGGTTACTGTAAATTACAGTACTCCTGGGCTGTACAAGTTTTTTCAAAAATGCAGAATGAAATTTACCAAGTGAAAACCAAATTCAAATTTTAAATGAAAACGTGTTTTGTTAGAAAATCACCTATTGAAGTATATATTATGTACGTTAAAATTGCTTTATCTGTTCAAAAAAAAGCAAAAATATGGTTATCTAACGTTCACGTCGTCTTTCGTTATACAAATGAAGTTATTTTATCATCTATCAATATACTTTTTTTTGCAAGACCCGAGTGTGAACCATTTCGTGTTCATGATGTAAAATTTCTGTTCATATCTAGTTTAAGGCCTGCTAGGGCATGTATGGATATTGCTTGTCTGCTTTTCAAGATGTCAATATGTCACCTCATTATATGTAATGTTATAATGTATAAACTTCATGTACTGTACAAAGGTGAAAAGTGAACTACACGTTAGCAAACTCTGGGCGTACACTGTACACTTGCATCGGTGCACGCACGATCTAATGAAATAATTCAGAGCTCAGTTACGAATGTATATGTAAACGAATAAAGCAATGAGAGCACATTTTAATGTGTTTTAAAAACAAATGCAACAACGAAAACCATTAAAGACTTAAACTATAATTAATTTATGATCGTGCGATTGCGCCGATGCAAGTTGCCAAAGTCACTTAGTTTACTCATGCTTTTGGAATTTGAGAATAAATAAAACATAATAGCACAAAAAACAGATAATTCAGGTAATTTTAGATTACCAAGTATATATTACCCTTCGTAGGCATTGTATCTTACTCCTTTCATTTAAAATGTATAGCTTGCGTTGTACATGGAAGCATATAATTTGATCCTGTTGAGTAATGCATTTTTGAAAGTCACGTGACCAGCTCTAACCAGGGCATTGAACCAGGGTCTTTTTCGTATCGTCGGGCGTACGTTGAAACAAATTGTAAAATACACCGATGCCAACTTGATATTGGACAAATATTTGATAAATTTTCTTTGTTGTACGCACAGACATGCAATTTTTACTTTGCGAATTTGTTCTATAAGAAGTGCTAACCTGTCAACAAGTGAAGCTGTCAAAGATAAAAGTGACGCGTGTAGACAAGCAAATAAAATTTGTCGCATAAAAACTTGTCGTAGAAAGAGTTTCTTCTGATAAAGGCTTAAGGTTTGCAAATACAACAAGTATAGATATATGTCTACGTTTATTTTTCAGCTGGCTATACATCATTTCATGTGAAAGTTCGGGCTATAAATATCGCGGGACCTGGGAATAGTTCTGAGCTAATACTAGCTTCAACTCAAAAAGGTTTGCTGATATTCTAATTTCTACTATCATACTGCATGGGAGTGCTTTATCATGACAAGAAATTCCAGTGCACAGCATGGAAATTTAAAAGTATGATTAAATGCATTCTCAGATGTTAAATTTTTTAGTTTATTTGAATTACAACGAGGTAATTCATTGATTTCTTCTATCTCTAATCTATCTCTGCAATACCTAGGTCCTGGCCCATATATTCGCATTCTAGACGTACACTCCGACATGGATTCGCAGAATTTCACAGGATTTGGTAAAATAAATTTAACATGTACAGTGGAAGGAAATAATGCAACAAGGGTTTATTGGATCAGAACGAATAAAAATGGTGACAATGGTACTTTAAGTGTGACAGCCATGGAAAAGATGAAAAATACTATCGGCAATCTTCTAACATTGAAAACTTCATTGCTAGACAGACCAAAAACGAACAAATTTCCGTTCATTTACCAGTGCGTCGTAGAAAATGATTGTTGTCTAACAAGAACATCATCACCGGTAACAATTCATCGCTCTCCTCTTCCTGGTAAGCTGGTATTTAGTATGAAGTTTGTACATTGTTGGAACTTCTTATTTGTATTTAGTTGTGGTAACTGCCTACAGAAACTTAAAATTCAATCCGGAAAACAGGAACCCTGGGATTAGGAGGAATTAGCCTCGGGTACTTATTGGTGATTAAATCAAAGTCAACAACCGTTTATTGCTTCGCGCATACGATTCACTAAAAGTAGTTAAAGTGTCCATGACACGAAATCCTGTGGAGTATTTTCTCGTTTGCATTTCAAAGAGCACTTAAATTCACAATTTAGAATGTTTTCACAGGTTGTATTATTTGCACATCCAACAAAGTTAGATAACCGCCTTAATGAATGCAGTTGCAAGAACTCTATCAAAATAAGTTATACTGCCATTCTAAATTATCTCTACAATGCAATCGCGCAAGAGAATAATACGCCAGTAGCAATTCAAAATAATGAACTATCACAACTTTGCAGATAACGGTTGTCCATCGTCTGGCGTTGTGAAGCCAATTGTTGTAGATGCTTTTCCAGGAAAACGATTCGTTCAACTTACTTGGACTTACGAAGCTGATCCTGAAGATGAAGGCTTCAGCTTTACATTCATTGATGGTCCTCATGTCGAAGACTTGGACATCACACTCAGACAATACGTATTGAATGACTTGCGTATGTACTAATCTTTCTTCTGTTAACACACGAAACCTTTCGAAGATTTTCCTTACTCGTAAATTAGTTGTGATACGGAGGAGTATTTAAGGTTTTAGGGGTTGGGTGGGAGCTTCACCCCAAATTTCCCACGATTTTTTCTGGGGGAAGGGATTTCCCGTGCCCTATTTTATTCTGAGGTAGCGTTTGGTATGCTATTAAATGCAATTTGCAGTTTTTGATGATCAACAATTACAGTACCTATCATGGAGTATTAAAAAAGGCCAAATTGATCACATATATAATTGATATATAGAATGTTCAACTGTTTAACACAATCAACAGAACTCAACCACTTTTCTTGATGACCACTGCTATCCCCTCGTTTTATTTTTACATGTTTGGGTTTTTAACTCGCGTCAATACTGGTCACACCTGATATATGAATGTTAATGTTCTCAATTCCTGTTCTCATTTTCCTTTATGATATTTTCACCGCTTTCATCTACTACCGTTACATTTCTTTCATTTATCGTGTTCTTATTTGATATAGTTGAAGTTATATCCATTATTAGTCTCAACATTTTTAGACTTTTTATTAAAGTAAGTTCTTGTTTGCCCCGCGTCGGACTTTTGCCTTTTGGTTCTATTTGTATAATGATGAAACTCATTCTTATAAATCTTTCCACTGCATGACAACTGAAAACTCAATATAAGCAGCGCTTCCATTGATTTTTACAACTCCTGATATTTGTCTTTCAATTTCTTTTGATTTTCTTGTAAAGATTTTCTTGAATTCTTCTTGAGAACACTTTTAGTAAATTAACTTTATCTATTTATTTATAGATTCAACGCAGAATCCGACTTTCACTTTTTAAAATTTTGTCAAAAATTCACAAATCTGATCTGGGAGAAATGCTTTCCCCCCCACAAAAGAGTGGGTGGCTATTTCGGTGGGAAATTTTAGGGAGGAATTTCCCCCTATTGCCCCCAACCCGCGCTAAATACCCTTGGATACGTATGACCTCATGCACTCCTGGAGTTACGTGCTCCCCCCTCCCCATTTTATGTTCAACACGATGTTGCCAGGATCATCCAACCTTAATGGTTTACTTCTTGGAATACAATTTATCATTGTTCTGACGATGTCTATCGGACTTTGAGCACCGGCCAAACTATTGTAAGGTCACGGGACCTGGAAATATTATGTAATACAACGTGTTGTTGTTGTTGATTGTTGAAAAAACTACAAGCATGGACATAGCGAAATAGGACTAATTTAATAAAGGCTTTGTGCCATTAAAGAGTTTGTTTTATAGCACAACACCATTACCATTGTTTTGTCACCTTTTAGTACCAGACAAGAAATACGAATACACTTACAGTATACGTTATGGAAATGGTTGCAAAACCTTTTCGGCCATTCATGAATTTACGACAATGCCAGACTGTAAGTGACAATTCTCTAAATCTTTATATTTCATATTAATTTAAATAAAACATTTTTGTGCTGACATACAGTTGTATCACCACGAGAAGAAAATTTTGTTGAAGCGCCTCGCCAGCAGGGAGGATCGAGTGTTCCAAAAAAAAGTTATTTTTCCAATTTTTACTACAGTTGATGTAACTGTACATTCATACCGAAACAATGCTTTATTTTATAATAGAGCACAAAAATAACAAAATTCTTTAGCAGGAGAGCGTCAGGAAATTTTCGTGTTGACATATAGAGTTATGTCAACACGGGTACACCATACGTTGTATGCTGCCCAAGTTTGAAATATCTCTCATCTACACGCTGTATTTTGTTTTTCATTTTAAGATCCAGGAGAACCGCGAAATGTCACAGTAATTGTTGAAGGGACTACAGTACAAGTATCATGGATTCCACCTAAATATCCAAATGGCGACATTACAAATTATATATTGTCATGGAGACGAATTGAAAAATCATCTTACGAAACCATATTTGTTAAAAACACGTCTTTTGTGTTACGAGATCTAGGTGGGTAAACACAACCAAAGGCGATTTTAAACTGCTCATATTCACCCTGTAACTTCAGTAACCAGCTGATCTGACCATGAGTAAAAGGCCTAGAACTAGCTATCAAACAAATTATAAAAATCCATTTTGCTGTTTTTAATCGCTTGTATCTTTCATTTTCCTAAATGCAACTTGTTGAAACTTTGTAATCATGTTTAGTAAAGAAAATCATAAGTCGACCAGAAATTTGAAACCGAAGTAAATTATACTTAATGAGAAATTTTCTAGTTGGGGTGGAAAAATGGATTTCTGTCAATGTCTAGTGTCAATACTTTTACATATTTTCAGATCACCTAGAAGAACTAGCTTGATGTTTTTGCTTAAGATAGTTCACTGTTAAAATCACTTGCGACTTCGATAAATGGAGGAGGTACATATTTATGTATTCATGTTCTGTTCAATTAATGTCTTTTTCAATCGATTTTTTGTTGATTTGATGAACAGAAATGAATAGCTATGGCCACCCCTCCCCCCCCCCCCCCCCCCACCCCTTATTAACGTGTTTACGCTATCCTAGTTTAATCTTTTCACTGCATATTTAATTTTAGACGAGCTTGCAACTTACTCAATCAAAATCAATGCCGTTAATAACGTTGGAATTGGAAACTTTTCTGTTCCCTTACTTGTAAAAACTCAACAGAAAACAATCAGTGACGCCAAGAAATCCTCTGACGATGGTCCAAACACAGGAGCTATTGTAGGGGGAGCAATTGGAGCAATAGCGTTTATTATAATTGCCGTTATCGTTTTACTTTTTGTACAAAGAAAAATTCAGAAACGAGAAAGAGAAAAATCGGTCAGGGTAAAGTATGATTCCTGCAGTTCGATTATTAGTGTATTCTATACAATATACGAATATTGGTTGATGCTAAGCAAATTATCGTGATTTATCCGTGGCGAAAAGATCAATCACTTATCGATACCAAAAGCAGAGGCAAATTATTGATTTGCGAGCCACTGCAAAATAACGATATCTTGCGTTAGTCGAGTTCAATAATTGTTTAATTCACATATATTTTCTTACGAGAGGCTTCTTGAAGGACTTGACAACTAGAAACAACACGTGCACGCTTTTCGCACAAAGCTTTCGTATGCTAAGCAAAGCGACCAGCCATTGTTTACAAATGACAGCAATACTCATGCGCAGAGCATTATTAATTTTTGTAGCTGAGCAATGTTTTTAGATATAAGACAAGAGTTATCCCGAATAACTCTTGTCTTATACCAGCTGAAACTATCAGTCGGCCAGGGTTCAATATGTTTTTATCAAAAGCGTATTTCTGAACTGTTATTTGCACACAGTTATTTGGAGATAAATTGACTGAACACAATCAAGAATGCGCATATACAGAGAATGATTAGCTAAGGAAATTACACCGTGCGAGAAGCGTTATTGAAAAATCACACGCGTGTTTGGCGAAATGTTTATGCGCACTATGCCGATTAATGATTAATCGGCACAGTTCTTAGCCAATTAGAATCGAGTAAACAAAGAAAAATGATATTATACGTATTATACTTGCTTAAATTTATAAATTGTATATAATGTACACAGGTGAATCGTACAATTGTACACATATGTGCATCTCAGGTATATATTACATTGAATAGTGCATTAGTTTGAGCTATAATGCGTCAGTACATTATTAGTTCATTCGATCGAAAAGAAAATCATACAATGTGTTTAAAAAGGATTGTCATATCGCAGAATAAATAGTTATATTTTGTGTTGTGCGTTGTAGGAATTTGGCAGGCTGCATCTTGCTGTCAATCCAATTAACTCAGATATCCTGGCCTCGGAACAACCAGCACCTAAACAAAACGCAGAAGCGTTGCCAGAAAAAACAGGTTAGTATATTTTGACCAACAGAACTTCGGAAGCAAACGTTGAAATATTGACTGAATTGCACATGTATACGCGTAGTACATGATGTAGCATGCGCAGACACTACATGTTATCCCATGAAAATATCATTTGATAGAATTCATTGCTTCCACATGTACATTATGTAAATAGTGTCTAGTTTTCTGTAAATAATCTTTAAATGACCTTTATAGACTTAATGCATGTTGGCATAACTATAATATGTAAATTCTAATCAAAGTAACTTGTAAATTATTCGTACAATATTAGCGACACCTGTATAGCGTGCTTAACAACAACCGGAAGTTCTCTCAATCGCGTGATCTGACGTCATCATATTACATCTCTCCACCCTAATTTTTAATTACTAACATAGCCTGATAGATAAAACCCAGTCATGTCTTATATTGACTATAACTAAGTATAACCGTTCTGGCTGGCGGTCCACGGTTTCTACTTGGATATCGCCTGTGGAGATCAATTACGGAAGCTGCCGGTCCATCGCATCTGTACTCTGAAATTCAGGTTCATCCAGCACCTCATGTGTTGTGTGTATTGGTGGTTTTCAGTTTTTCACGTGTTGATTGTAGTGTGTACGAATGACGGTGCCATCATGTAGCTTTACTTTGACAGATATTGGACCCGTTTCGGATAAACAGTGAGTTTAAAATGTTTCTCACAGCTTTGTGAGTGTGCCTTGGGTGTTTGCAGTATTCATCAAGTGTATATCGAGCCATTTTGAGTAGGCATCGATGACTAACAGGAACATTTTACCCATGAAGGGTCCCGCATAATCAATGTGTATTCGGCTCCTGGGCCGACTGGGCCATTCCAATGGGTGTAATGGTGCTGGCGCTGACACTTTTTGGTATGCTTGGCACACTTAACAACTCTCCTCTAATACTGCGTCGAATTTGGGCCACCAGATGTGACTTCTTGCTATACCTTTCATCCGTACTTTTATCCGTCTATCGTGCAGAACATTCATGACCTCTTCTCTACCTTTAGGTGTTATAATGTGTTGTAACCTCCACAAGACTCATCCTGCGTCAACACTCAGCTCATCTCTCCGGCAATAGTATGGTTGTAGTTCAGCAGAAATAACTGTTGAAGGTCATCCCTGGAGGACGTACTATTTAGTGCGCGAGACTTCGGTCAAGTGCTTAATTTTGATGGCGTCCGTTGTAGTGTTATTGATGCGTTCTAACAGGCTAGTGACATTACCTGGAACGGGTGCAGTTTGAGGCTTGTCATGTAGCAGTAACCTGTTTAATGAATCTGCGTTGCCATTCTGACTGCCGGGCGGTAAGCTAACTCTAACGCATATGCTAAGAGTGTCAAAGACCATCGTTGAACTCCTAGGCCATCGTGGGTGTAGCTTTTTCTGGGTTAAACAAACCCAGCAAAGGTTTGTTTTCGGTGCAGATCACAACATGATGGCGGTACAAGAACTGGTGGGAAATTTTTGACGGCGAAAATAACGGCTAGCGCTTCTTCATCCAATTCAGAGTAGGCCCGTGGGCATTTGTTTTTTTGATTATATGTCAATTCAACTTTATTTCGCTAAGCCAGTTTTGGCCTAAGAGGGTAGGGCCAGTCCCATTACTACGAGCAAAGGTAACTGCAATTGTTTACCTTCATAACATACAGTGTCATCAGAGTTCCCTTAGGTTTCACTGCCTCACTTGTGTATGTTCGAAGTATCACTCCAGTATCCTTAATCGGTGGTAGCTTGTTTTCACTACATGTGTCGACTGTAAGTGTCCTTACTTATCACTCAGAAAGAAGCTCCTGTTTCAATTTTAATCCCTTGTGGTGTGTCATTACTGACACTATTTTCAAATTTAAATATGGAATATGGCGGTTCAACATGTTTTGCATCAGTACTCTCTCCTTCTCTCCGGAAATATACTTGGTGTTCTTAGGGTTGAGATGCTGTTTACGATTTGTTTATTTGCTTTTATTTTTACTTCTACAAGCTCTGAAAATGCTGTAATGTGGCCCACCTTCCCACATGCGTGACATTTGGCATCTTTGAAATGACACTTACTAGGGGGCGTGTTTCCTATCACAGCGACTGCATTGACAGTGTTGTCAGGCTGGTGACCTCGTCGAATGTCTCGGAGCTTTTAAACAATTGCAAGAGTGTTAACTGGATTGTTCCCTCTACCCAATTGCTTATCTTTCTTGCTTATCTAAGATCGATGTCTTTTTCGGACGTTTTGAGAGCTATTGCTAGATCGAGGGGTTCGTGTTAAGGTTAGTTTTGGTTCAGCTAACAAACGACGTTGCATTTTCTAATCTTTTGCCCAAAAAAAGAGACGATCACTTAACATTTCATCATTTGACCTCGTTGGCCATAAAGAAATGACTGAGTCGTTCGACATAATGGCGCCACTTTTCTTTCTCGTGATCATATTCGTTCATTTCAATTAAATATGCCCTATTGGGGCGTCTTAATCGTGATAAACTTCTTGCCGAAAAAAAACATTGTTTTTCTCGTCGCCAATATAGTATGCCAATGATGTATTCAAAACAAATATGAACTTATATACAACGAGCTCCAAGCTTGCTCAATATCAACCGGAAGTTTTGCCCATCGCGTGATCTGATGTTACAATATCACAACATGGTGACCTAAAATTTACATAGTGTGTATGAAAGTCAATTTTCTAGTAAAACTTGCTGTGTAAATGCTGGTTTAATAAGAATGGTAAATAAAAACCAATCACAATTTGTGAATTCACATACTATGTCAAAAATGTTAATTCAGTTCTGTAAAACTACAATCCAAACATAATATCTCAAAGCCAGGAAAAATTCATTTCTAGTTGTTCCAGAAGATCTTTCGTATATTGTGTTACTGGAAGACTGGGAAATTGCGCCAGACAATCTTAAGGTACTGGACAAAAAACTTGGAGGAGGACAGTTTGGAATTGTTAGACAAGGATTATTAACGTCTGGGAAGGGAGACCCTGAAGTTGTTGCTGTGAAAACTTTAAAAGGTAAAGAATTAAACTGGACATGCTGTAAACTCTGGACATAGAATTAGACATTAGACTTTGTTGAGTTTAACGTTTCGTAGCACTTCCCATGTTCTTTTAAGTATTTACACGAAAAATTTAGTTCACAATGATGATCACTGTGAATTGAAGCCATTGTAAAACTTTAAAGAATGAGAGATACATTACAGAACAGAGGATCCAGTCCAAATTCCCAGTTCATGCATAATCGAGTCCAAAGACTATAACTAGATAAAAAATGACTATGCAGATATCTTCAAAAACTTATTCGTTTGAGCTTACGTACTTCTTTTTAGATGGTGCAAAAGAGTCTGACCTTCAAGACCTCATGACGGAATTGACCATATTAAAAGAAGTAAACAAAATGCCTCACCCAAATGTCATAAAATTAGTCGGAGGATGCTCCATAGGAGGTTTGAAAATAATTTTACGTTTATTTTGGAACAAATATCGAATATAGAAGATCCTTATTGTCTGTGTCTAGTAAACCAGCTTGCAAAATTACTTTCAATCTTATTGGCGTTGCCACCTGTCCACAATTCAGTTTCGGTTCTGTACATGCAAATTTCAAATTATTAATACAACTATTAATTTCTCTGGAAATAAAATGATTGTTTTCGTAATCGAGAGGGACGAAAATATTTGCATTTCGGGACTAAATCGTCAGGCTGGCTACGCTACTGTGTTTTTTCATTAAATGTTCGAATGGTGACTTTGCAACTGTTTGATTTCAAAAACATGGTATCTGACTGCGTTAAATGTCCATAATAATTGAAATTGTTTTGTATATCCAGGAAAGTTACATGTGATCACAGAGTTTTGCCCTGGAGGAAATCTACGACACCTACTTATCAATAGTAGAGTTTATCCTTCGGAGGAAAAATCAACAAATTATATCAACCTCGCATCGACCTTAAATCATCGCCAGTTGTTGAAAATTGCCGCAGATGTTGCAAGTGGAATGGTTCATCTTTCCTCACAGAAGGTACTTCAGTAAATCTTTCATTAGTTTCTTTCTCAAATAATAAATGACAAAATACCATCATTTTGTGTAGCTCCACATTATTTTACCGATGTAACGAATTTTTACCTCCGGACTCTCCACTAATGTGCCAGAACACTTGATTTTTACTTCTGTAAGAAAATATTTGATGTGTCGATATCTTGTTGTTAATGTAGCTAGTTCATCGTGACTTAGCTGCCAGGAATATTCTGATTGGTGAAGATAATATGGCCAAAGTTGCTGACTTTGGTTTGGCAAGAGATGTTGCAGGAGCTGAAGAATACATACGAAACAATCAGGTGAATATCAACGCTGATTTATATTTTACAATTTAAACATTGATAGATATTTGAAATAGATATTTAACAATCATTAAATGAGGTTGAACTGATGTGAAGAATCATCCAGTCTATGCACGTTTGCCGCCTAATTCTTGATTGCAGGCTGATTTAGGCTCAACGATATTGCCCCCGCAACATTGTTACATCCTATTTTCAACAACCTAGGACAACTTACAATTTTAGCCTTATACTTAATGACGACAACTGTTGTGTTTCGTGCAACCATAACATTAATGAGCAGTTTCATAGTTGAGGACCATGCATTACTATCAACGCCTCATCTTAACCGCATTCTCAAGACAATCTTATTAATTAATTGTCTCTCGTAGAATTTGCTACCGGTAAAGTGGATGGCATTGGAAAGTCTACTCAATGGCCGTTTTACCACTGCTAGTGATGTGTAGGTTTACTCATTTATGTTATGTTCATGTTTATAATGATCTGTTTATGTTATGGGGGGGGGGACTTTACGGTCATCCATTGTGATGATTACCTTTGTTTATTCTTTGCAATAATTTTTTCTAGGTTTTTCAAATGCGCTAAAATGAAATTCAAGTAAACAAAACAATAGTAAAAATATTGCAGTGTCTAAACATTTTATAACTCGCGCATTGCTTTCTTCATTGCTGTAGATGGAGCTATGGTGTTCTCCTTCATGAAATCACTTCCCTGGGTAAGAGATGCATGGGTGCTCCGCGAGTGCTTGACTTGATGTGTAAAGAATAGTTTTTCATCGACTAGTGATATTTGAATAATCCGAATATAAGATGAGATACATTATAGTAATAATAAGCATGTTATGCATATATTAAAAACATGTTATGTATATTATTAAATGTTCCATAACATGCCTATTATACGTATATATTAAGAGAACGTCTATCTTTGTTTGAAAAAGAAACTAAACTGTGTTTTTTTAGTATTTCACAAATCATAACATCGAATATAAATATAAGTTTCAAAGTTATGGTTTGCGAAAAACAAAAAAAACACATTTCGAAGTCTGGTTACACTTTCCTGCGCGTAGCACAAAAGTATACAAAATATAAAAACTTCACCGGACTATATTTTCCTACCGTTTACAATGTTTTGCAACCAAACTTTACAATTCTACTAAATTTAGGATGCGCTTTTGAGATGTGCTGATGACTATTCCTAGTTCGAAAGTTTGTCTAAAAGGGGAATTGTTCAGTATCAAAGTTAATTAATTTTCAGATTTTTTCCCCTCTAGTATAATTGCTCATATTGCAAAATATCAAAAATGCGCAGATGACATACCTCCATTTAATAATCGGTAGCACTGATAGCAACCTGATTCTCAGGGTCTTCACCTCCGCTACCCGCGCTACGGTGAATATCCTGAGACAGGCTGGTCACGTGGCACCCAAATTTTGGGTGCTTGACATTCGTACTTAGAGCAGGGGTAGGTAAAAACGCGTTATCACAAATTATTGTCAAACAACCGACGAAGCGGGAAGTCATCTGACTCTAAAACCGTATCTTTGCTTTCTTTTTTTTTACATCACGCTGTTGTAATCTAAAGGCCTGTTCAAACGAAGCCATCATCATACAACATTGTTGGGCCAACAATGTTGCATGATGTTTGCTTCGTAGGGTCAGATAACTTCTTTAGAGTCAGATGATTTCCCACTTCGTCGGTTGTTTGACAATAATTTGTGATAACGCGTTTTTACCTACCCCTGCTAAGCAGAGGTGTAGGAACGAATTAAAAGTTGGGGGGGCTGAACATACGAGCGCCGAAGGCGCGAGCTCTGTAGAGGGGTCCTCCCCCGGGAAATTTATAAATATAGAACCCCGGAAATGCCATTTTCGAACGATTTGGGCACGTAATTTGGAGTTTATTTTGATTGCAAAAATGAGCTAAATTTGGCACATTTTTTACCAAAAATATGAATAATGTATAACGATTTCAAGAAAAAATGCATCAGTTGAAGTTTGGATATTGATTAGTGAATGTGAATTTCTGATATCTACACTAAATGCTTATTGAAGTCAAATACTGATTTCATGGGTCCTATAACAATTTAATTAGATATTGACACAAGAACAGGGAAATTGTGAAACTATCTGGTTAATCTTGGTGTATTCTTCCAGGGAAAATGTAATTTTGTAGGCTCTAAATTGCTCTAAGAACCAATCTGGGAACCAATCTAACATTCTAACCATTCTAACACACTATCTAGCCCAACATTCACGTTATTAAAATCACGCCGGACGGATTATTTTTGGGGAGCTTAGCCCCTCCTTAAAAAAATTTGGGGGGGGGCTCGAGCTCCCCCCCCAGCCCCCCCTTTTCCTACGCCACTGCTGCTAAGTACGAATGTCAAGCACCCAAAATTTGGGTGCCACGTGACGAGCCTGTGTCAGGGTCTTCGCCGTAGCGCGGATAGCGGAGGTGAAGACCCTGAGAATCAGGTTGCACTGATAGTTGTATCTGCAATAATTTTTTCCTGATCTTTGACATGTTTAGGTGATGAGCCATACAAAAACATTTCCCCATATAATATTGTCAGTCACGTGGGATCTGGATGTCGAATACCACAGTCACCGCAATGTTCTAATGAAGTGTAAGTTCCTCTTATTATATTAATAGGCATCAGAATTATTCACTCATTGAATGCGTTGAAAATTATTTGATTATTCGTTCTTCGTGAGACCATAATTCGTTAATCCCATATCCTGTTGGTATGGTATGTTATGGAACACTTTATTTAACCACGCTGACCCATACAGTTAAAACTGATTTCCAACTGTTGTAGCAAGTCATCCTGTGCAGTATTTTTAACAGTTACTTTATGAAATCGAGTCGATTATGAGCTGATAGCCGACGAGGTGCGTGGCACCGAGTCGGGGATCGCTCATATACGACGAGAGTGAGTAGAATAACTGTTTTATTACATAGACAACCGCTGCCAAAAAACTTTCCAGTGCAGTCATACCTTAATAAAATATAGTCAGTTTGGTAATGTAAACAAATTGAGCTTATACCGTATAAAACACTACTTATCGTTTAAAAAGAATACTTTAACAAATTTTGCCAAAAGCTTCTAATTCCTAAAAAAATATAAATGTTTTGGGCGAAACAAGTGCTTTTTGACCTCAATTAAGCACATTTTTTGTTCTAAAACTCAAAACAGGATTTTTGCGATCGAAAAACTTTCATCCGCCATCTTGGTTTCTCCTCTAGTAGGATATGAGCTAATATCCTACGAGCAGAGGAGCCAATCAGATTACAGAATACTTTATATCCGTTGGCAGTTTATATAATAACATGAGATAGCGTAGATTTATATTTTCTTTTTGACCCGTATTTAAATCGATCATTATTAAGTTTATTTCTTTGTCGATAATGTACCACATGAGCCAACACGACAGTTATGAATGGCTCAAAGCCATGGTCCAGTCAGCGTTTACGAGGTGGGGTGGGTGAGTAAAGGCCAGTATACGCTTTTTGGAAACCTCCTCCCCCTCTATCGGTACGCATGCATACAAGAAATGCCCCCTCCACCATAATATACTTTTTAAAATCTGAAATTAGGTACAATTATAGTCAATTTAGAAGTGGAAGTTTAGTTTTCCGAGGAGATTACGGATTGAAGGTTTTGCAAATATAGATTTACGTGGTGTTTCCATAAAGCTAAACTTCAATATGTTGATTTTGATCATGCAATCCTTTTGAAGCCTTTACTATTTTGTTCACATGTAATATACCTCTGTGACCTGCGTTTACTTGGCGATTTACTAAACCTGTACGGTTGTAATTTTTTCAAACAAGTCATTTTTTGGTGCGAACGAGTGGTTTAGCCACCTCCTCACCATCTGCAGGCTAATATATGCACAAATCATGCCCAAGCCTCCCCTCCTGTGCGTGCGTACTAAATGGATGACCCCTAGACGTTTTCATCGAGAGAATTTAAATTTCGGTAGATTTTCTTTTCCTTCATACTTTGATCTCATGGCAGTCAGGGATGTAATTTTATACAGTTAATGCATATCCATTCATTGATGAATGAAAAGGAATGACGTACGTTCTGTAAAAGAATACCTACACTTAAAAAAGGATATTCTATAGACCTTTGATGTGCATAAACCGTGATTTGGACCGTGTATCCTAGAACAGGAATTTACGCATTGTTTTTGGTCACTCGTCGCAAACAGTGAGCAATAACAATGAATAAATTCCTGTTTCCTCGGATACACGGTCCGGGTCACGATTTATTCAGAAGGTCTATATGGCATGGATATTTCTAAAATGCTATGGAATTAATCGAATTAAATGGTTATGTCAAAATTATGTAAATTATCTAACTGTAAAATTATTAAGGGCTATCGGAATCTACCGCACTTCCAATTGTTGTATATAATTTCCATAATATAACTTTCATCATGACTTTCAATATTTTTTTTTGCAAACCCGTTTTATTGAAAATAAAGTTTTAATTTCTACCCTTTAAGATTTTTTTCGGTTTGTGCTGTGTAATATTTTGATTTATAACTGTTTATTTATTAGATATGAAATAATGACAAAATGTTGGAAAGTTGAACCGAACGAGAGACCAACATTCAAGGAAATACATGAATCGCTTCAAGATATGCTCACAGACAACGAGGTAAGAATCCATGAGTTTATAGTATCTCTAATACGCAAATGGCCAAGTAGCTTTTCGGGTTATAGCATGCAAACGCTGTATTTTTTTACTGTATTTTGTCACTACATTGTCAATCGCTTAAACCTGTACGCAGCCACAGGTAGAAAATTTTAAAATATTTAGTATATATATGGAACTAAAATTTAATATGCACCTTCAGAACAGGTGTTTATTTTCATGATAATTTCAGTGTGGTGAAGACGCCTATTAATTTCATCGATAGTGACATGCGCAAAATACATACCATTATTATTTAATTAAACAAATCCATAGATTGTCGTTTTATTCCTGATTTTCCCTATGTATTTCAATGTATAGAAATAACCATTAAATTCATGAGTTGAGTGTGGCAGGCTCTGCTTGTCACGAAACAAATTTGTAGTGAAATAAAAAATCATATGAAATAACCAATACAGTTAGTTGTCTTCTATTAGCTCTAATCAGGCATTGCGTCCCATTACTATTATTATTCGCTATTAGCTCTAACAGTTTATGTTATGCTGTATAATAATTCAAGCAACACTATTTTTAAATTCCCAGGAACTTTTTTTTACTCAGTTTTCCTGCGCATTTTTAGCTTGACCAGAGGGGTGAACAATTAGATAACTATAGAATATAACGCTAAGCTAAGACAAACTTTAAAATTACTGAATGTAATTGCATATTAAACTGACGTAATATTTTTCGTTGATGTTTAGAAATCGTACATAAATATCTCGCAAATTATTGATGAAGGATCACTTACTACGGAACCAGAGTCAAAGAATATTTCGGTGAAAGACGGATCGGTGCGTTACACGCATGCATAATTAACAATGAGGCGAGAAATTGTGATTAGATCACAGAGAAATTTAAATGTATGAATTGTACAATGCACAACAACCAGTGTCACAGTAGGTCATAATTGATACGCGGGAAATTATGCATGTTGATGTTAAATTGTGTCAATTCCTACTTATGCATACATTAAAGCAACATAATTTCGTCTTTTATTTATAACAGTAACAGTCGTACTTTCGTAACCACAAACAAGGTTGTGTAGCAAATAATTAACCTGTATATGACATAAATGTATATTAACCTGTATTTGACACAACATGTAGCAAAATCATAATAATATTTACATATTCACATTATCCGTAGCTGTACAGGGTGTCACAAAAAAATGGAGTCCATCTCCTAAGATTGATTGCGATTGCTTAATGAAAACTTGTTTTATGACTTGTTCATTTGTCTTTCGAGCAAGGTATTCCTTGTTTACTTGAAGCAAGTAATACAACCACTGGAACAATTTTAGCGAAAGTGGTCATTTTGAGATTTGACAAAAAAGGACATAAATAATTTGGTGCCACATGGGTAGATTGAGACTGTCTATGTGCACTTAATGTCCCACAGCAAAAGTATTTTTTTCTGGTTGGGATTCCCTGGATTGAAATTAAATCGATCTGATTGCAATTAATTGCATTCACCACATTTTGTGACTTAATACATGTGACAGTGATTGGTACTTTCTTTTGAGCTGTCTTAAAGACAAAATTTACTATTCGCTGCCTCAAACACACTTTTATTGCAGAAGATCAAAAAACCACAAAAAATAACGAAAAAATGAGATGAATGTTCAGCTTCCAGATATGAAATCCAGATAGCCACTTTGAATACAGACTGTGGACATGTGATCGATCTAATTAAAGCGTTATCTCAATTTTAAAAAAACTTCCAATCTCGATCGGTTAATGTACCATAACTTATGACTTACTCGCTCAAATTTCACAGACAACCTATCCAAAGAAAGCTAAATGAATACATTTTCAAACGAGGATAAACACTGGTTTCATTGCTTTAACTTATTGTCGCGATTTAAACTTGAATGCAGAACTCCGCTCTTTTAGGGACACCCTGTATGCTCCTTTTAAAGTCATTGTTGTGCTCTAGAGCATTTTAGTTAAACTAGTTGTGTCATCATTAGATAAATCCATGTAAAAAAACCCCAGAACATTTCACAGTGCCGCGTAGATATTGACTTTATGCTTTCGTGGCAAGAAATCCTATATTTACAAGTCCAATGTACGCTCACGCATTCACCTGTCAGTAATTTCGAGGTATCACATATACCCAAATCGACCTGATTGCAGGAAGTCAATATGAGCCAGTATTTTAATGTTCATAAATTCAATTGCCACCGTACGTGGCTATAGGTACGTATATTTAAAAATGCGATAGATTATTTATAGCAACAAACAATTCACGGCCCCAGATCTGAATAGAAAAAGAAAATATTGCAACCGAAGTACAGTACAGTCAGTACTTATACATAGGCCGTAATCTGTGACCACAGATAAATAAATATATGAATTCACTAAATTGTTGGTTCTAGAAACCGTTGTTTATTATGTAATTTACGATCAAACATCGCACTTTTGCCGTTATTATTTTGTCAGTTAACTTGTTATTTAGCATTATTGTCCAATCCAAGTATCTCGTAATCGACAATTCACTCAAGAATTAGTACACACTTTTACAAAGCTACCAGACTGAAGCAGGATTTTCTAGTGGACAAATTTATATTTGAAATTTTACTATGATAAAATCTCCTTTAATGGCGAGTCCGGAGCATCCGGACTGGCCTGGCTTGGTAACATAGAGGGTAGCATAATGCAAGAGAACCCCCATAAGGAGCGAGAAGTCGTTTAATTCCTTTTAAAGCAATTCATTTTATAATATACTTCTAATGTTACAAGCAATATATAGACATCGCCTTTTACATTTTTTAAATCACTAAATTTACATTTATTTACAATTATAACTTCAATCATTAACTGAATATTAACTGATTTTAATTAGCTTTTCCTTCTGCCTCTAGTTAGTCATAAGTCATTATGTATGTTCAAGAAAGAAAATATTTTCTTCACACGCAACGCCTTGTCGGAAATACATTATTAATTAAATTTTTGGTTGTAGAGCGTTTACACGTCGTCCAAGCACTGTGGACAACGCCAAAATGCATATCCACAGGTCGTGCATGTATACGCTAGTCGCTAGCAACTCAAGCCGTAATAGCTAGGCAGCTTTTTAGTCTTAAACTTTAGGAAGAAATACTTCAAGGTTGTCGAAAGTTTTGGAAATCATTCAATGCTTGAACTGTATTTAAACATTTGGAAAGACAGTAACGAAGTCGTAATTGTCATTCTGAAAGGACAATTTGCTCAATTAACTGAAACAAGAAATCTATGAACCTCAATTTTCAAACTGCAATAACAGTTTTCTCATTTTTGCTTATTAGTTTCTTGGCAACAACTCATTTGCAAAATTTCAGCAACTTTTTATCCAGTATCCCATATATCAGTGGGTTTACTGAATGCGAACCCGCAACGTTCAGAACATAAGCGAAATATTGGACCCAAACATATTTCACTTGTAGATGATATTTTCCAACAATGTCCCACATAAACCACACTGATATAGGGATATGTCCAATTCCGTAACAAAGAACAGTGGAAAGACAAACAAGGAAAGCTCGTCGATTTCGCGTGTAGCTCAGGATATTGAAAGGAGAGGCTGGTCGATAATGGCGTCTCATAGCATTTGGACAAACTCTTTTCAAGTATTTGTTTTGTTTTGTCAAGGCTTGATATATCTTATAATAAACTACACCCATGAATATTGTTGGAAAAAGGAAAACGAAGACTATCGCGGAGACACCATAAAATTTCATATACCCAGTGAGCACGAAGTTCGACTTTATAAAGCATAACGGCAAACGTGTTCCACCCCCTGCAATCAAGCCAACAAAGTAGACCAGACCACAAACAACTTGCAATTTCCGCCGGCTGATGACAGGTTTTAATGGATGCACAGTGCCACGATGACGCAGCAATGAAATTGTCAGCATCATACCCACTCCTGCGGATTGAAAAGCATCAGCAATAACGTAGACATGACACGTTGTCACGGATGAATGATTAAAAAGTGGTTCTTTGAGCCAATAAGTTTCAACTGTAGTAAAGAGATAAGTGATCGGTACTACCAGATCACAAATGGCAAGATGTAGAACGACAAAGTAATAGTTTTTCTTCAACAAGTTATTTTTTAACCCCAATATTGACAAGATAACCGAAATATTTCCAAGAATCCCAAGCACAAGTATCGCAGTATTAGAATACTTGTATGCACCTCCTATCTTCTCCATGGTTACCTCAATAAATTTGAGTTGGGACTTGCGTTCCTGACATTCAACATCAAGCTAACAGATTGTCTGTTCTCTTCAAAACATAATGGGAAATACGATAATTTTATTGCACATGTTATATTACTGGCAGCTGTATTCAACCAATATGATATAAAAATGCTAGCCCTCACCCAATGGCGTTGTGCGGGCTAATAGTTTACTGGAGCTTTAATAAATCAATTATGAAAGAATTTTTTTTTAAAATGAGTAATAGATCAAGGGTAATCATAAGAAAGGGAGAATTTAATTAATAAATCTACAAAGTGGACCCGGACTTAATTGTCAAATTAGCCACGTCACTAGCAGTAATATAACTTTTGTGAAAACAACGCTGACAATCAAGAGGCGACAAAGATTAACAATCAATGTTTTCATGCCCTTTTTAGTCAGAACTTCAGAAGTAAATCATTCATGCTAAAGACTAGTAAAGCCTGCCGCACACGAGAGTTTTCGAATGAGTAAAGTTACTCGTGCTTCTCAGCTCATCCAATAGTTCACCGTACGTGTGCGAGTGGAATTGATATGCGAGAAAAGGCTCCACGAGACATTAAACTCAGTAAATTTCACCCACACACGGTGAGCTATAGGTTGAGCTGACACGAGTAACTTTTGTTCAGCCGATATAGCTCTCGTGTGCGGAAGACGTAAGTTAATTGTCAATCAGCTAGTTTGAGATAATTATATACTTTACCGATCTTTCCTCTATCTATAGTTATATATATTGTTTTAATTTATATGCTTATTGCCTTAATTTGAAAAATAGGAATTGATATATGAATAAACAATAAACACGCTCTTAGCCATTTGTCTCAGGATTCATTAAATATCACAAATATGGAAGCTATATAATATTATAATTAATCAAACAGGTCCATGACGATTTTTGAAAAGTGATCTTGTTGTGCGCGAAATTCAGTTGAAAAAGTGTTTACGATGATCAATTTCTGTTTAAAAAATGTCGACCTTACAGAATGCTTAGCTTTTGACAAGGGAATACATGTTGGGTACATTGCAAGCTGCAAAATTAATATTTGCGATGTATATATATAAATGAATGAATTAAAGACGAGAAATACTTCATAAGGCAACTGACAGATAATATTTTATTATTCACAATAAGTTTGGTTATAGTTAGTGGTTTAAAGTTACATGTCGGCAAGTGTTAAATAAATCTGAGCGTTTGTTAAGCAGTTTCTTCCGGCTTTTTAAGATTAAAAGTTTTTCTTCTAAGCACAGGTAACATTTTTTTGAATTGACGGGAGTTGTAAATTGTTTGATTATTTCCCATTTGACCTCATAGCTTCTACCACTTTCTTTTATCTGCCATATTTGCTTTCATAATTCTGTTTCATTTCGGTATTTGATGATGTTAATGGATTTGCAGTGGTTCCTGTAGCGTGTCTTGAAGTCGTTGGATGTTACACCTATGTATGTCTTTGTATCGTTGTTGTCAGTTGTCGTTATGTCGGCTTTGTAAACAACATTTGTTTGTAGGCATTTGTCTTCGATGGGGCATTGCCTGTTCTGTCTGCAGTTGCAGTCTCGCGTTTCGTTTGTTTTGTTTTGTCTGTCTTGGTTTTTAAGTATCGTTTTGTTGTGTCGTGAAATAAATGTTCGCATGTTTTCATTGCAGCTGTAGCTAACGCGTACTGTATGTCTGTTAAAAAGCTTGTTGAGTTTATTGTTAGGAGGAAAGTGCTTGTCGATCAGTTGTAAAAAGTTCTGCGCTAAATTTGTCTTGACTTTTTTGCTGTAAGGTGGGTTGTACCAAAGGACGTTACGTTGTCTGTTGTGTCGTTTTCTAGTATTGTTTTGTTGTTGGTATTCAAGTTGAACGTTAAAATTGCTTTTTGATAAGGCGTCGCTGTACATCGGTGCTGATTGGTCGAATGTTTGTCGCAGAATAATGTGTTGATTCGTTTGTTTATTGATTTTGGCAGTTCTCGTAAGATGTGAGGTGGGTGGTTGGATGAATGGTTGATGTATAGTGGCTCGTTGTCAGGTTTTCTGTAGGCTTTGTAGGAGTTGTTAGTAAGGTCAAAGGTGACGTCCAGGAAGTTTGTACTTTGTTGGTTGGTAAGCGTAGTGCTGTTAAGTCCAAGATCATTGAAAGCACGTGTGAGGTCTTGTCTTGCTTTGTCGCCCAGTCTGCCAGATGGACATGCTAACGACTTCAAGACACGCTACTATAGCCAAACTTATTGTGAATAATAAAATATTATCTGTCAGTGGCCTGATGATCGCCTAAGCGCGTGAAACTCTGAGTAGCGACAGAAAAAGTATTTCTCGTCTTTAATTCATTCATTTATTTACGCTCTATTGAAATCAATATCGAGTGCTCTTATGTTGTTGTCTCAAGACATTGATAATTGTATATATATATATATTAGTCCGGCAGATAGAGGTACCGAAAAGCATGCTTACTTACCATCAGTAGCGTAGCCAGCCCGACGATTTAGTCCCGCTATGCAAATGTGTTCGTGTTCATTGACTGTAAAAACCAGGGTTGCCAGATTGTATGCATAAATTAGCCAAACTTTTAACAATGCTCTTTGTTTTTCATTGTATTTGCCTTTTGTTTTCTTTGTTTTTGTGACAGCACTAATGATGGTTTGGCTTAATTATTCAAGAAATCTGGCAACCCTGGTAAAAACAACAATTTCTAAAGAAATGAATAATTACAATGATTTGAAATTTGCATAGTGGGACTAAATCGTCGGGCTGGCTACGCTACTGCTTACCATATCGTGGGACAATTCCATTTTGGTTTTATCTTGTTCCTTTAAGGTTAGTAAGTATATTTCTGAATGTTGGCCGCGTTGAAATTTCTTGTGGGCTCTTGCCAACACGTTTTTCTACGATGTTACTATAAAACTGTATTACTGTCAAAAAAGGTGATATTTCAAGTTCAATTTTAGAAAAAATAACTTGAATCAACAGAAAGCTCGTAAAAAACTAAATATAAGACATTTAAATGGCCACCCTAATTTTTCCAATTCTTAGTGAGTTATCAGCCTTTGAAAGCATATTTCCATACTAGTGCCCAGGTTTTTTGCGCGATTTTAGCATTTTTTCGTAGTTTGAACGATCAATAACTTGAAAACCGCTTGAAAAATCGAGGTGACCATTTAAATGTCTTATATTTAGTTTTTTACGAGCTTTCTGCTGATGCAAGTTATTTTTTCTAAAATTGAACTTGAAATATCACCTTTTTTGACAGTAATACAGTTTTATAGCAACATCGTAGAAAAACGTGTTGGCAAGAGCCCACAAGAAATTTCAACGCGGCCAACATTCAGAAATATACTTACTAACCTTAAAGGAACAAGATAAAACCAAAATGGAATTGTCCCAAGATATGGTAAGTATATCGGCCTCTATCTGCCGGAATATATATATATATATATATATATATATATATATATATATATATATATATATATATATATATATATATATATATATATATATATATATATATATATATATATATATATATATATATATATATATATATATATATATATATATATATATATATATATATATATATATATATATATATATATATATATATACGTAAATCACCAACCCTCCACCCCAATTCCACAACATCATATATATAAATCACAAGTAGAATTATTTTCAATTTTTTTTATTTTCAACGTTTCGGGGCAAGCCCCTTTCTCAAGATTACAATCAATGGCAATCTAAGGTCCTTTTATAGCTAATATTATGAATTAATTAGTCAAAGTCTCGTACATTTAATCCCTTAGGAACAAACGTATCCAATTTATAAGCCCAAAATGCCTCCCTCTGAGTTGGATTTTCTTTGTTTGTTTTATCAATAATAATTACACGAATATCACTTAAATCATTATGCCCAGGGCCAAAAAAATGTGCATACAAATGCTCTCCAGCCATTTTTCTGCCCCCTTGCTCATACTTCCATAGCGAACTTTTATGATTATTAAAACGCGTTCTAAATGATGTTATGGTACTCCCTACATAGATCTTAAAACAACTAATACATTTAAGTACATAAATCACTTCTTCTGAATCACAATCAAAAGAGTAATTTATCCAGTAATCATGTTT
Source organism: Muricea muricata (assembly GCA_963855995.1). NCBI lineage: Eukaryota > Metazoa > Cnidaria > Anthozoa > Malacalcyonacea > Plexauridae > Muricea > Muricea muricata. Next base: position 107,426,195 of record OY979716.1, read on the forward strand.
ACCATGCACCAACTTTCTGTCTCTTCGACACAATTACAAATCTGACATCTGGCCTTACCACATTTTTTCATTCCCTTCCCCTTATCACTAAATCTTTTTACTTTAGACCTCACTGAATTATCCGCCAAATTTCGAGGTCTTCTAAACGAAATCAAAGGCTTTTTGTCCCTAAATATTTTCTTAAAATCATCCGAAGCCTGTAACATAGGCCGGTTTGAAAAGGCTGGATGAAAATCCAATACCAGTGGTACTACATCCGAATTAACTTTATTTTCCTTATTTTGAACTAATAAAGCCTCCCTATCTTTAGCCTTAGCTTTTTCACATTGAGCTGATATTTTATCTTTTTTAAAACCTCTTTTAAACAAATTTCCTTTCAGCTCTTTAACCCGTTAAAAGATGAAATATCAGCTCAATGTGAAAAAGCTAAGGCTAAAGATAGGGAGGCTTTATTAGTTCAAAATAAGGAAAATAAAGTTAATTCGGATGTAGTACCACTGGTATTGGATTTTCATCCAGCCTTTTCAAACGTACGTGGAATTGTTGAATCCTTGTGGCCTATGTTACAGGCTTCGGATGATTTTATGGCGGATAATTTAGTGAGGTCTAAAGTAAAAAGATTTAGTGATAAGGGGAAGAGAATGAAAAAATGTGGAAAGGCCAGATGTCAGATTTGTAATTGTGTCGAAGAGACAGAAAAGTTGGTGCATGGTAAACATGATTACTGGATAAATTACTCTTTTGATTGTGATTCAGAAGGAGTGATTTATGTACTTAAATGTATTAGTTGTTTTAAGATCTATGTAGGGAGTACCATAACATCATTTAGAACGCGTTTTAATAATCAGAAAAGTTCGCTAAGGAAGTATGAGCAAGGGGGCAGAAAAATGGCTGGAGAGCATTTGTATGCACATTTTTTTGGCCCTGGGGATAATGGTTTAAGTGATATTCGTGTAATTATTATTGATAAAACAAACAAAGAAAATCCAACTCAGAGGGAGGCATTTTGGGCTTATAAATTGGATACGTTTGTTCCTAAGGGATTAAATGTACGAGACTTTGACTAATTAATTCATAATATTAGCTATAAAAGGACCTTAGATTGCCATTGATTGTAATCTTGAGAAAGGGGCTTGCCCCGAAACGTTGAAAATAAAAAAAATTGAAAGTAATTCTACTTGTGATTATATATATATATATATATATATATATATATATATATATATATATATATATATATATATATATATATATATATATATATATATATATATATATATATAAAACTTTTTCAATTTTGATTGAACATCATATAATTTCAAAAGTGCTCAATACATTATGGTAGAGCAAAATTTATTAACAATTTACAAAAATAAAGTTTCAATTAGTTGTTACTCAGAGTTTCATGCATTTACAGGCAATCATCAGACAACTAAAGAATTGTTGACCGTTGCTTATTGTTTGCTCACGTCACGTAGGTTTCTTGCGTGCGCTGGTAGAATTCGCGCGGTTAAATTTTCCCGCGAGAAACCTTCTTCGGTGGATGCAACGCGAGGATGCAACCATTCAGCCAAAACGTGCAATCGAAGATCGGCAGAGAATTCTTGCGTCTCCTAGATACTCACTTTCCTAAATCATCTCCCCTCAGCAAAATCTTTAACCGAAACACAGTCAAAGTGAGCTATAGCTGCCTGAAAAACGTGAAAAGTGTGATTGCCAACCACAATAACAAGATCCTAACTCAAAAACCAATGCCACCAACACCAAGCGAAAAGATGTGTAACTGCAGAAATTCCAACCTTTGCCCCCTTGAAAATAAATGCCTTATAAAAAGCATCGTCTACAAGGCAAGTGTCACCGAAGAAAACAGCAACGACACGAAAGTTTACATCGGCAGCACGTCCACGACATTCAAGGAGCGGTTTCGAAATCACAAGAAATCCATCGCCAACCCCTTGTATGCAACTAATACGGAACTATCAAAGTACGTGTGGTCTTTAAAGGAGAAGAACAAGGAATATAACATCAAATGGGACATTGTAAAGCAAGTGCCGTCATACAAGTCAGGAGGGAAACAATGTAGCTTGTGTAGCAATGAGAAGCTATACATCTTGAAGGCAGAAAAAGGGTCAATCCTGAACAAAAGAAGTGAACTTTTCTCGCGTTGCATCCACCGAAGAAGGTTTCTCGCGGGAAAATTTAACCGCGCGAATTCTACCAGCGCACGCAAGAAACCTACGTGACGTGAGCAAACAATAAGCAACGGTCAACAATTCTTTAGTTGTCTGATGATTGCCTGTAATGGCATGAAACTCTGAGTAACAACTAATTGAAACTTTATTTTTGTAAATTGTTAATATATATATATATATATATATATATATATATATATATATATATATATATATATATATATATATATATATACATATATATATATATATATATATATATATATATATATATATATATATATATATTTATATATATATATATATATATATATCTATATATATATATTGTGCAAAGTAGCTCAAAAACTTACCACAACAGTCTGTTTCATCCAGAGGAAATCTTCAGGTGGTAGACAAATTTCGAAAATGTGCGAGCTTCTTTTATGCTCAAGGAGAAAACGTGGGCGCGTGGGTGATTGAATAGCATGAATCCTATCTTTGTTTAGATTGTTTGCCTGAAATCTGCTTTTCCGATCTTTTATTAAGCAAGCAATTGTTTTTTTCTTTCAAAATAGTAATTTTTTCGTCCAAACATAAATTACATCTTTTGGATCCTCCCGTGTAAGAAATAGACTTTTTTATTACGGACCATTTTATGGTGAAATCTGTTTTGTTTTGCTTTAATTGCCAAACGTGTTTCGAAAGTTTCGTTTCGTTCGAATATTTTTTATGTGTGAAAGATTTAATATGATTCCTGTATCGCTCTTTGAATGTGTTTGAGGTCATGCCAATGTAGTGCTTTGTGTCCTGTGTGTTGCCTGTGCTAATTGTTGCTTTGTATACAACGTCATTACTCAGTTACTTGTTCTGCAATGGGCATGCGTGCTTGTTCCTACAGTTACAGTTCTCTGCGCTAATGTCCTGTGGTTGGCTTTTCCTAATTATGCGTGTGTTGTGGCTTGTGATAATTGACTTAACGTTACTCATGCAGCTGTAACTAACCTTAACTGTGTTCCTATTGAAAATTTTGTGTAACTTGTTGCCTATTGGAAAGTGCGTGTCTATAAGCTTGAGGAAACTGCGTGCGATGTTTGTCTTGACATTTTTGCTAAATGGAGGGTTAAACCAAACGATGTTACGTTGTCTGTTCCTGCGTGGTTGCTGTGTTACATGTGGCATGTACTTCAGCTTGTGGCTGAAGTTACTATGTCCTAGTGCGTTTTGATATGTTTGTACTGCATCGTCGAATACTTGTTTGTCAGATGACAGCGTTGAAATGCGCTTGTTGATAGCTGCTGGAAGTTGCCTTAAAATGCTAGGTGGGTGGTTAGAGTGTTTGTGTATGTATAGCGGATCGTCATTGGGCTTCCTATAAGGTTTATATTTTCCGGTAGCAAGGTCGAAAGTTACGTCTAGAAAGTTTACCACGTGTAAATTTGATTCTGCTGTTATTTTTGATTCTGCTGTTATTTTTGATTCTGCTGTTATTTTTTGAAAATAACAGCAGAATCAAATTTACACGTGGTAAACTTTCTAGACGTAACTTTCGACCTTGCTACCGGAAAATATAAACCTTATAGGAAGCCCAATGACGATCCGCTATACATACACAAACACTCTAACCACCCACCTAGCATTTTAAGGCAACTTTCAGCAGCTATCAACAAGCGCATTTCAACGCTGTCATCTGACAAACAAGTATTCGACGATGCAGTACAAACATATCAAAACGCACTAGGACATAGTAACTTCAGCCACAAGCTGAAGTACATGCCACATGTAACACAGCAACCACGCAGGAACAGACAACGTAACATCATTTGGTTTAACCCTCCATTTAGCAAAAATGTCAAGACAAACATCGCACGCAGTTTCCTCAAGCTTATAGACACGCACTTTCCAATAGGCAACAAGTTACACAAAATTTTCAATAGGAACACAGTTAAGGTTAGTTACAGCTGCATGAGTATAACGTTAAGTCAATTATCACAAGCCACAACACACGCATAATTAGGAAAAGCCAACCACAGGACATTAGCGCAGAGAACTGTAACTGTAGGAACAAGCACGCATGCCCATTGCAGAACAAGTGCCTGAGTAATGACATTGTATACAAAGCAACAATTAGCACAGGCAACACACAGGACACAAAGCACTACATTGGCATGACCTCAAACACATTCAAAGAGCGATACAGGAATCATATTAAATCTTTCACACATAAAAAATATTCGAACGAAACGGAACTTTCGAAACACGTTTGGCAATTAAAGCAAAACAAAACAGATTTCACCATAAAATGGTCCGTAATAAAAAAGTCTATTTCTTACACGGGAGGATCCAAAAGATGTAATTTATGTTTGGACGAAAAAGTTACTATTTTGAAAGAAAAAAAACAATTGCTTGCTTAATAAAAGATCGGAAATAGTTTCGGCCTGCCAACACAAAAGCAGATTTCAGGTAAACAATCTAAACAAAGATAGGAATGCATGCTATTCAATCACCCACGCGCCCACGTTTTCTCCTTGAGCATAAAAGAAGCTCGCACCTTTTCGAAATTTGTCTACCACCTGAAGATTCCGGGCCCTCTGGATGAAACAGACTGTAGTGGTAAGTTTTTGAGCTATTTTGCACAATTATATATATATATATATATACCATATATATATATATATATATATATATATATATATATATATATATATATATATATATATATATATATATATATATATATATATATATATATATATATATATATATAGAGTGACACTATAAAAACGACACTATAAAAATTCTCATTGTTCTTAAACCGCTCTTAAACGCGCGTGATTGCACACCTGGGAATTTAATGAAATTGTATTTACACTTACGAAGCGAAAACGTTTTAGATGTTTAATAAATGTAAATACAATTTCATTAAATTCCCAGATGTGTTACCAGGCGCGTATCGTTCTCAGGACATTTATTTTCTTGGGGATTAAGAAGATAGCCATGAGTTTGGCCTATCACGTGATCCTAAAACACCCAGATTTCACGTATATTAACATAACTATAAAAAATAATAGTTTTCAAAATGGTGGCTTCACAAAGGATGGATGTCTAGGTAAATGATATATGGCAAATTGTGCTTGCATTGAATAGGGCCCAATTTCTACCCTTAAATTTAAAGCCACGTCAACCAGGAAAGTGCTTAGAGTAAATTTGAAAGGGAAAGACGCGTGATTGGAGTTTTACCCTCATGATTATGGGTTACCCTCATATTTACCCTCACTTATTTTTCATATTTTTCCAAACGTTCTACCTAGCAAGAGAGCTTAGAATACTGTTGTATTTGTTTGTCCATGAATATAATTTTTGAGCAATAGAGACAATTTCGCCAATTTGCTTGTCAAAAGAAGCCGAAATTTTGCATGAATATAGACACAAGTAACCAATCAGAACCAAGAACGTGCAGGTCGATCCCAAAATGCCTCCATTCCAAAGCAAAATAAATGCCCTGGGACAAGTTTGCTGAGTTCATAGCAATGGCAAGAAACTTGATCATGATCTAACATTTATAGATGTTGAAGGAGAAACCAGGATTATACATAATGACTTTTGGGACATTCTCTGGTTTGAAATATGTATTCTTTGCGAGCTTTCGACTGCCAGTCTGCGGTCTTCAACGGGTTATAGTGCTATGAGACGATGATATTACCGAAGTTTAAATTTAACGATTTTTTTTTTACTTTTTTTAAATCAAAAAACGGCATTGATTAGGCAAATGTTTGGAATTGTTGTCTGAATTGCAGTGTGTCATGATTCAAGAGTAGCTCTATGTCTATAATTTTCCTGTTCTTGAAATCAGTTTGGTGATTGTCAGACCACGCATGATTGACGATGTTAGAACCACTTTTATGATGCTCTACATTTTTAGAATGTTCTTTCTTTCTGGTGGCGGAAGCTCTGCCAGTTTCTCCAATGTAGCTCCAAGAGCAGTCCGAGCAATTAATTTCGTAAACAACATTTGTTTGTTGTTCACACTGCAAGAACGATCAATTCAAACGACAATTCCAAACATTTTCCCAATCAATTCCGCTTTTTGGTTCAGAAAAAGTAAAAAATAATACAAAAATTAATTAACACTCCTTTGTATTATATGTAATTGTAAGCCTCTGTAATATAACAATTGTCTTATAGCACTATAGCCCATCGAAGACTGTATACTAGCAGTCGAAAGGTCGCAAAGAATAAATATTTCAAACCAGAGAAATTCCCAAAAGTCATCATGATCAAATACTTATCACTAAAATACTTCGTAAATTGCATACGTAGCAACAAAGAATGCGACACACTAACTTGCTTCCTTGATGGATTGATTGATGCAGTTTTGCTGTGATGGGTGTTCAGGATCATCGCTTGAAGACTTGAAAACAGACATCGTATCGCGAAAAACTGATATGATTTAATGCTCTATAGTCTCGCCATATAAAGTTGCTGGTAAACTGTGTATTAGGATTTGGATAAGATCATTAATTTGGATAAGATTATTAAACAATACCAAACTTAAAGCTACAATTTTGCTCTATTAAGGAATAATGCGAAGAAAGTGAGTAAGGAAATAGTCTATTTTTTATTTTTTCCTTTTCCACCTTTTTTCTTTTTCTTGTCTTTCTTCTTTAGTTGTTTCCGTACATGATATCCTCGCCAACATGCTTGAAGTTTAACGGCAGCGGCAGTTTCTCTCTCAAATTTCAATCTACGTTGTTCTTCCGCTTCTGCAGCCAATCTTCTTTCTTCTAGAATTTCAAGATATTCCTTTTCCAAAACGCTAAAATGACGTCCTAAGTCATCCAGGTCTTTCCTTAAAAGGTCTCGTTCAATCAAAATTTCGTCGTATTCGTCCTTAATGAACAAATATCGCATTATATTACAGTCGATTTCAGCTAACTTTTTACTGTAATATTCCAAACTTCGTTGCAAAGTTCGGAAGTTCGTCGCAAAGTTCAAAAGTTTATTCCAGAATTCGCAAGCCGGTTTGTAAACAAAGGCTGTGATTGGTCCCTGAACTCAAAGAAGCCAATCAAGTGCTTAGCTTACAAACCGGCTTGCGAATTCTAGAATGATCTTTTGACCTTCGCGACGAACTTCCGAACTTTGCCACGAAGTTTGGAATATTACGGTAAAAAGTTAGCTGAAATCGACTGTAATGAAGCAGAAATATGCAAATGAAACCGGGTCCACTGTTAACTTAGATCGAGATGTGATTCACACATAAGGAGAACGTAGCGACTAACGACGTGAAACCCAAGTCGATTACCTATCACAAGCTCTATTAAAATAAAAAAAAGAATTCAAAGCTCGAAACAGTTTTGTTTCACATGATTTTTTGAAATACATAGATTGGAAATGTATTTCATACTCTGGAATAGTATAGATTTTCCAGATGTTCTATTATTCATGGAAAACAAAATTACAAAAATACATTCTATTTCGTTCAAACAAAGGTCTTGTTCATGTACATGCAATTTCCATGTTTTGAATTTTAGCATTTTTTCCAATGATACATATAATCAATTTCATTTCATGCCTTCCCTAAAAAGGCATTGAACTAAGAAATGCCATTTCACAAGTCTCGGGATACACTAGTTTTAATTTTGTGTGCTCGGGTTTTGTGTGCTTCTAAATAAGAATAACTTAATAGCTAGGTACTATTGCCACAAATCGTTTACCTGTCGCATCCCCATATCAGCATCATACTTTTGAATCCAGTTAAACACTTCTGTAGAAAGCTTAAATTTTCTCTAAAGAAAGAATATTGTATTAATATGTATTGTGTGTTGCCCTTGTCGCGAAGCTCTTATATATGATGATAAAATAAATGAACAAAAAGATAATACCTCATGTGACAACTCTAGAGACACGGCTATTTTGCACCAAAAGGGAGATTAAAAGAGTCCTGTTGCATGTTTTTTTTTCAAAGTGACTATATGTAGACAGTTTTTTATCGTTGCCAGACGTTTCGCAAGCAATGTATGCACAAAACAAAGTCATACTTGTATTTTGTATCTTGGCTTGAGTTGCCAATAGCCCACCCAGCCATTCAGCCTCGTGAAAAATTACAAAAATTACAGTATAGGTCATCATGCAAATGGACATACAGCCGTGGGTTCTTCGATGTCATACATGTGATCCTGACAACTCGTTCCCACGATAAGTGGTTACGTTCAGTGGCCACAGAATATCTAATAATTCTATTAAATTACAAAGCTCGATTGAATGGCATTCACGACCAAACGTTTCCACGGTCAAGTGTCTCCATCAGAAGTGATCTGACATTGCAGTGCGTCTCTGCTATATATAATTCAGGGACGACATCTCGAGTATATAAGCGGCACACCTGCTGTATGAAATTAAATCAAGCCTCAAATGACATGCTAGGCCAAAGTGTCGAAGACGCATGATCATGCATTCATTTGTTTTCATTGCACTTGGAGCCGGTTGCACAAAAATCTTAATCACTTTTTAATCACTATTTAGAATTTAAACAGTGATAAATTACAAAATATGTCGTTCTGATTTGTTGGTGTTTCCAGCAATAGCAGTTATCTTCAATCACTTTTTTATACAACCGGTCCTAGGTTACCGTGAACAAATTAACTTCATATCTATATACCTTCCTTTTCTCTCGTTCATCTTCATAGTTCTTTCTCAGTTCTTCACCAAATATTTTTTTTGTGTCAATAACGGTTTGTGTAGCAACTTTCTGCTTTGCATCACTGTGTTTGACATCATTTTTTATTCTTTGACTTGCATCTGTCAATACTTTAGAACATTCAATGCTCGTTGCCTCATTCAGTGAATGTAAAGCGCACTTCAGTTTATCAATAATCGCGTTTTGTTTTTCCTCCTAGTAAACACAAATTGATCATAAATAATTAAATAGAAAGGCTGTGTTTTGTCCTCATAAAAATTATCCAACATTGAGGATAGTGTCAAAAATTATGATTGATTCATTCATAATGATTCAAACCTATATAAACTCGTCAGGCCTTTTTCAATGTATTTATTATGTTTTTTTGTACTCGTCGAGCCTCTCAATCTTATTTCTGGTATAATCTAAAGAGCTTGTTACATGGAAGCAAGTTCTTGGTTTAAAATTCTTATGCATCCAAATTTCACATGACATTTTTATCATAGCAACATACAGAACATTCCAAAAACCTAATAGAAAGTCTTCCAAATGTTTACAATTTGCTTTATTACTCCGCCTGTTCGTAGGGAGTGGTGGAGTTATAAGTTCGCCTCGCTCGGTTTTTCTGTTTTCTTTTTTTTTCGGTGTCGAGCCCACTGCCGCTCATGGGTGATACCGCTGGGCACAAGCCGCGTGAACCGACCTAAACACGGCATTTAAACTCAATTTCTAGCGGAATATGTCAACAAAATACGCATTTTAGCATGTATGCTAGAACATCTAAACCGCAAGAAGGTTTTACGTGCAAAGATTTTCATGCAAAACGTTTTAAAACGACAAATTCCACCGCAAAACTTTACCGAGGAGCGATGTATCGCGGTGAAGTTTTGAGAGCGTGTTTCCGTCATTTTTTAAGGAAATTTAGAAATTCCTACACAAAAATCAAACGCAAATTCTACTGAAATATCTATATTAATACAAAACACATTTTTTAACGTGTTATAGTTAACAAAAAGGGACAGGAAGGTTTTTTATCAAAACATTGCTCCAGAAATGTTTTAAAACGGCAAATTTTGATAAACTCCATCTCTCCATGATTAAGGAGTGAGTCCAGGAAATGTGTTCCTAATTCTAAACACGTTGTGATTTCTTTCCTTGGTTTTCTGTTTCTACCTACGTTGAGATGCTAATATTTCGTGCAAAATGATTTGCTTGTGGGATCTCATATAATTATAAAAGGTAAGAGACATTTAACATTCCAATTCAAAAAATACATATGTTAGTCTAAAGCTCCCAACAAATTATATCGTGGAGACTTCAGGCAGTGTGCTAAAGAATAGATTTAAATGATGCGCTATCAGGTTAATATATTGATGTGTTGTATACACTTTTAGTAAAATTTTCTTGTCTTGCAAAATAAAACAGCTATATGTTCGTGGTATTATAACAAAAGAGTCTTGTTTAAGATATGTACTATGAAAGTCTTTAATTTAAATTAAATTCTAAAAATGCAATCCTACTAGGACTCTGGACAGAGTGCCTGGCAAGACATTCAGACATTGATTTTTGGCTATCTTAGTGATTACATAAGATGTGCTAGCAATGTCTTGCTGGTAAAATGCCTTGGAAGGTACCCTAATAATAACTGATTTAAAAAGGAATTAGTTGGGCAGAACAGAAATAAGTGAATATACCCCACCCCCAATGAACTCTCTAGTTAGAGCCCTGCCTGGCCTTGTGCCCATTTTCGTTTTGACAGAGGCGGAGTGAACGCCTTAGCAGGCGTCTTGTTGTGTAAATATTGACCTGGCTATGTTTGGTACGCATTGACATGCATCACTGTGATGTCGCAATTAATGCATAATGCATGACGGCAAACTAACATTGCTGCCTATTAATAAATTCAAATTATCTAAATATAACATAACAGAGTTACCAGTAAACGCACACAAGGATACTTGTATAGGTCTATGAGATTGATGTGGAACCGTTGAGGGTTTGTAGTTACTCACTATGCTACGTGGCATCACAGTCTTGTTGTTTATTTATTTATCAAACATTGGTCAATATGGAACAAATTATCAAAAAATGAAAAAATGTTTTATTCGATCATTTAGGATGTTCTTTACCATACCATAGTAAAAATCTGGCCAGCGGTTGTTGACAAACGGTTATGATCAGAGGCTCAGGCTCATTAGCTTTCATTATAAATTATACGGTTTTCAAGGTAACCCGCTTCCACATAGTAAGCGGCTAGCTACTGTATAAGAAGTTTAACTCTGGATTAAAATTTTATTAAAGGCTGCAAAAGTTCATCTGCAATATTTTCGGCAAACTTCTCTTATCCGTCCTTGCTAAAAAGTTTACACGTTTTTAGACTCTGCTCAATGATTTTTTATACAAGTAATTTTCCAAGCGTGGCATAATTTGTCTTCTAACTAACAAAGATTGCGTTTGCAAAGTACTGTACCTCCTCTTTCTTTACTTTTATTTGTTGGTCATAATCCATTTGAAGCTTCTCCTTCACTTTTAATATCTTGTTCTCTCTTTGAACCACTTTCCCGATGTAATACTTTCTCTCCTCCAATTCAATAGGAGTCGTTAGGAGTTTGTCTCGGACGATCATCTGCAAATTTTGAAGTCCCTCGACAAAATTGCTTTTTATTCCTGACAACTTTTTCGCTATTTCTAGCAAAATAAACGATTCATTTGATTTTTCTATTGACTCAAGCTGGTACGTCGTTAAAAAAATTAGCATTTCTTCACTAGTGACATAAGCAAAAGCAAGCATTATAACAAAGAACAGTTTTTCCTCAGAGGTTCACAAATTTACATCATTCCAGAATAAATGCCTACAAATACAATAACTCAATTCAATTAACCATAAAGGGTGCATAAAAAAGTCAGTGAACTCTATGTAACAGGAAGGCTACCTGAGACGGGAAGTTTGAAGCCAACTTGTAAAATTGTAAAAGTCCTTCCCAGTCTTTCACCGCAATGAAAAACTCGGCGAAAAACAGCATGCTGCAACCCTTGCAGAGATCTCGCGCAAGTGATGGGCGCGGGACATAAACACGCGTTTCTGGATGTCAAACACGCGTGTCTGGAAGTCAAACACGCGTGTCTGGAAGTCAAGTTTGGCTTCAAATTTTGCGTACGAAGTTATACGAAGGTAGCCTTCCAGTTATGTTGAGTTCACTGAAAAAAGTAGACCTTTCGCAACCGTGGGATGATGAAGGCATCTACCGTATATTCCTGGTGGATTGATAAAAAAAAAGTTGGTGAACATATTGGTGTACCCATAGTGGCCGAGCCATCTCGATTGTTTGGGGGGCGGGTTCTACGTAACTATATATTTTTTTGAAATCGACTGTTTTTATCCTCTGCAGACAAGAACATATGAAAAAATATGTCCCCTGCCCATATATCGTGTTGCTACGCCACTGAAACTTTGCATACACAAACCTGACAGGGCCTACCTAGAACAGCCCTCGTTGCAGTTGGATCGCACCTAAACTTCCTTAGTATACTTTTTGCAGAATATTGCAGTTCTTCTGCCGTAATTTCCACATTTTGATGTAGTGTATCCATATTTTGTCCTTTCACCCGAATAACAAATTCTTCTTCTTCCTTTCCAAATTCACTTTCGGTTTCAGAACTTGACTCGCTGAACAAATCGCCTTGTTTTTGTCTCAATTCAAGCCATTCTTCATACTCCTTTTTTAGTCGCTTTCCCTCCTCAAGGAGACACACGTTATTTTCATATTCCTTTCTTAATACATCATGTTCTTTTAACATTGCGTATAATTCCTGTCCGAAAACGATGTTAAATCTTTCCAATGAGTCAATAATCTAAAATCAGTGTAATAGCAAATTGATTAATAGCAGCACCACTATTTTAACCATGGCCCATGCAAATGAGAAATTAAATGATGATTTATAATTTAGTATGGCAATTACTTTTGCTCAGAAAAAAAGGATCATAGTTTCAAGTCAGTAGAATAAGAGTCGCAAGCACTTTGCAATTGTGAAATAGATATGGTTTATTATAGGGAATAAAGTACCTTATTGGTAACTAAAACACTCGTAGCAGTCGTACGCTGTTACATCCGGGACTTGAATGGGGGTATTTTCAGTATGTCACGCTTAGGAAGGGCATAGCAATTCTCGCCTTTTTCAATGTTTTACTAATGCCTTCTAGTTCAAGGCTTTTGGGTTGAATACTTTTTCTGTTGTAGCTCATAGTCTTGTTTTTTTTTATACTTGATATTGCTATGTGCTACTTTTAAGGTGGCTCCCTACACTTTAGTACAGAACTATATAGACCAGTGTCAAATTTTCGCAGACCGGAAAATGTTGCGATGATGAAAAGTTGTTTTTTGAGGCTTTTCTACGACGAAATTGCCATGGGTTATGTTCATAGTAATATATCTGTGAAACCTAAACATTATGTGTGTTGTCTATTGGTCTCTGGTGTTTTTCGCCGTGGTTTTTGTAAGTTTTCACGTTTAGTTTGTTCTGTAAAGTGTTTGTATATGTCGAGTCGATTTTTTACCACGACAGCAATCATGTTTTTATGGATTTCAATCTAGATTATCTCCAGTTTTCTTCGGTGAATTTTTTAAAAACTTTGTGCAGTTGTTCCACCATAGCTAAGGTAAAACATATCCAAATTTAAAAAAAATCTTCGGATAAGTTTCTTCGGAATCGTTATTGCCGAATATCTCAAAACCTGCCTTATAAACCTGCCTTCAAATTTTGATATGTTTTTTTCTTTATATACCACAAATCGCCTAAAAAATTTTTAGAAAGTTTTACCGAAGTGAAAAAAAGTTATTGTTCATTCTTTGTGAAATCCGGCATTAAAACTACAAAATATAGAACGATCTGGTTACCATAGCAACGCTTATTTTGTTTCTATTTTTCGTTGTATGTACACTAATGGCCTTCATGTCTTTTCTGAAAGTACTCAAATTGTCTGGTTTTAGGTTCAGTATAAATTTGGTTACAGGTGAATGTGTCCTCAAAAGCTTAACATTTTCGGGAATTGTAGGGATTCCTTTTTCACTTGGCAAGAATGATATCACACTTGTTCGCTGCGCTTACTCGTGAGATATCGTACGTTCTTGCCATTCAAACGTAAACTGATACACATCTCTACGCAACTGTGAAATATTTCTGTCATGCTATAAATACATCCGCTAAAGATTGGCCAAGAATCAGCTAGCTTCATGCTTTATTGAGAAAGATGATCGTCGGAAGTCAAATCAAAAACGTACATATTACAATGAAATTTTAAGACGAACCCTGAAGTATATAGCTACATATAATGATTATTTTTTGTGAGTCATGAGTGTAACGCCTGCTGCAGAATTATGTTTAAAAAGCACAGAAATACCTCTGGTAATATTAGAACTATCTTAACATTCTTGATGTTTTCTTCTGAAACGCGCGAAACGCGTTCCGCTTTGAGAGAAGTAAGTCTTTTCCTGTTTGGTTCCAAAATCCGTAAGGGATTGGCGTGATTTCCTTTTGGCAAGCTGACTTGAGTCTCACAGGTTGATTGTACTTGAGACTTTCCACCATATGAATTGAGAGGCCTTTTCACAACCTTTTTCATAGCGTCTGAATTGCTTTTTGACAATTTTTTTTCAATGAATTTTTTCGGATAATTTTTCAATAGAGTTCATTCAAGCGTGAGAAATCAATTGTCACGTAACTAATTGTAGTCATCAAGCACGCGCTTTACTGCGCGTGGCGGGTGCATACAGAAATTAAAGTTTGAAAAGGGAGCTGGTAACTAATTGGTTCAATAAATAATAGATAAAATTAATAATGTTTTATTATAAAATTATCGCGCTCGAAGTAGGAAATTCTGCTTAGTCGCATAATCGATATCGTTGAAAATATACTAAAGGAGAGCAAACACGCACAACCATTGTGAAAATTATACTTATATACTCTTATAGTCTGACTGCTTACGACAATTGTATGATTGTGACTTTCAGCTGTACGCTGTAAGACGTTGGTGTGGTAGCTAGATTAAATAGTTATTCTACGAACTCGTTTCGTATATGAGCTGGTAGCCGACGACGTGCGTATAGCACCTCGAGTGGGTAGAACAGCTGTCTTGTTATATAGACAAATGCTGCCACAAAAAACTTTTCAGAGCAATCATGTCTTATTAATCCGCCTGCCGTAGACGTGGCAGACTGGCAGAGTTTTAATTCACCTCCCTCAGTTTTTCTGTATTTTTTCCTTTTTTCTTCTTTTCGGTGTCGCAAGTTGGGCTGTCCCTAATGGGTGATATCGCTAGACACAGACCATGTGAGCCGATCTAAGTACGCGTTTAAACTCAATTTATAGAGGAATATGTCAACAAAACTAGCATTTTAACATTTATGTCAGTTAGAAGCTCTAAACCGCAAGAATGCTTTACGTGCAAAGATTCACATGCAAAATGTTTTAAAACGACAAATCGCCAGGAGCGATAAATTGCGAGCGTGTTTCCATCAATTTCCGTTATGTTTCCACTTACATTTCTACATCTCTAATGCTGGTGCTAATTATGAAATTAATTCTGCTGACGTTCTCGAATCTCTTGGGTGGCAAACATTAGAGGAAAGACGTAAACGTAACAAGTCGATCGATATTAATGTACAGAATCTTAAATAATCGTGCTGCACCTATTCTGAAAGAGCAATTTACTAGGAGTGGCGACTTACCAGAAAATTATAATCTGAGAAGCAGTAGAACTGATTTGATTCTTCCAAACCCAAAAAGAGACTATCTTAAAAAAAGCTTTAAGTATAGTGGGGCAAAATTATGGAATAGCCTCTCCACAGAAGCAAAACCAGCCACATCCAAATATGCATTTACACCATTTGCCCCTCATTAAGCGTAAGAAGAAGGTCATTAAGATAATTTTTCACCTTCACAAACACAAATCGGAATTTCAATAACACATTATGTGCAAGTCAATAAGCGTGAAGGGATATTCAATAGCAACAATTGACGCAAGTATGCATAAAAATTGAAAGCCATTAATCAAAGATGGAAATTCAATAAGAATACAAAGAACATTCAAAAACACAAAAGAAGTTCTTGTTTGAATACAAGAAACGCTCAATTAGATAAAAATGTATGTTCTGAATGAAGTTGTCATGTGAACACCAACATGCTCACAGAAAAGAAAAGGGCTATTTGAAAAATATTCTTTATCCGGCAAAGATTTGGCTTTGCTGAATTGTTTTAAAAGTGTTTGAATAACGTGAAATGTTACAAAGGTGTCTAAACGAAATGAAATATTACAGTGTACGACTGTAGAAAGCAAGCAAGGCTTGCGGCAGGATGTGCGGCAAGCACAGCAGAGTTATGACAACGCCACATACAAACTTAGACTGATAAAACTTGATAATACACGTTGCATTTGTTTTTTGGGGGGTTAATATGATTGCGTGGCTATAAAGTAAATCAGGGTTGCCAGATCACTGAATTTTTGAGGCCAAATCGTCATTAGTGTAGTCAAGTAAACAAAGAAAACAAAAGGCAAGTACAAAGAAAAACAAAGAGCATTGTTTCAACAATGCTCTTTGTTTTTCTTTGTACTTGCCTTTTGTTTTCTTTGTTTACTTGACTACACTAATGACGATTTGGCCTCAAAAATGCAGTGATCTGGCAACCCTGAAGTAAATGCAGGTTTTTATTGAACTTACATTTTTCTCTAATTGAACGTTGCTTGTATTCAAATGAAACGTCTTTTGTGTTTTTGAATGTTCTCTGCATTCTTATTGGATTTCCATCTTTGATTAATAGCTTTCAGTTTTTATGCATGACAGCGGAAATTGTTGCTATTGAATATCCTTTCACGCTTATTGACTTGCACATAATGTCTTATTGAAGTTCCGATTTGTGTTTGTGAAGGTGCAAAATTATCTTAATGACCTTCTTTTTTCGCTTAATGAAGGGCAAATGGTGTATAACATCAATAAATCGATAATTATATATGTACGAATGTTTTGGTCTTTAATAGATTAACTTGGGTCACACCTATTCTTTTGTGAATAATTTTATAGTTAGTTTTTCAGACTTATTCTTGTAAATAGTTAGTTTTTATTATGCCGACGCCCCTCATGGAAACCAACAGTATGTTGATGAGGCTAGTGTGGGTAAATTTGCTTGTAAATAAAGGTTACATACATACATACCTGGATGAAACCCTTGCTTTACTGAAATATCTATATACAACACAAAATTTTTAACATATAATACTGAACAAAAAAGGAGAAGAAGGTTCTTTATCAAAGCATTCTTCCAGAAACGCTTTAAAACGACAAATTTTGATAGATTCCATTATTCCGTGTTCCAGGAGTTAAGTTAGGAAATGTGTTCCAAATTGTAATTACGAAATACACAAAGTTTACGTTATCGCTGAGACGCTGATATTTCGTGTATAACTATTCATTTGCTTGTGGGATCTTATACATGTATAAAAATTTAACATTCCAATTCCAAAAATACATGTTAAAGTAATTCCCTAGAAATTATGTTCTTTAGACTTTATAGGCAATGTACTACAGTTACTGACGTATATAATCAGGTTATTAATATATTTATTTATTTATTATACAAAGTACAGTGCTTTAAAAGGATTTCAGGCACTGATAAAGCTGATAATCTCACACGTGAGAAACAATCAAACCCTTACCAATCATAGCTTCTGGACATTTACATTGGCGGAAAACCTGTAGTTTATATAATAAACAGAAAAATACATGTATTATTCTCTATGTATTATACTTTTAGTAAAATTTTCTTTACTTCCAGCTAGGTATTACGACAAAAGAATCTTGTTTTATGTATGAAAGCTCTTGATTTAAATTAAATTCCAAAAAAATCAATTTTACTAAGACTCTAGACAGACTGCCTGGAAGGTCACTCAGACGTTGTTTTTTGGTTATCTTAAAGGTTACATACTGCATTAAGATGTGCTAGCCTGGTCAACCAAATTTCCTCTACATCTCACAGCGGCTTCAAAAGTAAATTTGAAAGTATCGAGTTCATTATTATATGTGTTACAAACTTGTCTTTGGTTAATCCAAATTTGTCTCTTGTCAAGGAGAAAAATATAAGTGACCAAATCATCCTTGTTAGCCTGTCTCATGTAAACACATCCTCCCCCCCCCCTCATCCTCCCTTAAGATTATTGCATAGTGTGCTAAACAGCTAGAATTATCATTAGCATCCTTTTTTCCTCTTCAGACTATGGCACTTTATTACGATTAGAAAAGTTAGTGAAAGCTGTGAAGGCCTTATGCATCTTTGCATGAATGCCAAATTAATATTGACTGCCATGAATGCCAACTCAACTCTGAAGCTATGGATTCTAATGTAACATAATATTGTTTCATAATTTTATGTAATGGATTGAATTTTAATGTTATGACATGTAGAGTAAATTATGTTAATAGTATGACAGTTAATGCTATAAAAATTAAAGCTAATAAACTTATACCAGCAGTATTGCGCGTGAGAGCCATGTTAAAATCTTTTCTATTGAACAAAAGTAACTGAAACTAATAATACTACACCCTCATCTTGCAATCATCACTATACATAACCTTCCAGGATTTCACTTCCAGAGTTTTGAGCTATATTGTTTTCATATATTCATTAAAATTTAACTTAGTTATCTGTTTTAAATATTTGGTTCCTCATGCGCCAATAATATTATCAATACAGAAATTAAACATATATGTATTCAATGTGCCCAGTACACAAGGAACACCAACAGTAACATGCACTATACACTAATATAATCAACCTAATTTGAAAATAAACACAAAGGCTTCGACAGTTCAATAAATAAACAATCCGACTAAATAGTGCACCGAATGTCATTTTTACAATGCTGTGTTATTGCCCCAGTAGTGATATCACTGGTGTGGTAATAGCTACCCCACACCACGTAGCAAGTTACACGAGGGGTGCCTCTCAAGCCAATATATGCCTTAAAAGGCCTGTGAAGGTATGTAGAAGCTAGAGGTGTTTCCAGGGTGCTTCTACCTATGTGTGACATTTGTACCACATATGCTTGTTTTCGCGACTAATGTCTTTTGAAACCTACCATAATAACAACTGATTTTAGAAGGTGTTCGTTGAGCAAAACAGAAATAAGTGAATTTATTATGTAGTGAAAATATTTTAGGAGTTTTGATTGGTTAAGAACTAAAGGTGAAATCGTCATATCCGCTTGATAGTTGCCCAAATTTGGGGTTGAAAATAAATATACGACATCATGAGTCATCTCGTCGTATATTGAAAACAAATATACAACATTATGACTCATTTCATCGTATATTGAAACAAGTTATGACCTCGCGCTATAATTTATGCGGCTTTTGACTGACCTTGTAATCTGACAATTGTTTTAAGAATATTTTTCGTGGTCTGATTGGCTTATTAAATTTTCCAAACAATTTCATGCTGTTCCATTACTAGCAGCTTGTGTCTTTTTACTTACAAAGCAAGCGTTTAAACTGAGTTTAAAATATTTTCAAAAAATAATAAAACAATTATTGAATTCGGCTCTTGCAGGATATCAGGAATTAAGGAGGCCGCATTCAATAATTGTTTAATACACCTACCCCCAATTAACGATCTAGTTACGGCCCTGTCTGATCTTGTGCCCCTTTTCACCTCGGCATGCGGAATTAAAACCTTAGTATAAGCGTCCTGTTAAAATTAGTGTAGTGGCTTTGTCAATATAAACAACTTTAGTTTAGCCCATACTTAAGAAAACACCGACTGATCTTTATTCATTATGTTTTAACAAACTATCAAACTATCAAAAAAAATGTTTTAGGAGAACAAGCACTTGTTCGCCTAAAAATTGGGCATAGTTTTCGTTTTTAAGGCATTTCAAAACAATTCTATCCTGTATTTCGACGGTTGGAAGATTTATTCAGGATTAATTTCTAAAATATCATTATTTGAACTTGATTACACACACGAAACACTTTTTCATGATAGCAAGAATATTTGCTAATATTTAAAGATCGATACAAATCTTTCACTCTAAAAGAAAAAAATTACAAGCTAGAGAATTAAAGCTAAATCTTTTTACAAGGCGTTATTTTACAAGGGTTATGCTCTGGATATATAGGATATGAAGGTGTAGGAAGGTGCATCACAGAACGGACAGACAAGGATGGGACAATGAAAACCAGTAAGTGGAATAGAGCTGCCCTGCATGGACATAAAGAGTGAACCAAAAACATATTTAGCATTTTTTTTAAATGTGATATGTTATTGGGACCTTAATAACAGGGAACAAATGTATAAAAAAGTGACTTAATTTAACTATATAACTGGTTGAAACGCGTCGGGCAATCAGAACGACCTTTAATCACTACTTCGCAACAAAACAATGATTGAAGCTTAATTAAATTTCTACATACAACCGACCGCAGGACGGCAATGCGACGAGGATGTTGAAGTGAAAATAGGCTAAGGCTTTGTGGCGTACAGGCCATGTTATTGGCGCCAGATTCAGCCTGTAATTCAGTGAGTTAGGAATCCGAGCCTGAAGCTGACTTCCTTATGATCCTTGACACCCACGTTTCCATCTCAAGCATAAAAACAACGTGCCATGACTGGAAATTTATGAATTACCTCTTTACATCTACTTCAGTTCTAATGTAGAGACAAAAATGTCATTCATATGCTTTGAAAAAAAATATTAAGTTGATTCTTAAAACGGTTTTGCACCCCTCAGTTTACCGGTTTCTGCTATACAGATACAGTGGAGTTAACCCCGTTAATACAACCACTTTTTGGCCAAAATATTTTTGTCGTATTAACGGGGTGGTCGTATTAACGGGAGTCGGCATTATATTACAGCACAGACGTTTTTAATGTCGTCATGTCAAACAAATCGTATTTCTGTTGTATACAGAGTAATCCTAAAAACAATAATTAACATTTAAAACTTGAGGATATTTTATTCCCAGAACACAATTCAAAACTGAAATAGATATTGTCAAATCCTAGATAATAACTAGAGCTCACTTTCTTATGATATTTGACGCCCACGTTTCCATCTCGGGCAAAAAACCTGCCTTCATTTGAAATTTATGAATTACCTCTTAATGATACCTATACTTCAGTTCTATTGTAGATACAAAATATCATTCATGTACTTTCAAAAGCAAAAAATGTATTTCAAAATGGAGAGAAATGGATTGAAATATTAAACTATTTTTTAATATGATTTTGCCTTGCTCAGTTTACCAGTCTTCTGCTATACAAATAGCTACTGCAAATAAATTGAAAAAAAAATATCGGTCCAAATAACGCAGCAAATATTTGTACTTGCGTGCCTTAACCTGTTATTACAATTTTAGAAGTTCAATTTTTATAATATAATGTATTGTTATGCCCTTCTGTTAGAATATTATTTTGAGGAAAATGCATAGCATATATGGGAAGTTTTGAGTTTCATCGTGAGGATTTTACCACAATCCATAGATTTAAACACTTTCCAAGAGAAAAAATGTCCACCGAATTGCATTGCAGAAGAAAAACAGTTTCAGTTCTCAAGCGCGTGATGGTATTTTCATATTATTTGGCACACAAAATATTAAAAATCCATAGACGTGTAGAAATCTGCGACTTCAGCTCTAGAAACACGTGTAGTGTCACGTGGTCAAGAAACTCGAAATGCGGACACTTTGTTGCAATTATTATACTTGATAAATAGGTGATCGCGCTACAACCAAAACTTTACAACTGTTTCTTTGCTAAATAAACATAATATACATGTAGGTTCGTTGTTAACTACAAATATTATGTCTGGAGGAAAAAATACGGATTTTAAGGCAATGAGCGTAGCCGCAATAAAGAAATATTTGCAAGAGCTTGGCGTTAGTGTAAATGGCTATCTGAAACCTGGTCTGGTTGAAACCACAGTTGCGGTTGAAAAGATGATGTTACCCGTCGATCCCAACTTCGAAAGGGTAAACGATGCACATACAACGAAGCAAAGATTAAATATTCATGATATTCAGATTATATATTGATATATCAGGTGGTTAAAAATGTCGCAGAGTCCAAACGGCGGAAAGTCAATAAAATCGTTCTTTGTCTTCATTGTAAAAGGATCCTCAATCTGAATATCATGAATATTTAATCTTTGCTTCGTTGTGTGTGCATCGTTTACCATTTCGAAGTTGGGTTCGACGGGTAACATCATCTTTTCAACCGCAACTGCGATTTCAACCAGACCAGATTTCAGATAGCCATTTCACTTACGCCACGCTCTTGCAAATATTTCTTTATTGCGGCTACGCTTATTGCCTTAAAATCCGTATTTTGTCCTCCAGACATTATATTTGTAATTAACAACGAACCTACATGCAAATTATTTTTATTTAGCAAAGAAACAGCTGTAAAGTTTTGATTGTAGCGCGATCACCTATTTATCAAGTATAATAACTGCAGCAAAGTGTCCGCATTTCGAGTTTCTTGACCACGTGACACTACACGTGTTTCCAGAGCTGAAGTCGCAGATTGTATGATTATACATAGATCTATACAGGAAGACGAATATATTTTGATTTTCTGTAACAATTGTATTTGTTATAGAAAGCAATTTAGAAATCATGTAGAAAATGCAAATTTTCAAGGAACTATTTAAAAATGTTCATCATTTTAAGTTGATTTCATCGTTTCTGAGCTCATTAATGTGCTTCATTCATCATGATTCAGATATTTTACGTGTAAGTTCATTGTAATTTCAACTAAAGATAGATCAAGAAAATACTTCTAAAACTGCGAGGTGTATTCATGCTTATATTTTGATAACGGCATCTTACATTCAATTAGTGTCTTAAACCAAGTGTTAGTGTCAATAGCTGTGTGCTTCAATTATTTGACTATACATAACTTTGCTGTTTAATTTAGAGCTGTATTATTGACGGAAAACAAGCATTGACTGAGGGTTATTGTGTTCGCTGTATAACACAAATACTGACTACTAAAGCAAATTTCACGGTTTATTAATCGATTCGGCCAAATAAGCACCCTTGCTTGATAGATTCGTACGTCGTATTCCCCATCCAAGAATTTATTAATCTCAGTCATGCAATAGCTAAAGTTAGCCGGTTGGGCTAATATGCTTATTTGAATACACTTGATGTTTATTTTTTTTATTTTGCGATGCTTGTTACAATGCATCTTCATCTTCAGTTGGAAGGCTTTCCAAAACCAAAATAGTTTTCGCGTAAACAACCTACTTGAAAAACGGAAATGACGCAATATCTACACACGACCTTAAGCAAGCTATCGCAAAATTCCGATTTGCAATTTGCTGCCCAAAAATGAATCCAGACCAGTCAGAGTCGTGACGGTCATATTGAAGTGGCTCTAACAAAACAATTGCGTTTCCTATATTTTAACCAATTTTCTCGCTGAATAGAAGAAAAAACCCTGTCGCCATTGCTACTTCTGATTTTTTCCGAACAGGCAAACAGCTTGCTCTTATGCAAGAACAAAGATCACACCAACAAGTATATAGCTACATAGTATTTTTGTTTTATAGAACCTATGGCATATCTGGAAGACTTGGGTGTATTGTTCGTGGTTTAGCTACATTGCTGTTGAAATATATAAGTTTCTAGCCACTTTTTTAAGGTCATCTTGTTTTTCCAGGTCATCCTGAAGTTTACTCGCATGCGATCCTGGACGCCCACGGACATTTTGATCTTAAGCCCCAAAACAACTTTTTGACATGCAAATTAACATTATTGTGATGCCTCATTGTATGCATAATGACATTACATCACGACTAACTGCAAAATTAAACCTCAAGAGATAAAATGTTTTTCATCTAATGACATAGACATGTTTATTTAACAGTTACTTTACGAACTCGAGTCGTTTATGAGCTGATAGCCGACGAGGTGTGCAGCACCGAGTCTACTATCGCTCATATGCGACGAGAGTGAGTATCTCAAATTATATTATGCAGTTATATTTTGATAAAATACACTTCTTAGTCAGTTTAGCAATGTAAACAACTTCACCTAATACCGAATAAAACACTACTTATCGTTATTTAAAATTATGTTTCAAATAAATTTTGTCAAAAGTTTCAAATTCTTAAAAAATATAATTGTTTTGGGTGAAAAAAAACCGCTTTTTAAGGAGCTTGTCAAAATTGAGCACAGTTTTTGTTCTGGGTAGCCGCGCATGCGTAGCTATCCACTATGTGTAAAATGTACAATCGTCTGTGGGTTCGTGTCCGCTGTACTGATGTAGTACTAGACTGGATAGTCAAAAGTGAAGCAAATTATATATGCGAAAATCACTTCCGGCCACCAGGGAGCGACAGAAAGCATGGCGAACGTGAACGAAGGTGAATTTAGCTGAATTTGAGATACTTTACGATATTATACCAAGCTGATCGCTCCACTGGTGTCTAAAAAATGTTGCGTTAATGCTTTTGAAACGCCAATTATCCGGATTGTCTTAAAACATCGTCATTTTTGTTTGTTCAGAGTTGTTTATGAAATACAATGCATGGCAAACAACGTGAAGCAAGGTGAATTTTGCCAAATTTGAGATACTTTACGAAGTTATACCGAGCTGATGGCCTCACTTTTGTCTAAACGATCACAACAAAACTAAACTGAGATATCACTGATTTCGAGGTAAGTGTTGACATTATACTTTGATATGATATTTCACAAAAGTATGACCCCGCTGGGCATATTTTAGTGAGCTTGTTTAAAGAACTGTTAATTCTATATAATACTTTTGTATTTCTAAATTTATAGGTAAATCCTGACGGTCATTCTGGAAATGATCCTGCCAGTATTTATATTTTATACGGTGACCACGAAAACACTTCTAACCATGGAGAATGGCATTCATCAAAAAACATGAATGGCACTAATATCAAATTTATGAACATCTTCAAATTTCAGTTTGACATTTATGCTAATCCACAAGCGTAAAATTAAATTGGTTCACAGAAAGTTAAAACAGTGTGCAACCTCATCAATTAAAAAAACAAGAGTGAAGAAAAACACCTATACATTTGGCAACTATGTTTTTGTCAATATATCTGATAATGTTAAAGTGCCACGAAATGACGAATATCTTGACTTTTCTCAACTTCGCCGAACTTAGATCTTTGGTGGACTATCCTTCAAATTCAAACTTCACGAAAATTTTCTACCGAGACTTCGACCTGAGACCTTGATGTGTACCGCTCTGGAACAAGAACGCTTCTTTTGTCAAGGGTTGTTTTTATTATCTATATTTTGTTCTGTGAATTCGTGTCTTTCGTATACAAACAGGTCAAGGTTTTGTACACTGTATGCGAAATTGTATTTGACACATTAACTACCTCACAACTTCGTGGATATGTTTATGCTTATTGAAAAAAATGTGCGTAATACTCGTTTACTTAAAGTGCAATGTTTTGTATGTGATTGAATGTTTATTTCCCGTAAACTGTGCCAATTTACTTAATTTCAATAACTTTAGCTTTTGAAATAACCATTATCAAACACTGCAGGCTACCCACATGTACGCAGTGCGTACCTATTTTTTAATAGCAATTCAAGACAATTAATATTATAATCTTTTCCAGCTTTCGAGATACTTATTCAGTATTAATTCGTAAAAAAACGGTATTTTATAGCTACTTGTTTAGGTGACATCTTAATCAAAGACTGACCTGTAAAGACTTTATCTAAGTTTATGTGTAGTACGTACTGTATGCATGGCCAATAAAGGCTGCCAAAATGCTCAAAACAAGGTTTTTTTCGATCGAAAAACTTTCGAACGCTATCTTGTTTTCTCTACTAGTAGGATATGAGCTAATATCCTACTAGTAGCGAGTCAATCAGATTATAGAATACTCAATATTCGATGGCAGTCTGATAATAAATATGTATGTTTGTGTGAGCATTCTGGAAACTGTAGTGTAAAAATGGATTGTGACATCCAAGTAATGTCAATTTGCACGCATAGCCATCAATTAAACATAGGTCAATATTTACACCAGAACACAAGTTATAAAAGTTTGGGAAAATGTTTTATAAGGGCATTTAGAATATTCTGCATGCTGTCATACTGTAATAAAAAATTCATGCGAAATTTCGACGCATAAGGTTTTCAAATCTAAATAACGACATCCACTCTCAATTAGTGCTCTAATTAAACTAATTGTTCGTTTCAATAGCTGTATATGTTATTTAACGATACAGTAGTCTTTAGCAAAATATAAATGTTGTTGTTTAATTTAGAACAGTATTATTCGTGAGAAAACATAAATGTTCAATTTTAGCCAAAATAAAGGCTTGTCATTTTAATAAACGGGTACAACCGGATGCGCACATCTTACTATACACTTGAAAGTGTTTCTTCTTTTTGTTGCAAAGCTCTATAATAGTAATAATAATGATGGTTTATTTCATATGCAAAATGGCACCATTAGGTGCAATACTTTACATTTACATTTAAAAAGTTTAGTTACTATACATCCAAAGTCTATATTTATACATACAACTTAATTACTAATTTCTAAGGATAACTGCTATATGGAATTTCTAAAAAGTGATAAGCTTATCTATGTAAGTTGAAATAACTAACGTTAGTTAGGAAAAAACCTTGAAAGTACAGGGCCTGGGTTTCGACAAATATCCACGTAAATCGTTATAGGAGGAGGGTCATGCCCTGGAATCAAAAGGTTGATTATTCATGCATGCTTAGACCACTTTGTAACAGCAGTTTTACAACCGGTAAAACAACTGAGTGCGAGGTTCCATTTCATTGACTTTGCCCGAGACGAATAGAATAACATAAAACCCATTGTATATTAGCTGCATTGTTGGCTATGTTCATCAGATCTTTACTAGGGGGCCTTTGCATTCACATTTCTGTAAATATCTTCAAGATTCAAGGCAAAAAAGACAGTAAGATTGCATATAATAAGACAGAGCCAAAAAACCGTGGCAGCCATCATGGCACCGATATCTTCTTCTTTTAACAATTTATCTACGTGTTTAAGCAGGTTCTAGAAAATCATATAAAAGTACTATATTTTAAGGTCTATGCAAAATGAATCTGTGCAAATATTTGATTTACGTGATTTCGAACCTGCAGGTCAATCCAAAAATTGTATTGGATTTCTAGTCATTAGACATTGCGCAAAATAGAATACAGAGATATAGTTAGGTTAATAGTGCTAGGAATTAAAAATTATTTGCACGAACTACACCAATATGGCCATTGAGAAAAACCAGATGCAGTAAAGCTGAACGAAGTCGAAATAAAGAAACAGGTGCAGAGAACTGCAAAAAATAGAGCAGGCATAATTCCTGAGTAAGATAATGAGGAAAAAACATAGTATATATAAGCTATAGAAATTTAATCATTTCCACAAGTAGCAAAAAACGCACAAAACACTTTTGCGCATGACAGCATGCAGCATAAAAACAACCTGCTCTTATTTATTGTAATGAAATTTATATTCATTACATTTTACACCCACTTCACTTCCACAAAAATGATACTCATCCACATTGAAAAACGCCGCTCTAATTAGAATATTTTATTTAGATTTAATTCAGGTTGATTACATCGATATTTGAATTAAATTTCCTTTCTAAAATACCCAATTATGATGGTTAAATTTTAGTTTCATTTCAATTCTTTTGGTTCATTCAAAACTTTGATACAGATATGCTGCAATAAAACAAAACATTTTGTATTGCATCAAAATGCTCAAATTGCAATAACAATATTATTTTCCCTCCATTCTATAAAATATATTGTAGGAATATATTATACGCACATAATTATAGAAACTCGGTAGAATAACAAGCATTTGAATAATGATCCCCTTATAATAAAAGGGAAAAACACTGAAATATTCACGAGACATGCATATATAAACAGCTTTCCACATGATTTTGCATGGATACATTTACTACATAGACCTTGTAATTTGTGAAAACCGAAAGGCAAAATGGACTCAAATAATTCCATATTTATAAAAACCTGTAATGTTTTGTACGACCAAATTGATATAATAATTCATTTCCCATCGACTTTTGAAGAGATCATTCATGCAACAATGGCAATTTTATGTGGAATTCTGACTGTTACAGGAATTTGTCTAAACGCTTGTACCGTCATCACCATATGGAAGACCCATACATTGAGAGAAAAACTTTCAAACTTTTCCATTATGATACAGTCAGCCATAGACCTTCTGCACGGAACATTCGTGATGCCTTTGTTTACTTACCTGATGGTGAGCGAAAGGATAGGAACAGGACGCTGCACAGTGGCTTACGTGTGCGAAAAGCTTACAACCCTCGCTCTCTTGATCTCAATCGCTACGTTTTCCATGGTCAACCACGAGAGATATATGGGCATCTGTCACCCAATCGTTCATCGGGCTAGCCTTACGAAACGTCAGTTGATGAAGTACGTTATCGGTGTCTGGACTGTGCAAACGTTAGCAACTGGTTTGGCCATTTTTTACAGTAATACAACGCGCTTCGTCCTTGGCGTGGTCAGTCTAGGCTTCTTTGGACATACCATCTTCGTTTATTCCAAAATTGGTCAAGCCATACAGATAACAGTTCGCACAAAAATAATTCAACGTGACGCGCCCGAAAGAAACAAACTAACGCAATATTTAAGTGAGATAAAAGCAACAAAAACATGTTTTCTTATTGTCATCTGTTCTATTGTATGTAACCTCCCGGCCATAGTTATATTTAGCGACATGATCAGTATCAAGTCTCTTTTTACAGGCACGATTCTCAGAAGGTATTTTGTAGCATTAGTTATGCTCAATGCAAGTTTAAACTCTGTAATTCTGTTTTGGAAAACAAAGAGACTCAGAATCTGTGCAAGAAGATCGCTTACATGTAAGTGATACAGCGCGTTCCGTTGAGTTTCAAATTTCGCCTTCAAATTTAATGTCATTTAGGAAAGGTCTCCTCAATAAATAATTAATAACTTTTAAAACACTATAAAACATGTAAAGTATGGTTATCTAATAAGGCCGATTTATCATACAGTTTTACACTTAATTGATGTAGTTGATGTAGATCTTGACTTCATGTCCTGCATAGAAATCGATGAATAAAAAATAGATACGAAATGGTTACTATATAACTTGTATGAAATATATCCTATGCAGGCAAAAAATACATGTCAATTGATTATATACTTTCGAATTGGGGGATTGTATTGCATTCAATAACTTTCATTATTATTTATTTAAAATTTTCCTCGTTTCTGAATGGCTAGTTAGCAGCTGTAATCAACTCAATAGCTAACCAAAAATATAGATTTTGATATTCATAACAGCAAAATGGTGTCAGAATCAATATGCAAAAATGGACGCGTTTACTTCATTTAGAATGAAACAAGAATCATATTAACATTGTAGTAACAATATTAATCATATTAATTCATTGATCATGCTATTCAAACAAAAATGCCATACAAAACAAGACTCGCTATACTGAAGATAGTATACCCATCTGCTACTGGCACGAATATCTTCACATTTTTTCTCTTCAAGTGCACAGTTTGATAAATACGAACCTTTAACTCGAAATGAACACTCTAACTTCCAATTTAAACCTACGTTCTTTTGACGACTCTCCAATGAAATATCACATTCCCAAAGTAACAACGTTAAGTCGTCAAAACAGCTACCTAGTAAGTTTCACATGCATGAAACGTGGAGGTCATTGCATGTCAAATCGAGTCTTCAGAAATGCTACGACCAGGGCCTTTTTGAACATTTACATAGACTTGGAGGCCAAGGCCACCCCAGCCCCATGTTGGCCACCCCAGCCCCATGTTGGCCATTCACTTAAACAGTCGAAGTCGGTTTTTCGAATATATTAATGACAATAAAATGCAGAATAATTTAACTAAATTATTGGGATGTCAGGGCATGAGTTTTTCTGTGGCGGCCATTTTGTTCTTTCCTCCGTAAAATAAAAGTTTTGTATTGTGAAATGTAGCCTAGCACTAAACTGTAAAACGGTAAAACCATATTAAATTAATTGAAAAAATTTTTTGGTGAAGCCATTTGTAGCAATAGGGAGATTAGAAAACGAAAAGAAGTTAAAAGAGGTAAGGAAGTGCCAAAAAATAAATTCATTTTTTACAAGAAAACGTAGTGTTGAGACATGCGAGAAAGGAGATCCCGAGATTGCTACCGCGAGTACTGTCACCAGACTTGCACCAACCACAAGCCACATAGAAGTAAGCTACACTCCAAATCCAAATGAAAATCACACAATAAATCACGCTAAACCAACCACTAAACAAAGATCCACCAACACAGTTACCGAGCAACTTACCACGTCCTCTAGTAAATAAGCCCCTAAACCAAAACACAGAAGCAAATACCAAGCATAGCAGCAGAATTTTCGGAAGATGACACATCATTCAAAGCATCAGCATCCTCACCTATAATAGACTAACAAACCAAGCCTGATGTTATGAAAATGCTGTGTTATGTTAAGGACATACATAGTTTTGATACACTAATTAAATATATGCTAAAGTGCCTATGAAACGAAAATTTGTCCAACTATTTATTGATCGCTTTGCAAAGATTGCTTAAAACACATCATAACTTCATTAGTGGAATGTGTCTTTTTCTCTTACCCTTTTCAAAATTTTCTACTTTGTTCGATGTGCAAGTTACACAACTTATGACATCCTAGAGCATAATAAATTGATTTTTAAAGAACGAATCATAAACATTGGTTTCAAAAGTCTAATCACAAGGCCTGATCATTTTAGGTTTGTAATTACCCAACTTTTCCAAAATCATCAGCAATTTGCAACGTGATCGAATGGATATATTTCGCACAAAACGTGCAGACACCAAGTGGTTAATCCTAGATTATACACTTTCAGCACAGTTTTGGCTGTTTCCTATTCTCATGCTGTACGTATGATATAAAATTATGAATCTCAAAGATACACACTATGTACAGAGATTTGAGATACGACCCATGTGCCAATAAACTATATATATGATGAAAATAAAAGTTTTATATTGTGAAATGTAGTATACATGATTATACAAATCTGTATCATGTATGATAACTTAAATGTGGTGCAATGTTTTCCTAATTGATATTAATCAGCTGGTATATGTTTACAAATTTATAATTTTGTCGTAAATAATGATATTAGAAGTAAACAAATTCAAGAGCGAGAGTGCCTCGCATGGGTCTCGAGTCCCCGTTCGCACTCTTGCCGTTTGAACATCGTTCAATAAAGCTGTTAAAACAATGTCGTAGCCTCTCAGCAGGCCACAAAAACCATTTCATTATTTGAGTTGCATGATGATTATCATTTAAATACATTGTACAAGTGATGGTTTTCGCTATCAGGCTTACTCTTACGTGCATAGTGTAACAGCTTAAGGTACTGACCTGACCTACATACGGGTAGCCAATATTTGGCGACCAATTAAAGTGGGACAGTATAGCTTTCTTTCTGCCGGCTCGTAGAACTTCACTTACTTATGTGTCAAAGCTAAGACATAGTTAAATTCAAGGTGCGCATTAAAGCAAATTACGATTCTCTTTCGCCATACTCCATACTATGACCTTACTGATGCGTTCTTCCTTGCGTATGCGCGGTTCACTCACGTTTCAAAGCACACTGTTGCGCAAATGTTGGTATAAAACCACATAACAGAGCCAGGACCAGCCTCTTCTTTCTTCATGCTGTTGCAGTTAAGTAAGCTCATGTGTTTCATACAGCTCCTTTCGTTAGCCTCGTACGTTTTAATATTTGACTCTATAGCTACTCCCTTTCTTGTCCAGTTATGTCTCGGACAGCTAAGACCACCTCAACAGTTCATACAAACGCAGGCGTCAATGATACGTCGTTGTTGGACGATACGATGATGCCCTTTTGATATCAGAAACCAGCGTGCTTGAGGTCGATCTCATGAGTGAAGACTCATTAGCACGTCTACAAGGAAGCTAGGTATAGACTCTATGTCTTCTAAAATCGACTATCTATCAGAGATCGTTGAACAGGCTTTAACCGCCGACTCAGCGCAGCGTTGCAAACGGAAACGTGCCCTATTTGATCCAAGCGAACAGATCGATGCTGCCTCCAACGCCGGTGATATTCTACAGGAAATCGAACATCCCCCTTCTGTCTTTGATGTCAGTGAAGCTCAGGGACCAAGAGTTTTCGATGCCTTAGTTAAACGGGTTAATGATTCGTTTACTACGAAGCCTATCGGCGACAAGTTGGCTTTGTTGTACGACAAATATAAAACTCCAGAAAACTGCGAGTTTCTATGCGTCCCACGTGTGAATGCACTCTTGTGGAACGAACTGCCCCACAAAGCCCGTTCCGGTGATTTCGCAATGCAAGAAATCCAAAAAGCAATATTAAAGACCGGTCAGGCTCTTGTCTTTTTGGCCGAGGATGTCCTTCAAGCGAAGAAGCGTCAAGGCACATTCAATCCTGAAGACCTCTTGGGGACGTTGTCGGATGCACTGTCGTTTGTTGGACATGCTGGTTAACAAGTTTCGTTAAAGCGCCGCTATTTACTGAAACCTGAATTAAGTAAGGGTTTTCAGTTGATGTGTGCTGTCTCGACACCGGTGACCACACAGCTATTTGGTGATGACCTGTCCAAAAATGTCGATGATATATTTCAAAGGCCAACAGAATCGATACTAAATTAACTAGCAGCGATCGCGGGGCTCGATACACTAAACACCGCCGTAGCACATCCACAGTTCATGATTCTTTTTTATCCAGAGGCAGCCAGAGCAGGACTCAGCGCAATTATGAAAATATCGGAATGCCATCCCGGCGAACACAGTATCGCAACCAGCCAAAAACGTCAGCAGCACAAGGTCTGCAGCAAACCAATTGAGTGATGTAAGCATTTTTAAATCCTGTGTGGGCAAACTTGCCACTAAGGTCAATGAATGGTGTCTAAGATCACTACCGATCCTTGGATTCTCGAATCTGCGAGCATATCGTCTTGAATTCAAGACAAAGCCTATTCAAATTTCACCACCGTTACAACCCTCTCGGTCAGAAGGCGAATGCAAATTAATTCAACGCGAAATCGATAGTTTGTTGCTAAAAGGGGCTATTACAGTTGCCCAACATTCGAAAGATGAGCTCCTTTCAAACATTTTCCTTGTACCTAAAAAGACTGGCGATCTTAGACCCGTTATCAACCCAAAACCTTTGAACGAGTTCGTTCACGATATTCATTTTAAAATGGCAAATATAGAATCTGTTAAGCAGCTGCTACGCACTGGCGATTTTATGGCAACTATTGATCTTAAGGATGCCTATTTTAGTATATCCATTGACATACGCGACCGCAAATACCTGCGGTTCCTCTGGAACAATACACTTTATGAATTCACATATCTCCCATTTAGCTATACAGGGTGTCCCAAAAAAACCCAAAAACTATTGAAGTCACCTATTGTTAACATTTGAATGCCTTAGCACTTGTTAAAAAATTAAAATATCTTTGTAAAGTACGTTTGTTTTGCTCATGGGAATATTGATAAAAACCAAATTGAACTGGCTAAAATAACCCATGCATAAAATTTGATTGCATTTTTAATATGCACTCGTAGGTTTAGTTTTTTTGTCTGGCATAAAAATGGTTAACACTGAGTATTACTATTAGTTTTGACGGTTATGTCAATAGTTTATCCACTCGTGGGTTCAATTTAGTGCTAGGCATTGAAATTCTAACAATAGATCATTTTCAATAGTTTTTGGGTTTTTTTGGGACACCCTGTAGTTTTGCACCACGAACCTTTACAAAAATCCTGAAACCTGCACAGGCTGTTTTACGCCGTAAGGGCATTAGAATTGTTTGTTACATAGATGATATTTTGGTTTCTGGCCACACGTTCCATGAATGCTCGCCAATGTCGCAAACGTATGCGAGCTTTTATGCAACCTCGGGTATACTGTCAACAAAGAAAAATCTCAATTGCGACCATCTCGAACAATCACATTTCTCGGTTTCCTTCTAAATTCAGCGGACATGGTCATTTCGCTACCTTAAGCGAAAGTCAATAAAATTGTTTCACAATGTCAATGGCTCTTTGACAAAACTTCGCCTACCGTCCATGAAGTGGCCTAGGTTTTAGGATTACTGCATGGTTTCGTCTTTTAGCGCTGTTAAGTACATGAAATTATTTTACCGCTCTATTGAGATGTGCAAATCGACCTTGGTGTCTACAGGTGTATCATATAACGCACCTCTTTCTCTAACTCCACAGGCTCGTCTGAACCTGCAGTGGGTTATCGATAACATCCACTTGTGCAATGGGGTGCATGTCTATTTTAGATCGCGTTCGTAGCGTACTTATTGAATGTGATGCCAGTAATCAGGGTTGGGGCGCTTGTTGCGGGTCCCGCAATACCGGCGGACTTTGGTCTATGACCGAAGCGCAGTTTCATATAAATTATTTAGAAACTTTGGCGGCTTTTTTTGCACTGCAATGCTTCGCATCTGAGCTTCGGCTTCAAATTCACATTGACAATACTGCTGCAATGTTTTACCTCAATGATATGGGTGGTACCCGGTCCACCTCTCTTAATAAACTAGCCCGCAAATTATGGCAATGGTGCATTTTCAGAGATATAGAGTTAAAAGCAGTCTATATTCCCGGACCTTCAAATGGGCCGGCTGATTTTAATTCACACCATTTGAATGTGCAAACTGAGTAGACCTTGCATCCCAGAATTTTCAAGTGGTGAACTTAAACATTATATATGCCAGATTTTGATTTATCTGCGTCTCGTATCAATACGAAACTGCCTAAATTTGTTTCCTGGTTGCCAGACCCGGGGGCTCATGCTTGTGACTCATTTACTTTAAATTGGAGCCAGTTTGACGGTTATGCTTTTCCTCCATTTAGTCTGATTCCACGCGTGTTAACCCATGTGAGACGGGACGTTGTTGCACGACTTCTGCTCATTTCACCTGTGTGGCTTACCCAGCCATGGTACCCGACCATTCTCGAAATGTTAATCGATTGCCCGATACTTCTCCCCAAATGGCCCAATCTTCTGAAGCTGCCTCACAACGATCAACTTCATCCGCTGCGATTACAACTCCAGCTGGCCGCGTGGATTATATCAGGCAGAGACTCGTCAGTCAAAGATTTCCGATTGGGTCTGCCGATGTTATTTGTCAGTCCTGGTCCCTCGGCACAGGAAAGCAGTACGAAGCCGCCTGAAATGCCTGTACTAGTTGGTTTAGTTCAAAATCGATTGATCTATTTCAAGCTCCTGTAGCAACATTTCTTGATTTTCTCCATCATATTTATGTCAGTGGACGATGCTATAGTACTGTGAACAGTTATCGATCCGCTGTGTCTGTTACTATTGAAGCAGTTACTGGTTATTCCTTGGACACTCACTGGTTAGTTTCTCGTTTTATGAAAGGCGTGTTTATGGCAAGGCCTCCTCAGCCTAAATATTGTGAGACGTGGGATGTTCGTGTGGTTACTACGGTGGCCCACAAGGGCCACCTCTTCTCCGTGCAAATGTGTTAGTGTTCCGTGAAAACAAAGTTGATCTGCAAAAATCTGACTCTCTACTCCGTGCAAATGTAACTGTTCTTCGAGCAAACGCGGCTGTTCTCCAAAAATATACACATAGTGGCACTTAGGGGCACCTCTTCTGCGAGGAAACATGCGCTTTCTCGGTCGTGGCGAACCTCTTCTGCGTGTAAACAACTGCATTCTCCGTGTGTACTTCCACTTTGCAGTATTCGCTTTCTGTAGAAAATTGCTTAATTAATATCGGGAAAAATACTACAGGGGGGGGGGGCGTGCAAACGAATGGTGCAAACAGACATTTGCAGTGTGACCAGATGTGGTAATTTCATTACTACCGTGGTAATTTTCGTCATTTTTATGATAATTGTGGTAATTTAAAATTTGTGGTAATTACTACGGTAATTTTTTAAAAATTTTAAGTAAGTTGTGGTAATTAATCTAAAAATAGCTAAAATCATAAAACTTCAAATCACTTCCTGAAGTCGTACTTACGAGTGTACTTCGGTGTACTTACGGACTATTCGTCCCGTTCGACCCGTCAGCAGTCAGCTTTATGGGCGCAGTTTTGCAATTTTGGCGCGAACATTGCATGCAAAAGAATGCAAAAGTACTCAAAACGACAAAAGCTAATTATTATAGTTGTCATATTGTTATCAAAATAATAAAGTTATCAAAAGGGTGGAGATGATTAATTAACTGATCCGCTGGTAAGAAATACCGTGGTAATTTTTTGCCCAATGTAGTAATTTTATGTGGCCGGATGTGGTAATTGCCTCAAAAATAATCTGGTCACACTGGACATTTGGTCATCTACACAATCCGTTTCTCAAGGCTGGACTATGGGCTGAACTTTGAAATTTGGTTACGTTATTACTTGATGGAAAGAGGTAATTTGTCCTTCTTTTTGCTCTGGCTTATTTGTATCTATATTGATCTTAGAATTTATAGTGAAAATCAAGCAAATTTATTTCTAATCTCAGTGTGCAAGTTCATTAATACCTTCGCATTGTTTACATTTTACAACTTAATATTATGCAACATCGCGAACACGTTTGTTTTTTGAATGCCATTATGTTCTATTCTTTTCACATCACCAGCCATGCAGGGAATATATATTTAATGAAACTTGCACACTGAGATTAGAGATAAATTTGCTTTACTTTCGCTATAAATTCTAAGATCAATATAGATACAAATAAGCCAGGGCAAAAAGAAGGACAAATTACCTCTTTCCATCAAGTAATAACGTAATCAAATTTCAAAGTTCAGCCTTGAGAAATGGATTCTGTAGATAACAAAATGTCTGTTTGCACCATTCGTTTGCACGCCCCCCCCCCCCCCCTGTAGTATTTTTCTCGATATTAATTAAGCAATTTTCTACAGAAAGCGAATACTGCAAAGTGGAAGTACACACGGAGAATGCAGTTGTTTACACGCAGAAGAGGTTCGCCACGACCGAGAAAGCGCATGTTTCCTCGCAGAAGAGGTGCCCCGTAAGTGCCACTATGTGTATATTTTTGGAGAACAGCCGCGTTTGCTCGAAGAACAGTTACATTTGCACGGAGTAGAAAGTCGGATTTTTGCAGATCAACTTTGTTTTCACGGAACACTAACACATTTGCACGGAGAAGAGGTGGCCCTTGTGGGCCACCGTAGGTTACAAATTACCTTAAGACGTTGTCACCATATTCATATCCTTAACTTTAAAGAACCTTACCTTAAAACTCACAGCTCTACTCGCATTGGTAATGGCAAAAAGGTGTCAATCGTTATGCCGTCTTCGCCTCGATAGTCTGACAGTTACTAGTGATGCCGCTGTTTTTACTATTAGGGATCGCTTAAAGAATTCCCGTCCTGGCAAGTCCCTCTTGGATGTCACGATTCCGCACTTTGTTCAAGATCTTGAGTTGTGTCCGCGTATTCATTTGTTGTGTTACCTCGCCAAGGCCGAACCACTCCGGAAGTTGGGAAATCAGTCTGTCAAGCAATTATTTATCTCGTACTTTAAACCTCACAAGGCTGTGTAAGTTCAGCTACAATCGCTAGATGGTAAAAGCTGTACTTAACCAGGCTAATATCGATACGTCCATCTTTACAGCGCATAGTTATCGTAGCGCGGCTACATCCGCAGCGCACTTTAAAGGCGCTTCTGTCGCTGATATAATGAAACTTGCGGACTGGTCAAGCCCATCCGTATTTAATAAATTTCATAAGAAACATATTGTAGAGCGTGACGGTTCCGTTGGAGCCTTGATATTGTCAAAATAATCATTTATATATTTGTTACACTGTTGTTTCTTGTTCTTATGTTTTATTAACCTGCTACGATTCTTAGTCAAATTTTGTATCCGACTTCGAACACGCATCAGTAAGGTCATAGTAGGGAGTATGGCGAAAGAGAATTGAAAATTAGACAAAAGGTAAACTTACCTTGCAGGATAATCGTAATTCTCTGAGCTATAAGGGACACTATGATCTTACTCCCTCCCCGTTTGGGTCATGACTGCTGTTACCCACCCTGAGAAGAAAGAAGAGGCTGGTCGTGGCTCTGTTATGTGGTTTTATACCAATCATTTGCATAACAATGTGCTTTGAAACGTGAGTGAACCGCGCATGCGCAATGAAGAACGCATCAGTAAGGTCATAGTGTTCCGTATAGCTCAAAGAATTACAATTATCCTGCAAGGTACGTAAGTTTACCTTTTGTCTAATTTTCAATTATTCGAGGTAAAATAGCAGGGATAATGCTGCTTCTACAGTACTTCATATTTGATAGCTATACCCATTTATGCCTCGGTATACTCTCACACCAGCGAAACAAAGAAATACCGATCATGGCCAAGGCCATGCGTGTCTAGAGGGTATGGGGACATTTCCCATGAAAAAATTCTAAAATATAGTCAATCGTATAGCATCATCAGGGGTGCAGAATTGAAAAGGTACCTAAGAAGTGAATATTTCACATAAAAACTGCTAGTCAAGATTCATTTAAAAATTTTGCACAATGTTGCTGAAGTTGACTATGATTTGCCTGAAACTTGTCTAAAAGACCGAGGGAAATCGCCTGAAAAAATAGCTTTCCCTTGATATTTTTCCCCATACTTGTATGCCTGCTGACCTCTCTAGAGTCCAGCACCGCATTGATGAACTCCGCTTTATCTGTTCATTACATTAGAAAAGAAGGGGAAGAGATGCATTCAAATCCTATTTTTACGTTGTCACGTATGTAGAATGTCATGAAATTAATGAGTCAAACTTTTATCCTGGATGTTCGTCAAAGAGCTAAAGCTATTTCAGCCGTTTTCGAGCTTTACAAACTTTTAATTTCATTCAACAAAAGTTGGGCTGCAGAATAGTGAGAAGAACAGCTAATACTTTTTAAGCCATAGCTAATACATTGTGTTAGACTAAAATCTTTCGGCATTTTTGACCATAGCTTTCAAAATAGGAGCTTTGGCTGGGTGAGAAGTTGAGTGGGCCAAAGTTGTAGGTTTGGGTGAAGGCTTAGCTCCGCCAGTCTATAAGGGCTCCTAATATTAATGCAATGCTATATGTAGCTTAGCTACTTTATTACCGTTTATGATACTCACTACGATAATTAAGCGTGAAGTTTAAAAGGGCTGTGTTAGGCCATTTTGAGGGATTCTTACATTTTGCATAAAATTAAAAAAAATGACTAT
The DNA here is from genome assembly GCA_963855995.1 of Muricea muricata. Lineage (NCBI taxonomy): Eukaryota > Metazoa > Cnidaria > Anthozoa > Malacalcyonacea > Plexauridae > Muricea > Muricea muricata. Next base: position 107,465,364 of record OY979716.1, read on the forward strand.
GAACACAAAATAAATCGATATCAAATGCATGACGTTTGTACAGGAGTACGGATGGTTACTATTAATCAAGGATTGATTTGGAATGTATATTTGACATCATGAAAATTTGAGGCCAAATACTTTTTAAAGTTTTGTCCAATTTTGATAGAACATTGCCTAAAATTGTATGTTGAAGCTTAATCTGATTAATATTGGCCATGTATTGTTGCAAAATAAATTGAGATAAATTTCGCTTCAGTTTTTTCGAATACAGAATCTTTTTGGCAAAAGTCGGTCAATGTGTACAGCACATTGCTGAAGCATGATTTTCAATTCCCGTAGTTTTTCAGGTGTTAAACTCAAAACATGATTTACTAGATAGTACACTCGATCTATACCTTACATTAAACTGGTTTGTCTTTAGTTGAGTTAAATACGAAAATGAACTGTCCTCTAATGCCATCAATATAATATTTGATATTTGCCGATGTTTGGCTTTTCTTGGACACAAGTTTGCTACCTTAAATTTTGAAGCTACTGTATAGTAAAACTATATGCTAACTCATTGGTCATACTCGAAATACTATATAAGTATAATAAGTATAAACCTCCACTATACTATATATCTAAAAATAGTACATGTCTATAATAAGTACAATATTTTCAGAAAGATAATCTAATATTCTCGCCTCGCGTCTCTTTTCCATACCTGGCGCCTTTTCTTCGCACCTCGAGCGCGCCTTTGCTTCGCGCCATTTTCGCGCCTTTTTTCGCGTAAAAATGAAAATATATTTGTTTAAAAAGTATTAAAAAAATTATTTTACTAAAGGTGATAAGCATAATTTCTTTAGTAAATAATGGTTTTCAAGCATTTTGATTAGTTGCCTGACCAGTAAATATGAGACATTATTTACTAGTTGCCATTTTTTCAATATTGCCGCCAATGAAAGTCGTTTTGATGTTTTACAACTTTTGCCTAAATTAACAAATGGAGAAAAATTGCATCAATACAAAAATCAAAGAATATAACCAAACTTTGATGTTAAGCTATCTTAAGGGAATAGACCGTTTGCAAACAACTTACTACAAATAGTTTTTTCACCATTTAAAAAAATTAATAATAAACTTTAGCCTATATTTAGAAATATTCTGAAGTAAACTGTATTCATTAAAGAAGTGCATTTTATACATGTTTTCTGAAGAAATTATACTAAAACAATTATTCGCCTCAGCCTCAGTGATAATGGTGAATACTCACCAATAATCACTTCACCTTCGGCGAATAATTGTTAAATAATTAAACGGGTTAAATGGAATAGTCAAACATGCACCGTTACAATGCATTGGTTACGAGCGGGTCAGGCCCATTAGAAGAAACAAGAGCTGGTCGCTTTAGACCAACGCGAAGCAAGATCTTCAACAATCGGCTTGGCCGAGCGAGGGAGGAAATTTTTTTGCGCAAGCCGTGTCTTCCGCGCACCACTGAACTATAATAGATCTGGAAGGATAATAAGAAAAAATATGTATGAAATTAAACCTTTAGACATGCAGTCCCGAACTTATTTTGCAGTTAACGCCAGGTATTCCTCTTTATCCTGAACCTTTAATCATTGCTTTAGCCTTTTCAAAACATGAAGAAATTGATATTTTTTGAGTCATTGAGTGGTGTTATTTTCGGCTTCGCAATTTGTTTAGTATACACACGTAAAAATGTCAAGCAAGCCTGCAAACAAGCCGTCAACAAGTTGTGTTCACACTGCTTGTTACAAGTTGTCAGCAAGTTTGGAACAACCTGTTAACAACTTGTAACAACCTTGTTGATATTATCAGACTTGTTACAAGGTTGCTCCAACAAGCCTGTTACAATCATGTTATAACGATATTGCTACAACCTTGTGTCGTCAACCTTGTAACATTCTTGTGGTATCATGTCTGAATCAGACTTGTTAGAACAACCTCGTAACAAGTCTGATAATGCCATCAAGCTTGTTACAAGTTGTTAACAAATTGCTCCAAACTTGTCACGACAAACTAGAAACAAGCAGTGCGAACACAACTTGTTGACAACTTGTGAACAGATTTGTTACAACTTGTTTGCAGACTTGTAACAACTTTTGCGTTTTTACGCGTGTAGTTCAGTCGACCAACCGACTGTAGTATAAACAAAATTTCTTAAATGCAGTTTTTTCAACTGTAAAACGTTCAATCTTCTTGAAACTGCGCATACGGATGTATTTTGCATGGAGTTAAATAATTACTGTGGTTTCACGCTTTAGTCCTTACTTGAACTTTCAAAAACTTAGGAAAAATAGCCAAAATCTGGCGGATTTTTCATAAATTTCGTCTTTGCCTCAACATTTTTCCGTGATTGTACGATTTTTGTCAAATTTTATAACATATTGTATAAATTCAACTGCCATTGTTTAAATATTTATGAATGTTAGAGATCTGTTAGTAAGTTTAAATAAAGAATTTTACTGACCTTTTTCACGAAATTCTTTAAAAGGACTGGTTCTACCTGCAATGTGAACACGAAGTCAGCTCAATTTTCCCCCTGACTTATCGTTCCAGATCTATGTAACTATTATAGTTCAATGTTCCGTTCTTTGTGAAGTAGTCCAATGACGAAGTAGAATTTAAAAATCAAACGAAACTTACCTATAATTTGAAATTTTATTACAATCAAACTTCAACTTACAGGTAAGTTTAGATTAATTTTTTAAATAAAAAAATAACCAGAGTTCTTTCTGGATTTATAATAACAGTTATTTGTTATTGTACAAAAAATGAGCGTTTATGACTGCAATTGTAAGAATATTTTCATGAGGTGAAAGATGGAATGCTCTAATCAGCGAGGCAAAGCCGAATTTGTGGCAAGTGGAAGTTTTTTAATAGTTTTGGATAGTGCTATAGTATACAAATAATGAATGTTTATGAGTGCGATCAAGTATCAACGTTTCAATCAACAAGGCAAAGCCAAATCAATCAGTGTTAGGTTTCGGCAATTCCGTTTTTCACTAAATCTTGATTCTTGAAAACTGAATGTTGCACAAATTTCAGGTTCCTACTTTTTACTGTTTTTGATTGATACGAATTTCCTACCCTTTTTCGCGTTTTCGATACAGTGCTAAAGGGTACCCCTTTTTGATAAATATGTCAAAAAATGTCCACCTTTCTTCGTCTTATCACAGCGAATTGAAAAGCAGCGAAAAAGGTACCTTTTTCGAGCTTGTCGCTTCCGGGCAAAAAGCAGAAAAAAGGGTACCCTTTTTGAGCTTATTGCGCGGAGGCAGAAAGCAAACAAAAAGGTGTCTTATCAGATGAGGACTTCCTAAAAGATTAGCAGCAAAATGGTGGCGTACAATTTTGAACTTAATATATAATCTATGATAATTTTTTGGCGCAAAATTCGTCGCCGTCTGTCGTACTGCTTATATTAGTATGGAGTATTTAGAGACAAATATCGAAGAAATTCGACTGTGGGTAAAAAAAAATTATACTCATCGTATGATCAGCGATACGCTAAAGCAAAATCTACCTGAAGTAACGAGAGGGTCAAAAAGCTCTCATTATTTAATAAGAATTTGATCAAAGTATAAAACCTGATGAAACCCAATATGGTGCTATAAACTGTGTGCAACTTTTCCACATAAATTATGAAGGTGCATTTTAATACATACATACCTCGCGTATCGAATCTTCGACAATACTATCAACTTCCATTTCACTTCTTTTATGAATTTCGTCTTGCTAGCAAAATAGTCGTGTACTTCTTTCCGAAAACCCCCTCGTTACTTTAGGAAAATTTTGCTTTAGCGTATCACTGATCATGCGATGAAAATAATTTTCTTTTACCCACAGTCGAATTTGTTCGATATTTGTCTCTAAATACTCCACACTGATATAAACAGTGCGTCAGACGGCGACGCTAAACTTTTCGCCAAAAAATTATCATAGATTATATATTATATATTAAGCTCAAAATTGCGCGCTACCATTTTGCGCCTAATCTTTCAGGAAGTCCTTATCTGATAAGGCACCTTTTTGATTGCTTTCTGCCTCCGCTCAAAAGCTCAAAAAGGGTACCCTTTTTTTTGCTTTTTGCCCGGAAGCGATAAGCACGAAAAAGCTACCTTTTTCGCTGCCTTTTCAATTCGCTGTGATAAGATGAAAAAAGGTGGACATTTTTTGACATATTTATGAAAAAAGGGCACCCTTTTGCACGTTATATCAAACTGATCGAAAACGTGAAAAAGGGTAGGAAATACGTGTCAATCAAAAACAGTAAAAATTAGAAACCTGAAATTTGTGCAAATTCCAGTTTTCAAAAATCAAGATTTAGTGAAAAACGGAATTGCCGAAACCTACCACTGATTCAAATTAATTGGAACATTCCATTTTTAAGCATAAAGCAAGTCATGTATAAGCATAAAGCAAGAAACTTGCCCACTCAATTTTTAACTATTTGGGCGCAGTAATTTTAGAGCAATAGGCGGTGCTTAATAAATCGAAAACCTCAACTTCTCTATACATGTCCACAGTCTCTTCTTTTTCATGAGGGACTGGGTTCAGCCGACCATAGTTGACCATAGTCCATGCCAATTACCTCTACTTCACCCAACATTTCTTTTCTGTTGTAGGAGGGATATATTTTTAGATAATTTGAAGTAATTAATGAATTCAAACGAATTAATGCCAGACTCCAGCCTTTGATAATCCTGGTCGCGCCTCCTCGATTTTTTCATAATTTGAGGTATTGAATGAGAATGTTTGCTTGTTTTTATAAAATATTGTCAATTTATATGAGCTAGTTGAAAAGTCTGCAGATAGTTTTTCCAAGATTTCCCGTCCCATTTTACGATAATTTTTATCACCTCAGTACCCTTGAGATAATCATTTGTCACGTACAATGCGAGCATATATGAAGTAGTTAAATATTATTGTGGTTGATGTCCGCTTCATTGAAATATATTTCAGATCTACACAGCAAAAAACGCACAACCTGTTCTGGCCTGATGAAAACAGCATTGAACAATGTTGTGCTGCCCACATTGTTCAAGGTTGTCAACAATACAGAACAAGTTGATGAGCCTGAATTAGCCTGCAATCAGGTGTAACACTGTTGAACAATATTGTTGACAACCTTGAACAATGTGGGCAGCACAACATTGTTCAACGCTGTTTTCATCAGGCCAGAACAGGTTGTGCGTTTTTTGCTGTGTAAGTTTTGCTTGTATGGATAAAATGATAAAATCATTACAGATGAAACAAAATTGGGCTATTGAAACTGGACCGTTAAATTTTTAGTGTTTTAATTATGAATATTATGTCAACACTCATTAGACGTCATTAATAATGTCAACTGCAGTCAACTGTGTCAACATTGCAAATATACGCGGGCTCACTAAAACCAGAGGTGGAAGCAAGCATTTGTATCACATATACAGTTTTGAATGATTCCTTGGAACACTGTTCACGAAGTAAAGTTACATGGTTTACAAAGCTACATGTTTGGTTTTTTTATCTAATGACAAAGCACATCATGTAGATTTGCTAACTTTTATGGCGTACTGTGTTGGGACGTTGTGAATGGTATAGTGTACACAAGGTCTGAACATAGATCGTCTTTCGTCAATCATGCCAAAATCTTCACCAGCAAAAAAACGAAAGGAGAACAAGGAAGACAATGTGAGTGGTCGAAAATTTAAGAAAGCCAAACGGACAAAGAAACAGCAAGCTAGTGAGAAGTGTGATGGAAAATTACAAAAACACTCAAAAGATGAAGTTGTTGATTGTAATGAGAGTGTGGAGCAAGGATGCCCAGAGATTGAGATTAATATAGACCAAGAACTTGACAGGAATGCTTCAAAAAGCAATCTGTCGGTGTTTAATGTCAAAAGCATCTTACATGTAAGTATGGCAGGTCATTTTGCTTGATCCTGGAAAGTGTGGCAAAATGAGGCAATGTGTGTTCTGCAAGAAACCTTAAAGAGGGGTTACAGTCTGTAATGTAAACAAACGCTTTGTTTACATTTTGAAATTCTATATTCGTAAAATATGACTTACTAAATGAATATCTGACACTTTTCTGGTTTGCTATGCTTATACATGAATGTAAACCAGAGTTTCAATTCAAAAAGAGTTCGAAAAATGTGAAATTTGGACAATGTTTATATTTGGTGGCCCACCTTTGTTATGAGCAGAACCGATGCGCAGAACGGACTGTAACCCCTCTTTAAAATTATTGCATCTATCAATGCCTTGCCCTAAAGGCCTGAACACACAAAGCAACATGCTGCAATATGCTGCTGCAGCAAATTGCGTTATGTGCACATTCAAACACGCACATTGCAGTGATAGGTTTCATTGTGAACGCTGATACTATTTCTCATTTGTTGATTAATATTTTTGTCCTTTGTGACATAATTTTTGCTGAAATATGTCACACAAAATCAAAACAGTTTGATTTTTTGGGATATGTTGCCACAGAAAATTCTGCTGCATCATGTTGCACTGATTTTTTGCCTGAGAGTGCGGACATAACCAATGATATTTTAAAAATGTTTTGTTCAATTATCCCACTAAGAGGTTATTTAACAGTTATTCTACAAACTCGAGTCGTATATGAGCTGATAGCCAACGAGGTGCTGTGCCGATTCTGCTACCTCTTATATACGACAAGATTGAGTAGAATAACTGTTTTATTATATAGACAACAACTGCTACCAAAAAACTTCCCAGTGCAGTTATATATATTTTAATAAAATATACTTGTTAGTCAGTTTAGCAATGTAAACAACTTCAGCTAATACCGCATGAAACATTACTTATCGTTATTTAAAATTATGTTTCAAACCAGTTTTGCAAAAGTAAATATAAGCTTTTAGTATAATTTCTTCAGTAAATAATGGTTTTCAAGCATTTTGATTGGCTGCCTGACTAGTAAATATGAGGCATTATTTACTACCTATAGTTGGCATTTTTTTTAAATGGATGTCAATGAACGTCGTTTTAATGTTTTATACTTTTGCCAAAATTAACAAGTGGAGGGAAATTGCATTAACACAAAGTAACAGAATATAAACAAACTTTAATTTTAAACTATCTTCAAGTCGTCTGCAGGTAACTTACTAGTAAATACTTTTTTACCATTTGAAAATTACAAATAAACATTAGTCTTTGCTTAGGAATTTTCCAAAGTAAACTGTATTCATAAAAGAAGTGCATTTTATACTTGTTTTACTAAAGAAATTATACTAAAACTATTATACTCAACTTCCTGTCAGTGAATATTCACCAATAATCACTTTACATTCACAAATCATTGTTAAGTGCTGTAAACACTGAGCCTAAGTTGACAAATTGTTTTGGTATAAATTTCCATGTTTTTACAAATAATAACCACCACAACCAGGGATGTCGAAACTGTGGAGGGGAAGGGTAGGGGTAGCTGCACCCTAACTTTTGCTGGAGGGGAGGGGGAGCAAAAATGCACTTTGGTAAGACTCTGAAAGCATAGTTTGAGTTTTCCTTTTCTGTGGTTATAAATGGCTAGTTTTCAATGTGCCTTAAATAAAACCTGCTTTGGCACTCTAAACTGACAAAATCGGACTGATTTAATACCTAACTTGATTGTACATTCAAATACGCTAAAAATGTTATAGGAAAGAATGTTCTGACCTTCTATTGGAATGAGCTGACCCTAGGGACTTTAACATGGTTAACAAGAATTTGCCTCTTGACCCTTTTCTTGTTCTAGCATTCCTGTCCCCTACTAACCTGAACAAAATGACCTACCGGTACTGAATTATTCTAGCACATATTTATAAAAAAGATGACTTGAATGACTTGGCAGTATACAATGGCATAGCAATGTGTACAATAAATGTAGCATGGCTTTAATGATTTTTGAGCTGTGTTTTGTACATAAATACATTTTGGTAATTGCATGAAAAAATAATTTTAACTTTTGGGTGGGTTTGAGAACTAGACCAGGCATGTACATATCCTGTGTGTGGTATGTTCATTTTTAGTGGGAAGATTTTGCTTGGATTAGATTTATAGATATTTGGTAGCTGCTGTGACTTTTTCATTTCAAATAATGTGTGCTTATGTCAAAGTAAATATTTTGAGCACTAGACCAACTTACATAAATCTTGATGAGTAAAATCATCTGGCTGACTAAACAGAATATTTATTGTATGCATTAGGGGGCATACTGTAGTGAAGACATGATGCGTTTTAATTTTGTTTTGTTGTGTATGTATTTTTAGCATGTATTATCTGATGAACGTGTTGTTGAAATGGCCAGGAAAGCTGCTGAGCAAAATGATGATAATGATGAGAATGCTCATGGTGGTGCCAGTAAAGACACTCAGCCTGCCATTATACCAAGTAGAATTATTGTAAGTGCTGGTTTCCATATTCTTTTTTGCTTAAAATTCTCTCCAGACAAGAATGTAAATACATATCATCATTGTAATTTGCATTTGGAACATATCATCAATACATGCATACCATATATGCCCACTGGCAACTGTTCAGTACAGTTTGCCAATTTTTGACAAAATTTTAAATGTTATTAGTGAGCTTAGCTTCACAATCTTGCATTGCCACCGTGCCTAACCCACCCTGTCACCCTTGAGCTTGTCTCCTTTTCACATAAAGACTGGATTTAGTCTCATTGAGAACTTCCTGCTGAGAATTAACCTGGCGAATTAATCATTTAACGACAAGTTAAACGAAGGATTGTGCAAGGGCGCGTAGCGTGAATGCAGCTGATGAAAGACTAAGTTCTAAAGTATAAAACGTCATAATGTTTATCACGCTCCCTGTAATGTTTATCGTGTGCTAGCCACCAACGAAGTTCGTCCATGGGGAATTTGGCGGACCCGCAATAGTGTGAATATCTATTTTTAAACGACTCGAATTTAGCGAGTGCGCAATTTCGCCCAGTTTCTGATCTTTTTGCCATACCGACACATACACTAGAGCTTAAACTGCGGAAATCCTTCGTTTGGTTTCCTGACGCTGCTACTGTGCCGTGCCATTACGCTTGAGATATTTTTTTTACGAAGGAATCGACCTTTTTTGGCCTATGATCAGCGTGGTAGGGCACCGGTAAATCAGATGGAAGGTTCTTGCGAGCAGATTGCCGAAGTAAAAGCCGACCGTACGGAATTAGATTCGGAGTTGCTGTCAGAGCTCGAGAGGAGCTGTCACTCGATTCCGACGTGGAAAATTTGCTTTTGTTGCTCTTAGATCGTTTAGATTAGCGTTTGGCCTTTTTTTGAGACGAAAATCTCCGTTTTGCAGGGGCTGACGATTGACGAATATCTTCCAAATACGTTTTCCCTCGGCCCAATAACCGGCGTTTTTTCGCGCGAACTGTCTCGCAGTGTACCTTTAACCTACTCAGATGTATTACTTGCGATGGCCTGTGTCATTACTGCCACGAAATGACCTAAACCTAAAAGAAAAAAGACAAGACGAAAACGAAAAAACCTGAAGAACGAAAAATACAAACTGTTTTTGGTTGAACTGATGAAAAACTGAAGAGTGTTGTTGGGCAACGTGATAAGCATGACGTTTTTTACTTTACGTTTTTCATGAGCTGTATTCGGTTGTTGTTTTGAAGAATTAAGCGTTGTTATATCGAACTTCTGTGTTCGAAATATAATCAAATATTATTTGATTTACTGTTATATATTTCAACAGTAATTTCTCAAACGTCATTTGGCAGCCTCGTCCGCAGGCAACTCAAATGGCAAGACTCTCCGGCACAATTCCAAGACAAACCTGAGCAAAACTCAATATTTTGTTATGTACGAGGGGATAGCAAGGGATTAGAAATAGCCCTCCTTATCCATTTAACTAAGCCCAATCTCCATGTTCTCTATAATTATGCTCGGCCAAAACCAAAACGCATTCAAAACATCGCAGTTTGCTTGGAATTTTACCGGGGTTTTTTCCATTTGAGTTGCCTGCGTAGGAAGCTATTGCATATTGGATATTAACACTTTATTGCCTAAAATCCATGGTAAGGCGCAACCTGCAAATGCATGAAGCGAACTCAGTCTGACGTTCTGGCCCGGGTCAGGAGGTCTTATGCATGTATGTACGTCGTAAAAACTACCATGTAAGGGTAGTATGTTCCTTGTATGTTTCCATGGTGATTATAAATCACAGTATAATTTTGTGGAAACACCACGTAAATTTATCATCCCAAAGCTTTCAATCTGTAAGTTCGGATTTTCATCATTGCTGATATTGAACTCCATGATCACTACAGTACATTTCAGCACTATCATTATCGTATCTCATTCATCATTACTCATGATCAGATCTTCTGCATCAGTGCTAATAATATTAGCACTGATGAAGATCTAATCTTACGGATCGAAGGCTTTGCGCTAATACAGTGTAAGTTCACGCCATGTTCCCACGAAATTGAACTGTATTGATTGCCAAGCTTTGTGTGGCTCGACTAATTTCCTGCTCTGCCGCCGATATTGAGCAAATTAGCTGGTACTCGTCAATTTGATACATAAAAAATTGTGCCGTACCCTAGGCCTGTTGCAATTTGTAAACTTCAGGCAAAGCAGGCATGTTTGAACACCACAGGTCGTAACTGCAGTTTTTTGGCTATCTGATAAAATATAACTAATATATAGGTATGCTAAGGCCCAAAATGGTTTTTTTAGACTAAGATTTTTAAATTGGTCTCATGCGTACAGTGCTTAAAAATTTATCCTTCTCCCTCACAAAGTTTCAAATTAGCTGCTTCGATGACATCTTCAACACCCATTTATACTGACTTATAATTCTATTCTGTTAATATAAAACAGACAGTTTTTTTCTTTCTTCTATGAGATCATTGTGAGCGGTTTTTATAAAAAAAAATTCTTACTGTACGTTCGCGTTCATCAAAAGGAAAAAATCGCACCTAATTGAAAATTGCCTGATTGTGTGTGTGTGGTTTAAAAATCGTCTGATTAAATACAAATGTGCTGACAATATGTTTTGAACACAGGAACCAAAGCTGACAAGGTCAAGAGTTCGTCAGGTTGCTGAAACGACAGGAACTGCTCCTGATCCGTTATTACTCGTGGTATGTTTTTAACTTTACTGTAAATGTTTTATCAAATTGAATTGAATAGATCCTATTAATGATCGCTTCTCGTGACGCTTCTGGTCAGAGGTTCATTTTTCTCACTTTCTTTGATCAGATTGGAAGCATTCATTTACTTCATTTTTCCTTCTAGAAAGAGTCAATCATTCATTCTCCCGTCAAAAATGTTATCTCTCCTTTCAAATTGAAACGTAAAACTCCTGAGAAAATAGAAACTCCGGATAAACTTTTCCTTGGCGAAAGCAAAGAAAACGACAAAGATATTACCCCGGTATGAGATGAAGAATAATGTACAATGTTGTTACTCAGTACACACATACATTCAAACGTTGTTTATGTTCCCGCAGTAAATGATTGAATCAGTGGTACAATACTGTATGTGTTCGCGTAAAAACTCGCAAGTTGAAAGTGAATAAACTGCAACAATTGTTACAAATACGTTCACAAGCTGACAAATTGTGTTCGCACCAGTTGCTTGTTTCCAGTTGTTTGAACTAGCTTAAAACAAGCTGTTTAAGTTGAGTTTGTATCGTTACGCACGCTTGGCTATCAGACTTGTTACTGTACACGGTTGCTCGACCGACATACAGCGAAAGTAAATAACTGATATACAGCAGATTTTCCAGCTGTCGTGGGTTGAGAAATAAAACAATCATTATCTCGGGAGCACCTCATTCTGGTACTTACTTAAAACTATTCAACATAATAGTCGATTTTACAGAATCTACAGCCTTACTTTCATAGTTTATTATTTCTCGGTGACGTTACGGATTAGAATTGCCGTGTTTTCAACACTCGCTCGCTCTCCGTTTCAAGTTTTAAAACTGATCTCATGGTAAACTGGATAGACCCTATAAAGCCCATTCGAGCGAGACTTGGGGCAAGTATACCTCTCCTAGGACATTGATTATTCATAGTCTGTCTTCAATTGTTTTAAGTCCATTGTGTAACCAGCCGTTCATTGTGTCATCGCGTTGGCGTCCTCGAACGGAGGTTGACGGTCCTACTTAATTTCCCTATAAAACCTAAATCATGCGGCGCTGGCCTTGGATTAGATCAGTATACTGTACCTGTACAGTGTTTATGTAAACACAACGTTATGATAAAGTACATAAAGATAAGTTAAGAGATACAGTAGGCCAATTGCTCGACTGTCGAAATTACTGCACAATAAAATAAGTCATTCAGAAGCGTACTGAGAGCATTTATTTACTAGCGATATCGATTCATTCTACTGGCAAATTTACTGAGGGTCACGAATTCACTGACCGACAACTGTCGTTTTTAATAAAATAATGAACTCACGGGGCTAGAGAAAGTGAGCCCCCCCCCTCCAACAACCCTCTCCTTGGTAATATAATCTATTTATAATTCAATTTAAATTCCAAGGACCTAAAAACCTTTTTTTGTGACGAACAAAATTTATTTCGTCGGAAATTCCGAGGTTACGTCTTTATACACCCTTGTGTGTAGTCTGGTCCATAGTATTATCACATCAGCATATTATTGTAGGCGCTGTGTAGTTCTCTGTTTACTCCATATATGAAAACTGAAATGTTGGTAAAAGGTTGAGACTATTTGTTATTTGTTAACAGGAGGTTGGCGTACCTTTAGCTGATCTCAGTTTTTCTGACGGTGGATCATCAGATGAAGAATACAATCCTTTAAATGATGTAAGTACAATATCGTACTGTTTTTTGTTCACACTGCTTTGAAGCCACTAGAAGCTTGCTTTGAAAACACTGCAAGTTTGCTTTGAAGCAACTACAAGTTTGCTTTGAAAACACTACAAGCTTGCTTTGAAGCAACTACAAGCTTGCTTTGAAGCAACGACAAGCTTTTTTTGAAGACACTACAAGCTTGCTTTGAAGACACTACAAGCTTGCTTTGAAGACACTACAAGCTTGTATATACACAGTGCAAAGAAGAAAGGACTGCAAAGATTAACTACAAAGGCAAAAAATGACTAAAAATGAGACATTCAAACATAAATTTCAGTCTTCAAGATTTCAGCTGGAGATTCCTGGAATATTTATGGGTCGCGAGTCTGGCATGAGTTTAACTATGTAAAACGTGTAGTAATATTTTGAACCCTGGCGTAATGTTATTCGCCCAGTCATGTTTTACTCGATTCCAACATTTTTTAAGACAGCCCAGCCCTATATATTGATGAGCAAATGTTAGTGGGAAGACAGTAGTAAACTTGGTATGGAGGATAAATTTCCACATACACTCGCGGGGATGAAGTATTCTTTTTCGTTCCTTGCAAATTACAGAATTGTAGTACATATGAAAACTGTCTGTGAACATTTGGCTATGGACATTTCTGTGAAGAAGAAAGGAGAAAAGCTTGTTTAATGTCCATCAGAGACGACGGAAGATCGGTAATTGAGGGAAGGGGGCATGTATTCACAAACCGTAATAACAATCAATTTCAAGAGGAATTATAATCAGGCAGAATCCGGATATAATAATATAGCCTCCATCAATTACCGACCTTCCGCGGTCCCTGTACAGTCGTGGAATAACAATTCATCGAGACAATCCTTACAACGTGCGATTGAAGATGACAGAATCACCTGTAAATTATAATCGTTCATCGCTCTTGCAATCGTGTATGTTTGTTTACTTGAAAATATTTCGTATTTGTAGGATGCAAGTGAAGATGATTCTGAAAGTTGCGTCTCAAATACCAGGTATAAAAAATGTTTGAACACTGAAATGTACGGTAGTCTAGAAGGGACACAACTTTACAGCAATACCAAACAGGAACTCGTTTATTACAATCAAATCATGCAATCTAGACAAAAAAACCCAGTCTAGTTTAGTTACTGACACGCTGCGAACAAATACATAGCACGCTACAAATAAAAGCAAATGCACACTGCAAACGAAAGAGTGAAACTGTGCGCGGACTAGTACGTAAACGTCGAGGTAACTTAAGACTGAGTACGAGGTTGATTCATATGAGACTTGATTACAAAATGAAGTCGAACGATGATGATGATAAACTCACTGAAATCGAAGCCAATACGAGCCACGAGGATTTATCCCAGAGATCTAGCGCGATATAACTTAACAATATTTTTACAGAGGTCTTCTCGACAGACAAATAATACTAATGTTTGGAAAACATCACAACATCAGTATGACTGAAAGAATTTTAAAACGGCGATTAAAGGACTATGGTCTGACAAGACGAAAGGAATTAGACAACGGATTGCTCGACAACGTACGGTGCTTAATCTCGTTTGAAATAGAAACGGCCCTGGCAGCCTTAATGGATATAGAGCGATGTGGCACATATTGCGTCTTAGACACCACATTAATGTTCCTCGTCGCGTGGTTGAATTAATCATGAGGGAATTGGATTCTCAGGGCGTGGCACATAGAAAGAGTCGTTGCAAGAAACGCAGGACATATGTGTCACGTGGTCCTAATTGTTGCTGGCACATCGATGAATACGATAAGCTGTAACCATTTGTGTTTAGTTTTCATGGATGTGTGGACGGTTTCAGTCGCCGGATTATTTGCCCAGAAGTACAGCGATCAAACAAAGATCCACGTGTGGTCGCTATATTTATCTGATAGCATTAAATCGACACGAGGATGTCCAGTACTTGTTTACACAGATCCTGGTACAAAAAAACGAATTAGTGACTGTAATAAATTGTTATTTAAGAGCTGAAGGGCCAGATGAATGGGGCGATTCTCTGGCGATCAGAAGCATGTCACAAGTACAAGCAATCAAACGACAGAATGCCAGTGGCCACATTTTTGACACAGTGCTCTAGCTGGTGGATCGATTTTTTAATGATCTTTTGAATCTGACATTTTAAACCTTTCTATTGAATTGCATAGAGAAATATTGTAGTTTTGTTTTTCACACCTAATTCAGGCTGACTTTGAAAAGGTTAAGGAACTTACTGCAACTCTCACAGAATTAGGAATTCCAGACATGCTCTTGTTGCTGGGGTGCCCGCTAGAGACTGCTGGCTTCCGGCCGCAGCACAAAAGTTGATGGAGATCGAAAATATGTTGCACCAAAGGAGTGGAGAAGTTGTGCTTGATAATATTGGATATAGAGCACCTAATGATACATTGGGCCAGCATTGATACCCCACTATACTAACTGCCCAAGGCAGTGTAAAGGATTATAATATATTACCTATACTTCACACGAGGTGCATGCTAGGTCTTGGACCACCTCTTCTAATTTTATTCTGTCCAAGTGAATGAAAAAATATGCTGAGATGGCAGCATGCATGTCTCCAGTGAAATCATGCGTATATGTACTAATTACACTTATATCAAACGAAATTTTAAAACAAGAATACACATAGTCTGCTCGCGACTGCCTTACTCCCACCCCTGGCTGAGGGGTCACAACAGTCGCGAGCAGACTAGAAGTCACGAAATACAAGTGTACTTACATCGCGATCACCCCCTTCACATTTTTAAAATCTTAAAATTTACGCCCATTACGTCTCGATAAATGTATATTTATTTATTAACTTTACAGTCTAATGACTGAAGGGAAAGGACAACAGGACATAAGTCCCTAATCAAGTCCCCCCGAAAACTTACATTACATACAAATACGTGTTACAAGAATAAATAAACATGAACATTAGAATATATAAGAAATACATCTACGAGCAATAGTTATTTTGCAAAGAACGACATTTGCTACGCACAGTTTTCCAAGTTCTAGGACGATCTACATGGAAGAAAGTGTTCAACCTGTTGGTGTAAAATAAATAAAGTTTAGATTTAAGTATATAGCAACTGAAGAGGAAAATTTGATATCTGTGGTTAAATTGTTCCATAAAATTACAGTTCCAGTTCCAGTCTCTAACACTTTTAATCTATGATCTGTGTTCACTGCTTTCACTAATTCAAATACAGTACGCCTACGTCTTTGCTTAGTTTATTTACCTGTATATATTACAATGCTCCGCTTTGTTTGTATTTTCATACTTTCAGGACTTGATTCGTGATTAATTTAGTTAATTTTGTCTTCATTTTATTGCTTTATAATGCACGTTTTCCGTGCGCCATTGTCAATACTGCACTGAAAAACTCGTTTTTGTAATGCACGTTTATAGACCAATAATGCACGTTTTCCGTGCGTCATTATCAATACTGCAATGAAAAAGTCGTTGTTGCCAGGTAACAAAAACACACGTGATTGATTTTGACCAATCGCGTGCGTGGATTTTGTACAGTGAGCGAAGATCATATATTAATACAGATTGTAGCACTCCTTTTTGGGATTAACTGCACTGAAATTGATCAATCGTAGTCGGGAAACATTTCCATATGTAGCATTATTCACGATATAACATTAGCATTTTTAGCAGTAATACAACATGTTCATGTACACAGTCTTCTTTGATGGCTCTTTATCAAGTCAAATCTTCTAGTGGGTGTGCGAACACAGTTTTACCTGTGATAAATAATACAAATATGTTGATTTTGTCATGTATTATTTTGTATTTGTTCTTTGAAAATAATACACATTTGAATTGGATTTTATTTTTTCCTAATTATTTTCTAGTGATCTTGCATCTCCTGAACGATTACGTCGTACATCACGTGTTAAGCGACGTTTGTTGACAGATCCCGTCAGCAGTCCTCTGGCTGATGATTCTCAAAAGGAGGAAGATGTGACATTAAAAACCGGTATGTTGATCTAACGTTGCCAGCGTAGATAGTGCAGTTAGTGAAAATCGATGTTTTAAGCGAAAGGCCTTCTTCGGAAAGTTAGTGGACGTCTCCCGAAACGTCCATAATCATTTCCTTTCAAGTGTTGGCGAACCTATACATTTCATGCCCTTTATATTGTTTAAAATATGCCAGATTTTTACACAGTCACGAAGTCCAACGCGTTAAGTCACCACATTTCAGTTACAAACATCTTGAGACTGAAGTTGTTCAAGTGAACTCAAAAATATGCCTAAGTTAGATCCAGCCACAGCTTGGAAATATATAGCATTAATTGTTCTGTAGCGTATTTATAGCAACTTAGAGTATAGTGCTGTGCACCGGAGCCGGAGGGCCGGAGCCGGAGTTTTGCCCCATTTTGCCGGAGCCGGAGCTGGAGCCGGAGTTTGTTCACCTCCGGCATAACTCCGGCAGCACTTATTTGTGCTGCAAACTTCTATCATAGATCAACGAAAAACTAACTGCATCGAAGAAAAAGTAAATACAGCCCAATACAGCTTGACACAAACATACAAATTATAATTATGGTATTTTATGTTATTTTTGTATAACTGTGACGTCCGCAAGACGGTAAAGCATGTGAAAATTTTACCTAAAAATTTCATCAAACGCTGCAACGCTATGCTTACAATATTGACATTATTGTCAACATGAAAGGTCGAATATGTGTTTTAAAGAATAACTGAAACATTACCCTCATCAGTAAGGTCTGAGAGCAGAGTCTTTCCTTTGGCGGGTAACATTGTAACAGGAAACATTGGTAAACTTCCTTTCATTAAGTTTGATAATAAAAAGTTTTAACTACATTGACCTTGCGTCTTGTTTTTGCAAATACAATACCGTGCATCATGCATATTACAAAATGTTAATGCGAAGAATGCGAAGTGTTAAATAAAAAACAAAGAAGGCGTTTCCAATTTAAACTGTAAAAATTTCCAACTTTGACAAATTTGCACAAGCCTAAAATTTTCTGCCGGAGCCGGAGTTTTTTTCCCGGAGCCGGAGTTTCTTTTGCCGGAGCCGGTGCCGGAGCCGGAGGTGAAAAAACCGGAGTTTGCACAGCACTATTAGAGTATTATGCAGAGTACAATCAGTAACATTTAGTCTGAATCCGTGTTTAAAAAAGGGCAACCGATGTCCATTGAAATCTTAAAAACATTTATTTTGTGCGTTTTTCCCCGTCTTTTGATCTCTGATGAGGAATGTTTGTGTTTTAAAGGTCAAAATCAAGACGTTTCATCGCCATTTAAAGTTCCTTTACCACTGACAAAATCAGCTGAGAAGGTAAAATGTTAGAATAGAAATTATTATCGAGTTCTATTTAGACAAGGGAGGCATGTCTAAACTGTCTGCTAGGTGCGACTGCTCATAATCATTTGTTATGCACTATCCTTAGGATCTTTGGGATCAGTTTTATTTTAATAAATTTATAGCTATATCTGACCTATATTTAAATTTGATGTTTTATGGAAGGAAAGCGCAAAGACTGACTTGATTGCTACAAGAACCAGGTCCAGACTTCCGCTTACAGATACAAGTCTTCAAAGTATAGAAGGTAAAATTACGCTTGTTCTAAATATACGTGCTTACTAGTTGGCATTTTTCAAAATGGCCGCCGATGAAAGTCGTTTTGATTTTTTATACTTTTGCCAAAATTAACAAACGGAGAAAAATTGCTTTGATATAAAGTTAAAGAATATAAACAAACTATGATGAAACTATCTATCGTTACGTAATAGACGGTCTGCCAATAACTTGTTACATACTTAAAAAATGCTATTTAAAAATTAGGGTAAATACCAACCTAAAATAATCAGGCCTTGTGATTGACCTTCTGAAACAAAAGTCATCATTGTTTGTGATTCGTTCTTTAGAAAACCAATTTCTATAGTTTATTGTCTTCTATTGTTATAGCCAACCACTCACAAGGCCTGTTAGTATAGGTTGGTGGCGACCCAAAAATTACAAATGAACTTTAGTATTTACTTTCGAATTTTTCGAAGTGCTGTAAACTGTGTTCTATAGATGTTTCACTAAAGAAATTATACGTAAGATGGTGAGTATTCACATAATCACTGAGCCCTGAGGCAAATTATTGTTTTAGTATATTATAAATACAGTTTACTTTTATAAATACAGTTTACTTTCGAAAATTCCTAAGCAAAGACTAAAGTTTATTTGTAATTTTAAAATCGTCACAAATTATTTAGTAAGTTAAAGTAAGTTTGAAACTAAGGTTTGTGTATATTCATTGACTTTGTATTAAGGTGGCTCTCTACAGTAGCATAAAATGTTAGGCTTTCAAGACACATCAGCTTGCAACGAAATTCGTACTGACTACACTTAAAACAGGGCAATGCGAGTGCTTTCAGGAAAGATATGAAGGTCTTTGATGTGCATATATAGAAAAATAGAAACAAAATAAGCGTTGCTATGGTAACTATATCGTTCTATTTTTTGCAGTTTTAATGCTTAATTTCACAATGAATGAACAATAACTTTCTTTCTCTTCGGTCAAATTTTCTGAATTTTTTTTAGTTGTTTATTGATGTATAAAGAAAAATGATAACAAAATTTGAAGGCAGATTTATTATTCAGATTTTGATATACTCATGGATTTCGATTGCGGAGAAACGTATTTGTAGATTTTTTTAAAATTCGAAGATGTCTTACCTTAGATATGGTACAACTGGACGTAGTTTTAAAAATCCACCGAATAATCAAGGCTAAAATCCATAAAATCATTGCTGACGTGGTAAAATTTCGACTCGACTTGCGAAAAACGTTTCAGAAAGAGCTAAACGTAAAAGCTTACGAAAACGCGGTCGGAAAACAAAAAAGACCAGTTGAAAACATACATACTGTTTAGGTTTCACAAATTTTTTATCATGTACAGAACACTTGGTGATTTCGCCGTAGAAAAACCTCAAAACGCAACTTTTCATGTGTTGTTCATTTCAAAACATTTGGCGGTCGGCGAAGCTCCACACTGATCTATATAAATTTGTCCTGCAACTGTAGGGAGCCACCTTAATGCATTTTTTCTCTTTTTGTTAGTTTTGGCAGAAGTATAAAATGTCAAAATGACTTTCATTGGGAGCCGTTTTGAAAAAAAATGTCAGCTAATGAATAATGCCCCGTATTTACTGGACACGCAACCAATCAAAATGCTTGAAAACCGTTGTTTACTAAAGAGATTATACTATTAAAACAATTATTCGCCTCAGGTTCAGTGATTATCGCAAATATTCACCAATAATCACTTCGCCCTCGGCGAATATTTTCAAATTATGACGTGATTTGTGCGAATATTGAAAACACATATGCGACATTATGACGTCGCACTGTTTTCTGCTGCTTATGCCAAATGCGGGAAAATACAAATGACTTCTTCAGGGGTGAGCGTCTTGTTTACAAGGCAAGTGTTCATTCTGAGTCCGAAGTAAATACAAATAGATATTAAAAAAATTATTGAATTCGGTTTTCGTAAGATATAAGAAATTGTTAAGGCCTCGGTTTGTGTGACAGCACAAGCATGTGCCTTAATAACTCCTCATATCCTACTCGACCCCATTCAATAATTTTATATTATCTGCACAAGTAGGACAGTTATAAGAATTCTATTTAAAGAAGTTACAGTGTGATTTTAACTGATCTTCACAATGCAATCGAGAAATAGTGGGAGAAGATTACGTTTCATAAACACTTTTAACAACTTTCACGTGCGTATTCAAAGGTGTTTCGACTATTTCTATCTTGTTTTCATGACTTGTAGCTCAGTTTATTCCTCCTGATATCTTTCCTGATCTTGATGACGTCTTTGATTTGGACGATCTGGAACAAGAAGACATTGATTGGCATAAATGGTTGTTTGGTCTTAATGCTGAGAAAGGTGACATCTATAATACTCAGTTTAGCTACGCAATTCACCGATTCGATTGTTGCTCAAAATTTAAAGTCCACGTGCCTGTAGCGGTATAATTATTTAATAAAAACCTATTTAGAATAGAATAATAATATTTAAGTTTAATATTTAGAATAGAACTTATAATAATATTTGAGTTTTATATTGAATATGTGATTTTATTATATAACTGATAATCTCACATGTGAGATTATATTTATGATAATTTCACATGTAAAAGTTATCGTTTTTCAAACAATCATCAATCAGAGCTTTTGGATATTTTATATTGGTCGTAAAAACTGTAGTTTATATAATAAACAGAAAAATAGATGGGTGCTTGGAAATACCAGATTTATTTCTCGTGTTGAACATATTTCTCACTTCTCACTACCTCTCACGCGTGAGATATCAGGTTCAACCCTCGAAATCTGATATTTCCGCGCACCCATGTAATATTCTCTATTTAAATGACGACGTCTGGACAGTTATTTCTTTTCCATTCTTTTTTTTAAAAATGCATGTTGAATGAATACTATTTGGAAACCACTTGGCCTATACAGTGATTGTTTGGAGAGAAAACATGAGATGTTGGTAATTCATAGAGTTAACGTAACGGTCGTTAGGGTCTGTAGCGCATTGAAAAGCACACGAAAATGTAATTAGTTCTTGTAAAAGATAATTCGACGTCTCAAGTATTAAATTATCGTACTTGCGCTCAAATTGTAGTACTGTTACTGTTATTTCCATAAACGTTTATCTTGTCAGGTGTGAAATAATGTGTAGTATTACTGTGCTGGAAAAACTAGATTCATATTAATCTGACACTGCAGAGAAAAACGAAAAACATCGTTGTCTCGAGCGGGATTTGAGCTCGCATCTTCGGGTTTCTAGACCGCCGCTCTACCAATTGAGCTATCTAGCCAACTGGGATTGGTAGCGAGTCTTATCCAATTTATTTGGGATTGGTGGCGAGTCTTACGTTGAGTAACACTAGTGTACGCTTTTTTCATTAGCCTTTTGCAATAAAAGTTGACATTATTGATTGACTATATCCCTTCTAGTTTGAAATAAAATTTGCAATCTCACATGTATGTTTATTAAAAAATGATTTGTTCTCATTTCAATTACCTCTCGTTGGACAGGATCCACAGACACAGATGATCCTGAAGATTCCGAGTATAATTTTATGGCGGAAGACCAGAAAGAAGAACAAGAAGAGTATCGAACTGATCGAGCAGTAAAAATTTCACGTAAGATAGTTTTCACCTCTTGTTTTTTGACATGGTTTGATAGCAAGGATTATTCTAAGGCCCTAATCTTAAATCATTCTAAGATCTTAATTGTTTTAATCCTAATTATTCTAAGATCCTGGATAGCTTTAAAACTGCCATATATATTTAGGGAAACTATGTCGCAGTGGTGGGGATCCACAGTGGTCTACCACGTTGTTAGCATTGAAGTGTTGTTAAACAGTGACGCAATTACTTTCTGAAGAGTGTACAATATACATTTCGTCTTTGACAAACCTGGGAAATAATATGCACAAAAGCGAAATATTTCGGAAAGAATATACAGGGCGTATAAAAATTCAAGAGATTTTCTCGAGTTTAAGTCCTAAATAAGGATTGTTTTTTAAGGAAAGTTCTAGTTTTAATTAAAGTTAAATGCGTAAATCAAGCGTGCACAAGGCTAATTTTACTCAAAATATGGTGCTTTACGCGACGTTTTGAACGGCTTATATTCAAGCAATAATTTGATGTTACTTCGCTTTTTACCAATATACCTTCAAATGAAACTATAGAAATCATTGTTCGACAACTTTTTGCAATTTGGAAATTTTTCATGGTTTTTCGCGGGTTGAATTTGTCAAACTTTTTTATTTAGCTGTTAAAAATTGCCATTTTATATTTAACAGGAAATTTTATGATCAAGTTGATGGTGTTGCCATGGGGTCGCCTCTTGGTCCGTGCTAGCCAACATTTTCCTTTCTTTTCATGAAATAAGATGGCTCAAAGATTGCCCTGTGATTTTAAACCATTTCACTATCGTCGTTATGTCGATGATTCTTTTGTAGTTTTTCGGTCACGTGACCATATCATTTTTCTTGAATATTTAAATTCAAAACATCCTAAAATCAAATTCACATATGAAATTGAAAAAGATCATTGCCTTCCTTTTCTTGATGTAAATATTATGTTTTCTGATGGTATTTTGTCGACATCCGTTTACCGGAAGCCTACGTTCACGGGTTTGTTTACTAATTTTGATAGTTTCATTCCTATCTCGTACAAAAAAGGTTTAATAAGTACTCTTTTATTCCGTTATTTTAATATTTCATCTTCTTATGCTATTTTCCATGCTGAAGTTGAAAAATTTAAAAAGATTATGATTTCAAATGGCTATCCTGAAAATTTTTTTTACAGAATAGTGAGATCGTTTTTTAACAAAATTTTTGAAAAACATTCATCTGTGTCCGAGCCTAATGAACCTAATTGGATTGTTCTTTTTATGCTTCCCTTTTTAGGTGTACATTTCTCTCAAATTCGAAATCAAATTAACAAATTATTTTCTTCGGTCTATCCACATATTCAAATTCGTTGCATTTTTCGACCTATGCAAAGGCTTTCGGCTTTTTTCTGGTTTAAAGACCGCATTCATTTATTTTTAAGATCGCGCATCGTTTATAAATACAAGTGTCAATGCTGTAATGCATTGTATGTTAGTGAAACCGTTCGCTATTTTTATAAGCGCATTTCTGAACGCATGGGTATTTCGACCTTTACTGGTAAACGTCTCTCAAAACCTCCTTTCTCTAATATTCGTGATCATCATCAGGCTTCTGGTCATCCTATCTCTCCTGATGATTTCTCCGTTCTCTCCACTTGTTCTTCATCGTTTGAACTTTTATAAAGAGAAAGCTAACTCATCTCCAAACTTAAGCCCTCACTTTATGCCAATCTTACTTCTATGCCTTTAACCTTTTATAATTGATCCTGCTATTAACCTTGCATGACCTTTGTATGTATCTTGTGTTATATCTTGTAATGTTATATGTCGTTAGTGTTGTTATTGTTAAATCAATATGATTCGCTTATTTTAAATCTTTAGCCGTTTTTTGTAACCTTAGAATATTTCGCTTTGTACAAAGCTTTTGTACATATTGTAATACCTTTATTGCTCTGAAGATGTTGCAAGTATAGCAACGAAACGTTAGCTTCATTGCATATTTTTTTTAAAATTTGTTGTGTTTAGTATGCTATGGCTCTGTTTAAAGCTGTTGTCTGGGCTTTAATATTTTTTCATTTCTTAACGTGTAGAAAAAGAGTTGACCGAGCTGTTCGAGCAATTTTTTGCCGAGGTAAGAAATGAAATTATGTTCAAATCTACATGTATTCTTAAAACAGCCTTCCTCCTCTCCGACCTTTACTTCTCAGGTTAGGTGCAATCGAAAGAGCCAAAATTTCCAGTGATTCGTCACATTTGCGGCTAAGTTACATCGATTTTTTCACAAGTTTGAGGATAAACGTTTTTAAATACACGTCATTGGCATGTTACTATAATGTTTTGATTATACGTCTACAGTATGTTGTTGTTTCACCGAAACCCAACCAATGACCTTAATTTGCGATGATTACACTGTATGTAATAACTTTTTATCGTAGTTTGGAGATGAGATTTCCATGACAAAGACGGGCACGTACGCGTAAGTTTAACATCAATTATGATAATTTAATTTCAAAGCAAGCTATTCTTAATTCATTTTACAGTACACTTTGTCTAGCGTTGCACGTTGCAAATTCAATTTTTGTTTTTCTGAAGCTCAAATGGAAAGTACTGTACAGTAAATCCATGCAGGGGTTGGCATATACCGTTATCCATCACTCCCTAAAAACAGGCTGTAATCTGAAGAAAGAATGCACTCTATTAAGCCTGGTTTCTATATGTCACCGACAGTCGGCGAGTTCCTTGTCGATAATCATTCATAAGTAAAATCTTTTGTCTCATCTGAAATCATTTTCTCTTTATTTTATTTTTTTCATTAAGCTTAGCCACAGGGGCAGGGTCATCACAACAGCGTGAGCCAATGACTGTTGGCCCATATTACCTATCCCACCCTGTCAACTTTCCCTGTGGGAGGAAACCGGAGTACCCGGAAAAAACCCACGACTTTCGGCAGAGCGTTGACTATACTCTTTTCACGCGAGGACTGGGTTCAAGTCCACGTTACTGGGGATCGAACTCGAGTGGTCTGACCACTACACCACCGAAGCCTCAATGATTACCGACAATGAGTCGGCAATTAGTCGGCGTCGACGGTCGGACACCTCTGAGATGGTCGGACACCTCATTGATTTAAGCGGCGACTCATCCTCGGTTTTAATTTATTATAAATTATTTCTAAGAACGAGGCATGCGTTACAGAATGGAGAAAGTACACTCACATAAACCCGAGGCAAAATGTGGCCGGGCGAAGACGGCGTCTTGAGAACTAAAGCAATGAGGTGTTCGACTATAATATGACGTTTTTGACTGTTACTGAGCTGCTCGACTGTCGGCAGATTTGAAATTTACGCCGGCGTCATAGGGAAACAAGGTATTAAGGTCTAACTCACGAATCAACGTTGTAATTTTAGGCAAACAGAGTCAACTTCTGATTTTTCCGCGATAGACTGCGGTGAACAAATAGGGATGACTCTACAACAAAGGCAATGTCTAATTACACAGTTGCAAAAGGTAATTGGAAGCCTCTAAAGAATTTTAAAGCCCATTACTTGCACAGAATCTGCAGGAAAGGATTGGGACCGGTTGCATGAAAAAGTGATTGAAGTTAACTATATTTAGTGGAAACGTCAACCAATCGGAACCACGCATTTTGCACTTAATCATGCAGTATTTGAGTACAGTGATTAAAGAGTTTTATACAACCGGCCCAGCATGTAAATTCTATCGGAAGCATGAACTTGTACGAAAGATGGATTGTACTATCAGTACAACCAAACCCTGTGGTTTGGTACGATCGCCATGGTATTTTGCTGCTAGTTCATAGACGTAGTGTTATTTAGAACACACGCGTAAACAATCTCACAAACGTTCAGCTAAAATTTTGTTTAAACGTTAAGCAAAAGTGCTCAAGCTTTTTGTTAATCTTGTTGATCTTAAACCATTCAATACATAAATCCATGCATCTTGTCTTGTTAAAAACATTTGCTTAGACCCCGTTCACACGACACCGGCAGAGTTTGAAAACGGTATGAAATTCTCACGTTTAGGGGTTGCGTTCACACGATGCCGGTATGAAACTGTGTGAAACCGTAACGCTAACCGTAAGAGTTTGAAAACGGTATACGCCTATACGTACCGCAAGGCTTTGAAAACGGAACGAAATTCAACCGTCAGACTACCGAGTGAACACCTAACCGTAAGAGTTTTATTACGGTTATGCAAAACATTTTAGCGTGCGAATTTCAATAATGAAATGAACAAAAGTTGTAA
The DNA here is from genome assembly GCA_963855995.1 of Muricea muricata. NCBI lineage: Eukaryota > Metazoa > Cnidaria > Anthozoa > Malacalcyonacea > Plexauridae > Muricea > Muricea muricata. Next base: position 107,491,601 of record OY979716.1, read on the forward strand.
CAAGTATACCGGTACCGTGTGAATAGTTGAAAACGTAATGATTTTTAACCGGCAGAGTGTCATATCGTGTAAACGGGGTCTTAAATGAAGTATTGGTAACAGAAATTATTTAGCAACCTTTTTGCCCTGCCCTGGTGACGTTATGTAGTGCATGGTGTGTACTCTACGTTGTCTCATACTTCGTTGATTTTTTTGTGACAGCACACACAACTGTTGGTGCAAGTTGCATTACTGAGCAAAGATAGTTCAGAAACAGAGGCGTGTGAAGGTTTACTGCAAGATATGATTCGACTTAATGATGTTGCATCCAGTAATTATGTTTCTCGATTAGTGGACAGTCGATGCGCCTCGCCCACTGTATTCTCTTCTGTTGACCTGTCTGAGGCAGCCAGGTAATGAAAATGCAGAAGCATGCTGTAACGTACTTACATCTTTATGCGTGTTAGCCATACCTAACGTTTTTCCAAGTTTGCATATCTTTGTCCATAATAGATTGGTTAAAATTCAATACTATTAGGTAGGAGGACGCTTGATGGTCAACTTTAAACTTTACATATATTGTCACCCGCTGTCACCTTGTATCTTTTGGACAAGCTACCTCGTACCCATGGCCTTCTTTGCATTTGGGACAAGAGAAGGCCCTGGTATTTAATATACTGATGCTGATATTATAAGCTCTATTTTTCAAAATATATAACCATGTCATTCAAATTTTCTTTAATAACATGGTATATAACACCAATTTACATAAAAATCATGATTTAGACCCAGTTTCGAAATATCTGATGCCAGAATTGACCTAGTAGAGCATTGGACAAGCATTGCAAGGGTCGTGTGCTCGATCCCGCCGTGGTCGAACTTAAGAACCCTGCCCATTGTGGATATAAACTCAGAGTGACAACAAAACTACCCATATTCTCGTTGTAGAGTAATGAACTTCGCTGTTTCCTCTGGCACTTCAGTTACGGAATCCTCTGCATCGAAACCAGGCGATGAGTCACGTGAGATTGTATCAGGCCCTTTAATTCCAGCCGAAACTATCAAGATTCTGACGTCTTCTCCTGTATTTATCTACCACCGATTATTACCCCATGTTCCTTTCACTGTGCAGAAAACGAGCTCAGGTAGAAGCGAGAAATTTCTTCAAAGTGAGGACAACCTTCTTGTGTTGGGATTGGATCAGTATAGACATGATTGGGGACAAATTAAGAAACATTATCTTCCCGTCAAAACTCTGAATCAAATCAAGATACGTCGCAAGAACTTGTGTTCCAATCGTGCTGCAAATAATGTTGTAAAACAATTCAAAATTACTGGACAGATCCCAGTGTTACCCACAATACCTGCTCTTCCAGGTACGTCATTGCCATGTATACTCTAGCTAAAACAAGTGCTGATAAGTATAGGTAATAGTATAATTTCGAGTGCAATTACGGATAAGCAAGCACGAGTGAGTTTTTAAAAACTGCAAAATAGCACGAGTCCGAAGGACGAGTGCTATTTGCGGTTTTTAAAAACTCACGAGTGCTTGTTTTCCGTAATTGCACGAGAAATTATACTATTACTTATTAATAATATAAAAAGGAAATGTCCAAACAAGCATTTTGTACTTACAACTTCGCATTATGCAAGTGCACTCATTCTCGAATTTCTTCGCTTAAAAAATTCATGTTTACAAAAGCCATGGCTAAAAGTTTTATGTACAAAGTTCCAGCATACTTTAGAGTTTGTTTTGTGATCATAATTGTCAGAGAAGAATCCCAAGTTGTGTTGAAATTTCGACGAAATCTTTAAGCAAACGTGAAAATTCGGCCGCCATATTTTTGGTTTTTCAGCGAGTAAATCCCATCGCTCAAAGAGCTTATTACCAATTTTTGCACTGTTGTTACAGATTTTTGCACTGTTGTTACAGATTTTTGTACTGTTGTTACAGATTTTTGCACTGTGTTACAGATTTTTGCACTGTTCTGGGTGATGTTTGGGATTAACTGCACTCGAATCAACCAATCACAGCCCAGAAACATTTCCTTGTATATTATTATGCACGTTATTGCATAAAATCTAGTCATTTTTTACAGCCGTGCCAATAGAAGAAGCGTTCCGAAAAATGTTGACCAGTTCATTTGGTAACGTGGCCGAATTCATTTTGCCCCATTCCGCAATATTTTTGAGAAGTTTCTCCAAAAATATACAACTTCGTGTTAAAAGAGTTCCATTCAAATTAAATCGAGGCAATCAAATTCAGTCCTACCTGTAAGAGTGAATTTGATTAGCTGATTCTGTATTTTGATTGGTGCATCTTACCAGCAACGGGTGAATTGTTTGAGGAACTTCTCAAAAATATTGTGAAATTTATCAAATGAATGCCTCAACGTTAGCAAATTTTAAACTTTAATTTAAAAGGTAAATTAGCAATAAAATGTTCCCGTTCTTCTATTTTGCATAAAACCATTCCATCTATTCGAAAACCTCTTTAAAGATTCTTATTTAGTTTTTTTTGTATAAGAGATATTACGCTTCGTTCCAAACAAGATGCATTCCGCTTTTCATTCGTTAGATTAGCGTGACGCCAAATCAAAGTTAAAAAAAAATTGGGTTTAAAATTCCTTTTAAATAATGGCTGTATAAAATTAGTTTTGGTTTAGAATTTCTTTATTTTATATTTAGCGACGGAAGAGCGCCACCGACCTCTCCTATTTCCTATTTCAAATGACACCAGTCCAGCGTGGTTCAAAAAAATGAACAAACCGCAAACTTCTCAAAGTTGCAAGAAAATCGTGAAGAGGAAAAAGACTGTCAAGAGCAACACAAATGACTTGCCAACCATCTCACCTTCTCCCTTTAATGACGTGAGTATTATTGTGCACTTTATACATATATGTTTTGTGAATTTGCATGTTTTGTTCCTTGAAATTAATATTGAGGTTAATTTCATGTAATTGACGTAAATTTCAAAGGAAGTTTCAAAGACACTTGTGAAGTTTATGCGCATAAGTTTTTTGATAAAAACTTGACACGCGTTGCTGCAATGGAAAACGTGTCACTGCATGAAATTACCCTGCAGATCATTTTATGGTTGGTACGTAAGTGCGAAAAGCCTTAACGTTTTTACCTTTATTTTGTAGAAAGTCTCAACCATAGTCCTTGAAGACCCCAACAGCCAAACGCCTGTAACAGATGCAAATATAAATAGCCAGCTTAAAATCAATGCCAATAACATCAAAAGCCTTGACAGGTAATCATAATTAATTGATCTTCGATAAATATTTGTTTGTTAATTTAGTAATCTATACCGCCTGTATGATATAAAGTTTTTGACAAAAGATCTATAAACCAGATCAATAGGCACTCAAATTTGTTCGGTAACTCGACAAAGATTTATATTCAATGTTTATGAGATAGATAACGTAGTGTATTAATGAAACAACCTGTAACTACATGTTAGAACAATGGAGTGTTCTAAACTATCCAGCACACTATCTGGACTCGGTCTTTAATGGCTTGCTCTTTTTAGAGTTGACGTACCTTCACCTAGAGATAAAATGAGGATCATATTACCACACCCAAGTCCTGCACAAAAAGACATTGAAAAAACTACCGTATCGAAAACACGGACCGTACAAAACGAGACTAGGAATCAAGTGAACAGTTGTCCGGTAAATGATGTAGCAGCTGAAATGGGTGCTGATCAAGCGAATTGCGCAATTTTACAAGGCTCGGAGAAAGAAAATATACAACCTGTCAATGAGGACATTCGTGGAGAAAATGTTGAAGATTGTTGTAGTGAACGTACGAATACAGCAAACACAAGTGAAGATATTAAGGTACAGTAACCATTGGTTTCGTTCACATACTTAGATCATCAGGTCGGGTAGAATCCTGTTTGATCTTCTAAACGTGGGAGAGTTGGAACTTTCAAAATAATAGCAGTGGATACTCCTGGTGGAAATCTCAGCAACAAAACGTTAGCTTCATTATATATTTTTTTAAAAATTTGTTCTGTTTAGTTGTGTTATGGCTCTATTTAAAGCTGTTACGTACCAACCATAAAATGATCTGCAGGACAATTTCATTTCGCGCATGATCCCTGAGAGAATAACACAATGTTTTCGAAAACATGCAAGCGATAATTCTATTGAAGCATGGATAAATACATACGCTTAGACAGGTCAAAGAAGTAGCAAAGTTTTATTGTACAGAAAAAGGAGACGTGAATGTGTTTACTTCGTTAGAAATATCAAAGCCTATATAGACAACAGCTTTAAATAGAGCCATAACATAACTGAACAGAACAAATTTTTTGAAAAATATTTAATGAAGCTAACGTTTCGTTGCTATACTTATATATAAGCTTTTGTATATATTATAATTCCTTAATTGCTCTGAAGATGTTTCAAGTATAGCAACGGAACATTAGCTTCATTAAATATTTTTCAAAAAATTTGTTTTGTTCAGTTATGTTATGGCTCTATTTAAAGCTGTTGTCTGGACTTTGATATTTCTTACGAAGTTAAGATTTCCGCCCGGAGTATTTATTGCTATTGTTTTGAAAGCGTTTAGTCGTAAAAATTGTAAAAGCCCATGTTCTATTAACAGGAGCTTAATGTCTCGCTAAATCTCGATGTCTAGATTTTAGCAATAAGTTAAGCACTAGTAATCTGCCGACCTTAACTCATAATGAATGAGATTCAGACATGACCATGCAACCCTTCTAAGGTTTTCTTTTACAAAAAGAAGAAATGTGCCACTAGCAGAAGGATGTGTAAAAATAATCAGTAACCTAGATTAAACTATTTGTTTTGTTTGAATAAGCAGGAGAAGGGCATCGAAAACAAGAAGCGAGTTCACTGATCTTTTCGTCTATAGCTACACAGTACCAGGCTGCAAATTTTGGTTGCAAATGTCCACATTTTCTGTATTTTAGATTCGCGCTGTTTTATATGCTCAATCGTATCTGGACAATGTGAAGGTGAGATTTGTGCAATTTAACTTAAGTGTGTTGGATTAGAGTAGTATTTCAGTTTGCTTAGCAGTGTTGCATTCATGATATAAAAAAAAACAGTTCCTGCTGCTTCGATACAGTTATAGCAGCTGGGAAATTTGTCTGAGCATGCGCCAGATAAGCCTGCGTGAATGCGTGGAAATTGCGTGATTTACGCGTGATATTTAAAAATCATATAACAAACATGGAACACAAGCATTTTTAGTGGACTAAACGACCTTTTAGCGTAATTTTTAAGAGCACGCTAACAAATCAAGTGAGTAGATATAAACATGAAGGCCAAGTTCCAGCTAAAATCATGTTGGAGCAAAATGCTGATTTTTTAAAATTCGACTCAAACTAGTCAACGCTCGTACTCGAACAACAATACAAAAATGTCACTGAAATCGATCGACTAAACGCATTAGTCAATTGAAAAATGTCTTTACCATTTGTACGAAAACATTTATACAGTATCAAAGACATCATTGCACTGATGGCCCACGTGATTGTGGATGTTTTATCACTTTCACGACCATTTCAACAACAACCGTAATTTAAAGTACTTTTCCGGTAGCGAGTTTCCCAACAAACTATTGGCCATGAGCGGAATTTATAAAACAAAAAAATTGGTTTCGAAAGGAACATAAACATTTTGGAAGTAACAGGAAACAAATATCTTTTTGGAGCAAAAGCTAAATTTTTCAGAATTAAGTCAAACGTAAATTCAACATTGCGCTTAATTCTTGGCAACTCACTCACATGTTAAAGTTTGGAAATTTGCTTCAACAGACGATGTCATCTTTGAGTTTGATACAAAACCGTTTCAAGCCAATTTTGTATCTTCGCTCATATTCTTTTACATGTAAAGTTCGTCAATATTTTGAAATACAGTAATAAGAAGACAGTCTTGCATTTACAAAACATAAACTTATTACTCTGGAATTTAAACAGTGAATAGACTGGAGAAGCACGGCTACGCCGGCCTTTATAAAACATTAAAACACAAGTATAAAAAAACAAAACACCGCGTTCCTGGGCTGCCTATGGTATAAATACGCTTTATCAACAAACTTGCCTTGTGTTTCACGCCGTAGTCAATTCGTGGCGCTTCTGTGTATTTTCCCAGAATTAATCTCTCTTCAAGAGTCTTGTCGCAGTTGTTTTCGTCTCAGTTTTCGCCTTTTTGGATGCCTTAAGTGTTTGCTACTCCTGATATTCCGCCATATTCTTGAGATCATAAATGACCACCCTTCGTTGGTTGTGAAAGTTGCCAAATCTTTTTGCAAAAATACAAAATATTGTAGCGCAAAAAGCAAATTTAGATATTTGCTGTCAGTTGAATTCGTGATTAATCAATCAACAATAAATTTTAAATCTGGCCAATCAGTGTTAGCCATTCATGATAGTCCACCATATTGTTGAAATCAGTGAGGATGACATCATGACATACCATTTTTACTACCTAACTACTACGAGCAACGACTTTGAACTCCGCTAATACGAAATTAGGAACCCTCGCCCTGGGCTTACGCCCGGAACGGCGCTTCGCGCCGTTGGCTCGGGGATTAGCTTTGTGCATGTTTAATTTATGTTTTATTTCATTTGCGTAAAACTCCCAAGGGACATTGAAATAACATTGGAACATTTCTTCAGAAAAACGATTCCTATTGAGAAAAATATACGTTCGCACAACGTTTTTGAATGGCTTAAGCGCAATCAAATTTCTTGAAATTTTGAACAGCTATAAAACACCTAACATATTGTCTACCTACCAAATCAAAATTACCTTTTAGCCTTTAAATTTCGTGCGCAAGTCATTTTTAATGTGTTTTAAAATACGCACACCCCTGGGTTTGAAACATTAGAGTTTCAGAATATTTTCATTTATTCTACACCGTAGGTACCCAAGCAATGTGTATTAATAAAAAACTTCATGCTTCAAGCCGTTTCGCGAGGTTGAGAGCCATTTCAAAATTGTCTACTTTTTTATACACCCTGTACAATAGAAAGTTTTCATTTCGAGGAAGGAAAATTTCCGTAGTTCCGTATATTCCGGACTGTAAATAATAAATATTTTTGGTTCCGTCAGTCCGGCGGAACCAAAACCGAGCGACGACTACCATAGTGGATGTTTGTAGTTAATGATTTTTATCTTTCATTGGTAATAACAGAAAGAAGTAAAGGAGGACAGTGCTACATATCAATCGTTTCTCAAAGTTTTAGTTGATTCAAAGACTAATGCGTGGAGCCCAACACAGGTAATGTGCAGTATTGTTATGTCGATCTTTACTATAATAATTTTTTTATATTTTAAACTGAGGGGTGCCATAAATTTTAGGAGGATGAGCTAGTGCTTTGGTCTTTTTAACTCGCGGTCCAACGTCTAGAATATATGCAAAATCTGGACAGATCTTTTTTCTTTAAAATGTTCGAAAAGTTTCTTGCAGGCGAATGGGAATCACATAACGTGCTCAAAGCTATAAACTTGGGGAGGGGGGGGAGGGAATCTTTTTGGAGTGGTGAACATTTGTTGGGGGGGGGGTATCACTAATATTGAGGAAGTTGCCCCCCCCCCCCCCCACGAAAATCCATCTATGTTTACTCCTCAAAACAATCGCCATGTTGGAAATTTAAGATCGAGATGTGTCGGACGAGCGAACGCTCTGATTGGTGCGATCCACCAACCGCATGGGTTAACACTCGCAGGTAAATGCAATATATCTGTATACGCAATAGACCTTCTCATAGTCCGTATTTCATTTCCCGCCCCCAGAAAAATACGGACTTTTTGAGTTTGCAGTGCACCAAACTTACTGACCCAGAAATGGGTCAGTGACATATCAACAAATCATCATCTGATATGCATTTTAGGTGAAGGAGGAGTAATTTTTTCCTTTGTTTTTATTGTTTTTATTATTGTACAATTTTCAAAAGCTGGCATGCCTTGCCAGATTGAGCCGAATATAGCCTCCTCTTGTAAAACAGCTTAAAAAGTTCATGAAGCTCCACAAATTTTTTGTTGTGGGTGAATAAATATCCAATTGCGATAATTCTTTTGGGCAATCATCTTTTTCATATAAAAAAAGACAATGTGTTCGTTCCATAAATGTAGAACAATGACGTTTGTCTTCAAACCATACCGTATATTTTCTATCAACTATAATGTTATTAGTTCCATTGTTGGATCCTGCCGGCGTGAGTGGATGACATTGTCTGCCAGTTTCTGAGAGATTGACTATAAACCATGTATTGACATCAGCGAAACTAACTACAATTGACTCCACCCCCTGTATTTTTCCTGCGGAGTTTATAATACGATTGGAATCTTGTCAAGTGTAACAAGTCTCTCTCTCCGTCCCTTCCCCGTTGTGCGCGAGAGAGAGCAAGTTTACATTCGCAGATACAAAAACTTGCAACCATGTTTGTTAATTAAGTTTAGCAAAATTCCATCCCTTGAAAATATTTGTTAGCATTGTGTTCTCCAGTTTTCGACCAATCTGAGTAACCAGCCAATGAAATTTTTTGTAATTACTTACTACTTTGTGCCAACTCCATCATCAGACATGTATCTCCACACTATTGTCGATAGCTCGTCAGTTTTAACAAGTACTGCAATTTTCAGTACGTCATTGTTTTGTCTACTATCTCCAGCCTTGTAAGAAATCTGTTCTCTCTCTGTGTTGAAACTTTCGAAGGATTGTGGCGATGTTGCCTCTTGGTCGCTCATTCTCTATTCATTCCCACGATAAATGATCGTGTTCATGTTCAACGCTCGAAACAATTCTGGTATTTTCGCGCACCTATGTATTTTTCCTAATGGCTTTATAACTATACATGAAATGACATGAAATGACATGAAATTAAGATTACAATGTAGTTAACGTAGAAAATGCATATAGGTCTAATCATTCATTGAATTATTAAAAATGTTAAAAGCATTTGAAAGTAGACTATTTGTAAATCTATTAGACTAAGTTCTACTAACAAGTTATAAAAACAGTTTTTGTTTGATAATGGCCTCGCTTATCTTCCAAGCTGCGTCCGTCTTGCGTCTGCGGGCGCCGGCGGCTGCGTCCATTGCGTGGCTTTTTTGCGTCTGATCTTCGGGTAGACGAAGCTGTAGGTTCCATGAACATTCACTTTAAAGCGTCGAAATTAGAAAGTGCTTACCACAAAAGGGATAAAATGAGGCAGGAAGTAGGAAGCAAAGACAGCAGAATAAAATTCTGCCCAGAAATATGACTAATTTATTACCAGAGAATAATTTCATGGGTGTAGAAATACCTGGTTTATTTCGAGTGTTAAACATAATATCTAACGAGTGAACGTAACGCCAACCGAGTCGGTGAGAAAACACTCTTATATACTCGTGTTTTAAATAGTACACAAAACAATAAGCTCAAGAAAACTTAATAATTCTGCAGATTTGCAATAGATAATCAATACTGTGATTCCGGAATCCTAAACAAAAAAATACATGCCACTGGCATTTTTAATATCTCGTATCATATGCAACAAGCACCAAAGGACTAGCACAAACTTGTCATATTTCAAACCCTTAACCCATTAAAAACGTTCACGAAAGGTACAAAACGTGACATCAGTGTTAGCTTGTGTCAGCATTGTGACAATTTGTTGGTATCACCATATGTCAGCAAAACGTAGGCGTTCTATCATATTTCACACTCGCATATTTTCACACTCGCACCTGTAGCAGAATCGACAAGAAGCAACAATACAGCTAAGATTATTAAAATTCGAAGTGTTTAAAAATTTAATCTAACGCCCGCAAGTGTGGACGCAAAACGTCCGCAGTGTGGACGCAAAGTGGACGCATAACGCACGCAGACGCAGTGCCAAGTTATTTCTTGGCAGTACTGTAAGGGAAAAGAGGGAGAAACGCGTTTTCTCGGATAAGCATATCATAATCGTAAGTGCCTTGGATCCAGACACTCATTAAAGTTACATTGTTATTTTGTTCTAGCTTTTTGAAGAAATTGCTCTGGTCTTAAAAGATTTTCCCAATTTGGTTCGTGATTTTGTTGGATTTCTGGAGCCTCATCAAGCTTTGGACGCTGGAGTGGTAAGAAAGATAAATAAAACTCCGTATCAAAATTCCTTGCTTAATGAATGCTACCAATAGAAACCTGTTATCTTTTGCCTCGTTCCCACTGCCCCCATCACCCTGTCAGTTATCAACTTGTAAAGTGTATTATTTCTTTTGTAAGTTTATGTATTATTTCTATTATTTCTTTTGTAGTTTATGACAAACAAGGAGATCTTAAAAGCAAGAATGTTCCTTCAACGTGTTGAGGTAAAATGAATGTGAAGCTCGCACGCTTGTTCCCCACTCCGTTCTAAATAAATTTCTTCAATGTTCTTGGTGAGTGTTTGGGGAGCAACGGTGGGAGAGAAACAATATGAAAATAATGGTAACAATTGAACTTTCACCCCCTTACATAAATTGAATTTGTTATTCCACACTAATTAATTGGCCTCTTTGCATAAATTCCATCCGTTTTTTAAAATACATTTGTTTCCGAGTCAAAACAGAAAAATATCAAGCCTGCCAATCAGCCAAGCAGCAGCTAATCAGAACCATTATAGAGACCATCGTGTGCACTAAAGAAACAATGTAAAAAGCCGGATCTTTCCGGTTGTTAAAGAATGATTTCTGTCGATTAAATATTGAGCGTGATAGCACACTGCAAATTTCGTTTACCTTTTTTATACACGTTGCGTGTATAGGCGCCCCCCTCCCCCGTCCCCCTTTCCCATCCGAAGTAGTCTCTTTACAGGTTACAATACTGTTGCGATAATGTCTTCAATGGCACTTGTGCCACTTTTTTGTATTTTTTACTACTTTGCTTGAAGTGGGTGTTGTGTTGTGACTGACGTAGTTCAGTAAAGAAATACTTTTTATTTTTGTGTAGAGCCACTTTTCAAAGAACCCTGCACATTTTCAAAAGATCGTCAAAGTTTTTTCAGCCTTTAATTCACAGGAATCAAAATCGATTCAGGTATTTAAGTCTTAGTCCCAAGCAAATGGTGCGCCTATCATGTTACAGTCGATTTCACAAAACTTTTGCCAACATATTCCAAATTTCATTCCAAAGTTCACAAGTCTATTGATAACTTCATATTGAAATTTTACAAACCGGTATTTTAAACACAAAGCATTTGATTGGATTATCTTAATCCATGGGCCAATCAGAGGCTTTGTTTACAAACCGGCTTTTGAATTTTAATATGAACTGTTGAACGTCACAACGAGCTTGAGAACCTTGGAACGAAATTTGGAATACTATGGCAAACGTTTTGTGAAATCGACAGTAAGTTGACGGGCAACTGAAACTCAGAAATCAACTTTCGTATAAATTACAGTATGCATTTGGTATGCATTTGGTAGCTACTCTGAAGACACGGCGATAAGATAAGATTTGCTCACTGATAATTATACTAAATCTATTCCAATGATTCGTTTCTGTTAGGTTAATTTTTATTCAAATCTCTTTGATGTATTTAGTAATGACTATGTTCATTGTTTTTGTATATATTTATTTGTTTTCTAGCTTTATGACACAGTAGTTCCTCTCCTAAAGGGGCAGCAGCACCTAATTGAGGAATTTAATTCCTTTTTTAATCATATGAAACCACAACGGAGGTAATCTGACTATGTTTCTCAGAAGATGTTGATTCGTAATTCCTGATAAATTATATCACACGCATTACTAGTTAACCTCGAAATAAACGTTGCTACTCTGAAGTCACACATCTAGCAACCTAAACTTCTTTCTCTTCGTACTCCTTTTTGTAGTTGCAGCGATGATTTTGAAGAAGTCGAACTTGGAAGTGGGAGTGAGATTGAGGTATGAAATTAGATGCAGAAATTAAAGATCACAGGAGAGATTGCGCAAAATGAAGGTCATAAACTAGGCTATTTTGTTATGATGTCCCAGACAAACTGGTCACTAGCACTAATTTGAGCTTGCAATCTTGAGGTTTTAGTTTCTTTTAGCTCATGACCTAGAAGTCTCTAGCTTGTAATCTATTTGGTAAACTATAGTATCTCGGTACGCGATAAAACACGACTAACTATATGACTTTTATATATACTAAATTATTTTTTCATCTGAAAGGTTGATGATTTCGAAGAAATAGTAATTCCAGATGTAAAGAAAAGTCTGACTAAGATACGAGAATTTGGAAAAACGTCAAATAAACCTCCTAGCAGAAGTATCTCAAGAAAATATCGTCGAGCAAAAAAAGATGATTCAAATGGTAAAACAAACGGTGTCACAGATTTTGATAAAGAGAATGATATCACTGAGGATGTAGCTGACAGAAGCGAGGATGTGATCTATGATGTCGGTGATAATTATGATAAGGCATTAGACTCCGATGAAGATTACGATGAACCTACAGAAAAAGCTAACAGCGACAGTGAAAGTCGAGAAATTACAAATGATACAGAGTCAGTGTCGCACTTAACTAAATATACCAGTGACTTTAGCAATCCTAGTAGTCCGGCTAGTGAATGTAAGTCTGTGGATGACCCATTTGATGAAGATTACATGGAGTCTCCGGAGACAACCCAAGAAAGTCAAGTAACATCAGCATCAGAAGCTGCGTCAGATTTAAGTATCGAGGCCACTGATGTCCCTGCGTTGTCGAGTGTTTCTCCAGACTCGTCGGCACAATGCGAGAACCGAGAAAAAAGAACAAGGAATGTTGATGGAGAAAAAGATGTTATATCAGATGTGAAATGTACTGAAAGGACAGCGTCGTTACAGGTCAACGAAGTCGCGTGCAGTGAAGGAATTAAAATAATAGACAAAGAAGAATGTTCAAATAACGCTAATGAGCGAATTTCAGCCAACAATCTTGAAGTTGACGCAGATGGCAAATCTGTGATTTGGACGAGGTATGAATGAACTAGAGTTAGCCTCGTTCGTACTGCTTATTAGGAATACGTGTACACACTACACTGTACCATTGTAATCCAAAACATTATTGACGCTTTGTCACAATCCATGTTAAAATGCGCTTGTTACCACTACGCAGACTCAAAACACGTGTGTATGCTACTGGGATTTCTGATATGCCGGTACTTCCTAGTAAGTTGCCTGTTGAGAACTACGTCACTGATCAGGCAATTGTACATTGCCGCTTATAGTACAGCTAACATGTAGAGAAAGACATTTCTAATGTTTCTGTCTGCAAACAGGAGGTCTGCAAGTCTTCTCCGCCAGGGGGGGTGGAGTTTTTAAAGGCAGAAAGAGAGTTTTATGTCGATGATTTCACTGTGTTGTAAGATCTTTTTCATAACAAGTACTATTTTTTTCTTCGATAGGGAAGAAGACAAGAAAATTTTACAGCTATGTCAAACACGGGGTCTGTCTGACAACATTTACCAGGATATTGCTGATGAACTTAGTGATAAAACTGCCGGACAGGTATAGATATTACTTTGAACAATAACTGTTTTCGCAGTACGTTTCAATCTCATCATTCTACTTTCGGCCCTCCCCCCCCCCCTCTACAAGTACTTTGGTCTAAAAAAGGCCAATGTACACTGTCAACCGGATAACCTTGTACAACGGTCATTGCACGAAATCCGTTGTTTAAAATGAATTCTAGTTCACATCGTGTTGACTAAGTATACCATTTCGAAACCTATATCACCTGGCTACATAACCACGCTTTCATGAACAAAAAATTGATTTAGAGCCTTTATATTAAAGACCCATAATCACATGCATAAACAGATAAAAATACTATAAGTAAGAACAACATATGCTAAGTCTAAAACATAAAACGAGGGTCGATAGCCATGGCTGTCTGCTTTCAATAAGTTGTAAATATGGAATAGGGAATGGACAGTTTGAGCACTCGAATGAATTTTCCGTGTCCGCTCATGTTGCATTACACATGTCATTACTATTATTTTGGCCAGTCAATTGCATATTCCGGCCAACAAAAACGCTGAACCGGCTGTAGTAAACTGCAAGATAAAAATTAGCCACGCTACACTGCTGAATGATCTTACTGTCCATTCGCTATACTGTAATTTGAATAATGTTTCATGAACTAGTGACGTTCGAGGGCTGATGTCAGGTAAAGGTCATGTGCATTTATGTAATATACCATATTGATTGACTCTTACAATACATTTTTTTATCTTTATTAAACAACAATTTCGATGTGATAAGTGCCTAGGTGTATTTTCACTATAACATTATTGGCATATGTATTTCGACTACGAATTGTTTCTGTAAAGGAAATGGGTTGAAAAAAGAACAGATTGCAGACAACACGGGTAGAAATGAAATACGTGTTGCCCACACAACGTAAAATTGAGGACAAGGAATAACCTTGTAAATATTGTTAAATTTAGGTACCCTGTTAATGAAGCAATGAGCTCTGTAGGGGTCACCGGTCAGATTTGACAAAGCTTGTAAATAAATATATTCCCAATGGGGGGAACTGATGTGCCCTTTCAAGAAAGGGTTTTTTGTACAACGTATCTCATTCGATTGACAGACACATTCATTTCAACGAAAGGAAATGTGCGGTGTGTGGGCAACGTGTATTTCATTTCTAACTGTCTGCTGTCCTCCTGTTCTCGACGCATTCTTTTTAGCACTTTGTGGCATATTCGCGGAGTATATTATTTTTGTTTTGCTTTCTGTTGAACTATTTTCCCCGTATGTTTTATTTTATCTCTAAAATTAGGAAGTAATAATTATGCGCGCTTATAGACAAATTTGTCTAACAATGTTTTTTCCGTTGCCACCCAATTCCCAACTTTAGATCATTCAAATGGTTGGATACCATTGTTCTCTTTTGCGGAAGAGTACATTGGAGCAAAAGTAACCAGGCATACGAGTGGTGAATTAAGTTATTCACTTGCGAATTTTTTTCGAACAGTTCTACTGCCGTTATGCATTACTTCACACGCGTACGGCAAAATTGGATAGTAGCATGATTGTCAAGCCATTTTTTGGGCATTTTGCTGAAATCAAAAACTTCCGAAATTAGAATCCCTGTATACATACATGCATGCACGCATGTATACACACAGATACACACCAAAATTGATTCACACGGTTACTATTAGAGTCGAAACTAGTACAAAAACTAATAAGACAATTAAGAATTTTAAAGCGTTTGGCGTGTTGCACCTATATATAATGCAATAAGTTAAATTGTGTGAACGAACGATATAAATTTATTGCCTTAAGAAGTAACATGCACGTTCCTTCCGTTCTTTTGTTGCAAAATTTTTTGAATAGTTCTACTGTGGTATGTATTCGGGCGACATTTGTCATCATTATTATACGACAAGCGTTGTTATAACCGTTGCTTAGTTCACTTAATTTACTTGGGTTATTTTTCTTCAGGTAGAAAGCCGGTTTCGTGTACTGATGAGTCTGCTTCCTGGTGATCACAATGAGAACAGTAGCAGTGATCAGTCTGGAAGCGAGAGTGAAGAAGAAAGTTGCGAGGAAAGCTAACAGCCTCTACTGCCTGATACACATCACGCACAAACTTTTGTATGGTTGGCAGTTGCTTGAAAGAGACTGGTGTGCAACGAAGGCATGTATGTGCTTACGACTTGCGTAATAAATAGCTAATAATCTTTGAAGTTGTTAGTTACAGAACTGTCGTAGTCTTGTAGCGGTTTGTAATATTTTGAGAAGTTACCAAGTGTCTAAAGGTATTACCTTTTCGAAACGCTTCTCCAGACCCGAAGGTAGAATAAAGTCTTCGTCCTGTTCTTCATCAGAAGATTCAATATCGTCTGTGTTCGCCAATGGTTCTCCTTAGTATGGTTTAAAACAGCTCTTTACGTGTGGATTTTCCTCTAAATTGCTCTCAGTCAAGCTATCACACTCTAAAGTAGATTATACTAACGAATCTTCGCTCTGCGACATAACAAAGGAGTAAAAATCCCGATTCAAAACGCCAAAATACGACAATTCGAGCATCGTTTTTCAGTGAATATAAGAAAATATCAACATGTATGTACAACCAGTGACGTCGCGCGCAGCTTTCACTCGCGTCCAGTCCACGGGACAATAAAACAGGGCGATTACTGACTTTCGTGGCTTAAAAAGTCGACTTTAAAAAGTCGTGTGGCAAAAATAAACTAGCGGATGATATTTAGCATAGTTTAAACTATAAAATGAGTAATTGCGCAAAAAATTTTGAGCCATTTCATTAACACTTTAAACAAAAATAATAACCTTATATATAATTACTGCGCTGTGCTAAGAAACACTATTATGTTAATAAATCCTCAAAACATGACCATAACCCAAAAATGTCATAGAAAACAATAATAAACAATTGTTGAATGAGGTTGAGCACGATATCGAGAATTATCAAGGACAAGGTTTCCTTGGAAGGAAACCGAATTCAATAATTGTTTTATTATGTATTCAAAGCCAAAAAAACAAAGAACTATACAAATGGAACACACGAAAATTAAGCGCCAAGTTAATTCGTGCAACATTTTTTTAATGTTCTCTCAATGCAGCAATGTTTTTAAATCAATTAAATGATAGTAATCCATCATTTAAACTAACGAAACTCAATATTTCTAGTACAACATGCTGTTTTGTATTGTAGCTTCAGCGTAGAACAACTTTAAATTTGCTACCAGCCAAGTAATGTTTCCCGATATTTTATTGCTTGAAAATACATTTATACAGTTTTATTTCTCTTTGTGTGCTTTTACACAATCTTTCTTTGAGAACAACGTCAAATTTTTCCCTTGTCTAACGACAGAAAGTAATTTAAAGCCAGATAAAGCCATTTTTACTCTCCAACAATATTTAGTTTTGGCGGGAATTTAAGCAAGCTACCGACCGTGCTGGGGGCTTGGGTTCGACAGCGTGATACAATACTTGTTATTATTGCACGCTGATCACGTCAGCAGCTAAAATAACGAGTAATCTTGCCGATACGGTAAATTAGCCGTTGCGTTTTAACCAATCGCAAACAGGAATAAAATTTGAATACATAATAAATGATATTCTTGGTCGAAGTGAGAAACAGGACGTGACTAAAGAAATTAAACTTCATCGTAAAACTGTTACTTCTACAAAAGAATTAGTACATGACTGTTTTTAATGAGCATTTTATCAATATCGCTCCCAATCTGGCTGAGAATGAATAATAATGATGGTCGTTTTTGGGACTATATTAATTCAACAAGATTCTGAATTTTCTGGTTTTGATAAAATGTCGGCGAAGGTGCTTCGGATTATTGCTTCTGCACCTAGTCTCACGGAGATTTTCATTATGTCAATTGATTCTAATTAGTTTCCTTCGGATAAGAAGAAAGCGTGTTTAGAAAGGGCCAACGGTCTGTGATAGACAGTTATATGTAGACCAATTTCAATCCCTCCACTAGTTAGCAAAATAAGGTTATTATATCGTCAAGTATCAATTATTCTACAAAAAGGACCTTTTATCGAAACATCAGTTCGGTTTTAGATTCTACCATTCTACAACTACAACATGGCTGGATTGTATAAATGAATGATCTGTTACCATGGACCGTGGCCTCTACCATTTATTATATAATAATCAGAGTTCATTCTGGATTTTCTTTGGTCGAGAACTGTGATCTATTAGAGAACAGACGCACGCTGACGCCATTTCAGCGACAAGCCAAGCTTTTTTTTGTATAGATCATGATCTCGTGAAATGGCTTGCTAAAGTCTTATTTTGGAAAAATTTTTCACAACGGTGGAATTTGTCGTTTTAAAACATTTTGCATGAGAATTTTTGCGCGTAAAACCTTCTTGCGGTTTAGATGTTCTAGCATACATGTTAAAATGCGTGTTTTGTTGACATATTCCGCTGGAAATTGAGTTTAAACGCCGTGTTTAGGTCGGCTCACGCGGCTTGTGCCCAGCGGTATCACTCATGAGCGGCGGCACCGACTTCTGACACCGAAAAAAAAAAACAGAAACGGGGTGAATTTAAAACTTCGCCTCGCCTACGGCAGGCGGAGTAATTATTGACTATATGTGTGCATGCAGACATGTGGTACTATACTAAACATAGGTACTATACTAAACATATATAGACATATACGCACATGCATACATACACACGCATATGTATATATATACACGTTTACGTATTTACACTTAATACAAAACATTCTATGTATTAATAGCTAGTTCTGGGAAGCTCATATGTTATGCATTTGTTGTTATATAGATTTAATACGCATGTTCTAAACGAAGCTTGATTATTATATGTCTTTATAATCGGAGGAACACTGTTCCAAAGTTTTGCTGATTATTTGATTCTTTGAAATAATTTTGATTGTGTTTAGTTATTAAGTGAAAGTCATTTTAATCGTAGTTACGTGATTTGTATCCTGGGTTAAATGTACATATATGCTTTGTTGCATCCATTGCTATAAGATTACAGTATATTTGGCTTTAAACAGAAGTATTAGATCAGAAATCTCTCTTCGGAATTTCAGTGGCAGCAAGTTTATTTTCGTAGGCGTTCTTTGTAACGCATGTCTTTAGGATAGTTTAAAATGAATCTTGTGGCACAGCGTTGCACATTCTCAATTAGTAATCTGTGCTTGATCGTGTATGGAGACCAAACGTTACTCGCACATTCCAGACCTTCTTGTTTGTACGTTTTTTACTTTTTTACAAATACGCTTGATCAAACTGAGGATTTTTGTTTGAAGCTTCGAAATAAATGTTTACTTACAGGCACATAAAACGAACAAATTTAAAAACTGTCGGAGATTTCGTGCTATAAAACACAACAATATTCTCGTGTGTAAAGTCTCCCATGAAAAACCATATTTTTGAAGCTGCTTGTTTTTATTTCCTTAGAATCAGCAAGAAATTGCATTTTCGTTCAATATAACATTTACTCAAGTTGTGCTTTATTTAACCTGATTCAAACGAAAAGTTTTTTTTTTTGAAAAAGATTCTCTCAGTACTTTGGGTGAAATTTGAACGATAATGAACAGTGTGTTTCCACGTTCAGTGTCTTGACAAGTATCTTTTAAATCTTAAATTCTTTTCATCAATTTCGGCATTTGTACGCAGGCAGCACAGGCAGTGAACTCAGATTATATATCAAATAGGTTGGAGACAGTTAGGTTCCTTTTGCGTATGCAAATGCAGGCACTTGGCGACTGTGTAATGAACTTAAAATTTTCACCTCGCTCATTTTGAAATCAACTCGTGTGTGTACTTGTTATCAAGTTGTTACCTTTAAAGGGATATGTCTTTAAATAACATGCAAAACATAAAATAAAATGTACTAATAGAGCAATTGCTTATATACCGAAGCTCGAGAATATGCCGTGGTTGATGTACTTCAAGATCAACTTTACACTGCTGTACACCGCTGTATAAATGGTAAAGCAATATCACCATTTTCCTCTAGCGAAGAACGCTCTGTCGTCAACTGCGGCGTGAAGGTTGCAACTTCTACATTTCTTTCAAGAAGTTTTTCTGTTTGAGCCTCATTTAATGGCTTACTGCCCACAGTGTCTGCATCCTGTTCAATATCATTCACTTCCTTTTCCTTGATTTTCATAAATGCACCAAAACAATTTATGATAACAACCATGGATAAATAAACAAATATGATGGGGAAAAACATAAGATCTTTGTCACCAACATTCGGTGGTAAATTCTCAATGACAGCTATAGCAATACTTGAATTCCTTGCGGATGAAAGCACTGTAAGTGGAAGGATTGATTTCTTAGGCAAGCGAAGTAGAGCGGATAATAGGAAAGTAAAAATAAGAAATGATGTGATTACAGCCGTGCCAAATGCGGTAACAGCAAAAGTTATTAGAGGGGAAAACTTTTGGAGGTCTCCTTTTTCTGCGGCTTGACTAACTTTCACCCAAAATATAACAAGAAGAGCCCCGGATGTTACAAACTTCAGTGATGAATGTAGTCTGGTGACAACATTTTTTATGTATCCAATGAATCTTAAAAGTCGTCCAATCTGCAAAATGTATAAAGACAGACTCTTTGTCATTTTGAAATAAATAAGGAATTGACATGTGATGATGTCGAGTTTTTTGGGACACCCATTAATGTCCCATTTATATTTTGAATGTATATTCTACCGAACGCACGTGATGACTGTCTATTCCTGAATGCTGATACATTGTCACCGCCTGATTATTACTAAATTTTACATTATATACAGTAGGGTGCTCTTATAACTTTAATACCTGTGTATCGTACTTAGCGCGCAAATGAAAAGGTAAAATGCAAAATGTGTATAAGATAGCTACTCAAATTCTCACAAAGCCTGGATTTTAAAAGCTCGGCAAAACTTCGTATTTCTGGATTCTGTGTAGTATTAATCTGAGGTATTCAAATCCTTAACAAACCTTTAACAATGAGCCATTCCCAATTTAGACAAAGTTTGAAGTTGGAAAACAATTTTAGCACAGTTTGAAATTGGAAAACAATTTTAGCACAGTTTGAAAGAGCTTCTTAAATTTAGTGAAATTGTGAAGTTTGGCTGCAAAATATTGTAAAATGTGGAAAATGTAGTCCTGTAAAGTTTGCGAATTTTGTATACTTTTGTATTACGCACGGAAAAGCGTTACCACTATGTGGAAATGTTGTAACGCTTTTTCCCACGTAATACAAAAGTATACAAAATTCGCAATCTTTACATTGCTATATTTTCGATATTTTACAATATTTTACAACCAAACTTTACAGTTTCACATTCCCCAATTAGACAAACTTTCAAATTGGAAAACGATTTTAGCGCAGTTGGAAAGAGCTTCCTAAATTTAGTGAAACTGTAAAGTTTGGTTGTAAAATATTATAAAATGTTGGAAATATAGTAATGTAAAGATTGCCAATTTTGTATACTTCTGTATTACGCGGGAAAAAGCGTTACCACATTTCCACATAGTGGCGTGCGTATTACAAAAGTATACAAAATTTGCAAACTTTACAGGACTATATTTTCCACATTTTGCAATATTTTGCAACCAAACTTCACAATTTCACTAAATTTAGGAAGCTCTTTCAAACTGTGCTAAAATTGTTTTCCAATTTAAAACTTTGTCTAATATTAGACAACTATACCATGAGCTCTTTATGAAATCAAATAGCCGACGAGTTGCGCAGCACCGAGAGCGAATTGTTTTATAATATAGTCCCAAAGCATGTAATTCTGCACAATTATATCATTTATTTGCAAAATCCATGTCAAAAATTGCCACGAATATTTGGTATGTATATGAACTGTTTTTCTTGTATTTTAAGAAGAAAAAAATTAAAAGTTCATTGCTTACAAAACGATATGTGAAAAGCTTTATGAATTTTCTAGGAAAAACATTTCATGATGATTGATTTTCCCTTCAATTTCGGCACTAAATCCTTTTGAAACGCTAAAATCTCGCCTTCCTTGCTAAAAGAACTTTTGCAGTTTTCGTGCCGTTATCTTGTTTTTCTACCAATCAAATTGCAGAATAGCTCATATAGGGTAGAAATTATAAACACTGAATATACAGTATTCAGAACAACCAAGGGTACTTACAGTCAAAGGTAAAAGAATAAACAAAACAACTCTGGGCAATATGGTTAGCGGACTAATACTGGCAGTTTGAAATGCTGGTATCAACCATGTCGTCATTACAGGAACCGTGAAGACTGAGATAATGGTCGCCATTACTGCAATCAGTAACGTCAGTGCTCGATCACCATTGGCTGCAGTTACCTACAAAAAATATTAAAAATATATTGTTAGTCTTATTTACAATATGAGTGGCCGTTCCGTATATATTAGTATACAGAGACAATGCTTTGCCTGAATATTTCTCTACCACCTCTCTGTAGTAAACGAAATAGATTGATTAAAACAGAATGAATAAAACTCGTATCCCAAATGCGCTTTGTGTCCACAGGTATACGAACATTTGACCTCGCTGATTAACTCCTAAAACTTGTAACCTTTCGAGCTCGCTGATTGACTGCTGGTACACATACATGCCATATATGGAGTGGTGTTTATGATTTAAAATGGCATCCAGATAAATACTGAGTGTTTTTAACCGTATATCGGCTGAAAAATTGGACGAGAAATGGGACTCGATAAAAGCATATATAAAAAAAGTTGGAAATGCAGGAAAAGAAGTTTGAAGCTTATTTTTAGCTCTGTTTAAATTGCAATGCTCGATGAACTTTGATTTGGAATGCTCGCGACACAATCTCCTGACATGTGATAGACAAAATCCTTGTAAGCCTTGTATTTATCCCCCTCAGCCTGGCTGCAGATAAACGTTTATAACCCAAAGAGCACTACATAAAATTCTGAAGGGCACTATATGAAATTCTGACGGGCAATAGACAAAATTCTGACGGCACCACGCAAAATTCTGAAGGGCTTTAAGTAAAATTTTGAAGGGCTTTAAATAAAATTCTTAAGGACTTTAATAAGATTTCCGAAGGCTTTAAATAAGATTCTAAAATCTTTAAATATATATAACTAAAGGCTGATTTTTAGTAGCATATTTCCTATGGGCCACCGTATCAAAGACTGCCATGACCATTTCAGCCCAAAGTGATCACGTGCAGGTGAATCAGATTCCATGGTTCATTAAACAATTCTTCTTGAAAACTATTGGATTTTTTCATAATTAGGAACTTGAGCAGCCTTTGAGAGTTAATCTTTATGAAAGAGTTGGATTTCTAACCACGTGTACGCATTATATAAATCTATGATATATTATTCCCAATAGACCACTTTCATAATTGCATGTTTCCAGTCCAGAAAAATTGGAGGGTATATATAATTTTTGTTATATATATATATATATATATATATATATATATATATATATATATATATATATATATATATATATATATATATATATATATATATATATATATATATATATATATATATATATATATATATATATATATATATATATATATATATATGAATAGGTTTTGATTATCATGCCTGAATTTATTATGTCTGTCGTCTGGTTTATTCAAACCAAAAAAAAAGGACTTCTTCAGGCAAATTGTAAGATTATTTATCATAAAATCCTTAGACGTTTCGCCGGTTAAGGCTTCATCAGTGAGTACAATAATCTAAATAATAAAATCGTCCTCTATATATACATGCATTTGTCGCTTGATTGAAGCTATAAAACTAAAATGTTAACAAAAATGTTAATTTAAGTTCTAATAGTTAAAAGAGTAATTGTTTTTATGTTGATTGTACCATAAGGCATGTTCGAAGCCTGATTGTTCCAATTGGTCAAATTAGATATTGATATTACGTCCTGCACAATCATTCATAATTCTGTCCGAATAATTCCGAATCTCGAGTGCTTCGATCACTTCTCGCTCATACCGGTAATTTATATTCGAAAAGATCCACACTCATAGGAGAAACAAGGAGAGCCGTCTCCCGATCAACGGACTCACTATCAAGAAATAAGTCACTTCACGAAATAAAATCGATTTTTACGAATAACGGATACCCAAAGAAATTTATTAACTCAGTCATGCAACAAACATTACACACGCAACCACAACGAGAAAACACCGAGAAGTATGTACACCTCAATGAAGTATGTATACTGTGACACTTGTAAACTAGCAATTAAAACTAATCTATGTAAGATTAAGAATACAATCTCCTTATTAATTACCTACATTGCCATTTGGTCTATGTGGGAGAAACCGGAAGAACAATACGATCACGGATAAAGGAACACCTAAGAATGGATAAACAAACAGTTCATGTACACCTTAGAACTCATAATATTGACCCACAAAGCGAGTCGACAATAAGTTGGAAAATCCTCCATTCAAATATAAATTACCGGTATGAGCGAGAAGTGATCGAAGCACTCGAGATTCGGAATTATTCGGACAGAATTATGAATGATTGTGCAGGACGTAATATCAATATCTAATTTGACCAATTGGAACAATCAGGCTTCGAACATGCCTTATGGTACAATCAACAATATAAAAACAATTACTCTTTTAACTATTAGAACTTAAATTAACATTTTTGTTAACATTTTAGTTTTATAGCTTCAATCAAGCGACAAATGCATGTATATATAGAGGACGATTTTATTATTCAGATTATTGTACTCACTGATGAAGCCTTAACCGGCGAAACGTCTGAGGATTTTATAATAAATGATCTTACAATTTGCCTGAAGAAGTCCTTTTTTTTGGTTTAAATAAACCAGACGACCAACATATATATATATATATATATATATGTATATATATATATAAATATATATATATATATATATATATATATATATATATATATATATATATATATATATATATATATATATATATATATCGATATATATATATATATATATATATATATATATCGATATATATATATATATATATATATATATATATATATATATATATATATATATATATATATATATATATATATATATATATATATATATATATATATATATATATATATATATATATATAATAATGTGTCACGTTCAAAGTATTCTACATGTAATAATTAGTTTTACAATGCGGCGTATTTAAAGTCATTATTGCACTCGAATTCGACAAAATATGACAAAACGACCCTTCTCGCATATTAAATAATACATAAGTAGTTACTAATAAACCAAGGAATAAGTACCCAATGCCAATTTACATATATTACATAATACATTACACATAAACTAATTACAGTATAAGCAGTCACACGGCCAGCAAAGCATTGAAAACAACAATTAATTTATAAATCTTCTTGTGCAGGGTTTATTGCAGCCATTGACCGTCTCATCATTAATTCCATCTTGTTCTTTTGCTATCCTAATTTCCTAATTCCTACAGTGCTATGAGAGTGCTTTTATGTAAAGTAAAGCAAACTAAAACAAATCCTAATGTTAGTGTCAATTCTCGACACCGTCCAGGGGGGGGAAGGGTGCAAATGGTCTGAGGCCCAGTTTTACAAAATTCTTTTCATTTTCAACTTAACTTGAGCTACCCGCTCGATTAGTCTTGTTGGTTTGGTGGGCTTAGTAGAAACTGAACATGTCAGAAGTGCGGTTGTGGTATGGGTGGTTGAGGTCACTTCGAGAGGATACAGCTTAGCTATGGGCCGATTTGTAAAGCAAATGCTCGTTTTGATATCTGCAGCCTGAATTAGACCGTCCTTTCCTTCTATGACACGTTCTGCCTCATGTAGTTGGACTACGTCACCGTCACCGTCACCGTCACCGTCAATTTCAATCTCGTTCTTTCCGGAGGCTTTGTAGAATTCACATAACGAAGTCAAGTATTCTTGACGCCAATGGTACCAAAAGTGTTGTAATAATTTGTTATTTTTTTTAGTTGATCTTGAATTTGACTCGCGGTGGGTTGTATGTCGGATCGTCGAAGGGATTTTCTTCTTGCAGTGCGCAAGTAAAAATGGAATGGGATAAGAGGTTTGTCGTCGTCGAGTTCGGATGATGCAAAGGTTATGGGGTGATCATTAAGTACTGACTCACTCGGTGATTATCGTTTGTAGTTCTTCGAGGATAATGTTTGCCTAGCCCAGAACTTTCTTGAGTGAAAGTTTTCTTAAGCTATTCAACCTTTCCCAGAATCCGCTATACCAAGGTGCGCATTTGGGGATGAATTTCCATTCGATACCGCGGCTTCCTCATTGGGACTTTAACTTTGGCGAATTGAGAACTCTTCAGCAGCAAATTTGTAGGAGGGTGCATTACCCGATATCATAACTTTCGGTTGAGATGTTCGACTGGCGAGCTTTTGAAAGGCGGCGACAAACGTTGGCACGGTGTGATCAGACTACTTCGAGGTGAACAATATGGGTGTTAGCACAGGTAAATAAACAAATATACACCTTTTCTTGATCTGTTCCGGATTTCACGTAAAGTGCGCCCGTGAAAACTACTTCTGTAACTGTAAACGGGCTCAAGTCGACCAATCTATGTGGGGGAAGTGGAGGTAGATCAGGGGCTTTGTAAGGCAATTTAACTTGCGACAGGTAAAGCACCACGTAGCAATTTCTTAATAAACTGATGAGCTTTGGGAATCTAATAGTGTTGTCGTGGATGGATTAGGATGTGTTTTATTCCAAAATAAAGTGATTGCTTGGGTGCATCGTTCACCACCAAAGTCGTGAAATGGTGATTTAGTGGAAGGAGGACAGAGAACTTGGTTGAAAATGGTAGTGCATCATGGATTCTGTTTCGTTGTCTTCAAGGAAGAATACGCATTGCTGACAAACAAAGGTTAATCTGGAAGCACCCATGCGCATGTTCATAACAGTCGTTGAAGATCACTGACGTCGGTATGGTCAATTACTTTTAGAGATTCCTACGTGCAAAGGTGCAGTTGATTCTGGCGTCTCTTGCGGCGGTGGATCACCGTGGACGTGTCTCCAGATCGTCAGTGGCAAAATACTGTAGAAGAACAATATTTGTATCGCATTGTGACTAGAGCTCCTTGTTCGTTCCCAAGTTAGAGCATATTTCCACTGTTTGCAGGCGAGAAGGACATTAATTCGAATACCACTGGTCAAATGGTCTGCAGGATTGCCCCAGGATTAGGACTGTTTTTCCAGGAAGCATTGCTAGTGGTGGTCTTGTGAATTTCGTTGACGCGATTTTTGACAAACGGCTTCAGCTCCTTCGTGCAAGAGAGTGAGTGAATGAGTACGTGCATGGCTGTCGGACCAATACACGATACGTGTCACGTTGAGCTGATTGTGTTAAAACGATGCCAATCTTACGGCAATGACAGCTGCTATCAGTTTGACTTGTAGCAACGTAAACTTTTTTGTGGGGTGGAGGAGGACTCTTAATTTTGATATAACCATCGTAGTGTGAAGACCAGAGATAACATATGCGAAACAAAGGAGACTTTTGTCTGATTGGTCAATTTTTCCTAAGGCTTTCACTGATCAATTTCACTTCCGGTTCGGGAAGGCTCGAAAAAGCAGACGAAGATTTTAAAAAACAACAAGGTCAACTAGCCTAACTAAATGAGCAATCACAGTTCGAACTTATCTTTGTTGCTTCTGAATTTAACGCTGGTAAATGTATGGGTATTTATCTTCGACATACTCACTTTTGAGACTTTGGATACAGATTTTAAACGTTTTAATCCCGATCAGTGTGTCAGTCTTAAAAAACACTTCCACACGAATACAACTACATTAATACATGATTTGACGTTTGATGTTTCTACCTTCAAAGGGATAATATTAAAACAGCGCTAATTCAAGGTATAGCATTCAAAGACTATACGAGTTGTCAAGTGGTGAAAGAATTAAGTTACGAAAGCGAATATAGCTAATAAGAAAAGAAGACCTGCTTATCGTGTTCGGTTTCCTTGATATGAACTGGTAAAGAACATGTATACCACGACATATATCTTCTATTGTGCTCAATTGACAGTTTTATATGCATCTGATTAACTCAAAATTTTACTTGCTTAAACTAATAAGGTAAGTCACTTTGATTATCAATTTTCGTGTAATAACAGTATTTTGCCTGAAAGTTATCGGCTTTTGTTTTCAACATTTATCGTGATAGTAATTCTAGCTTTTTCGTAATGGAGTCTATTTTGCCAGTTTTTACCCACCACGAATGCAGTGCAAGGTCAACAAAAAATAAAACTCATTTTAAACAGTAGTTTCACATAAACAACTCAGCCTGGTAGCCTTTTCCCGTTACACGCTTTCGTTTGTTTACAAGCGGCGAAAAACTCATAAGTTTCAACCTACACATTTCCTCTCCAATTTTTGTTCAGGAGAAAATTTTAAGAAAACAGTAAAAAGCACATGAACGTATGCTTTACCATTTTCAAGAGCTTGGGATTATAAAAGTTTAGGTAAAAACGAACTTATCTGCAAATATTCTGTACCTAAAACATACAAATATTTGTAATTACTAAGCAGTCAAACACTACTTGTAATCTTGTCCTTTCATTAAACCTTAAGGACAACCCGCACGATTGAAACTATTAAAACTACATGTGGAACAGGCTGCATTGAAAAAATAACTCTAATTACTGAAAAAGGAGTGTATAATTTCAGTGTGCTTAAAGGGAATTCCCGTCACACGAGCTCGTTACATTAGTCCAGGCATTTTTGTGCGAGCAACTGAAAAACGAAACAGCCTTCTCGTTTAAATTTAATGTTCAAAACAAAAAGTAATAACTTTCCAAAGAAATATTGTCATAATGTGAAAACTCACTTCCGAGATAATATATCTTTGAAGTATGAGCATACAAAGTTTTGAGATGATCAGTTGTATATCAAGCCTGGAAATTACCATGGTTGAAGGCTATGTATCTTCTTTGCTTGTTTTTGGCTAGAATATTACACATATAAACAAGGCTTTGTTTTTCCTATAATACTAGTTTCCATAACTTTACTTTATAGTCATTCAATTGACCATATATCATTGATATTACTTGCCGACTTAGCCGTTCTAACCTCCTTTGATTGAACATAAAAATAATAAAACGTGAAGCCTGTTATGAACAATGTATCATTACGTGCATGTATATTTTCACTGCTCCAGAACGAACGGCATTAAAACTTTGAAATACTGCATCAAAATTCACAAGTTTAACGGCTGTCTAAGATAAACACTTGCTGCATCAATTAACGTTGATTTCAGAAAGATCAGAAGCAAATACTATTTGTAAACGCTGTTTCAATTGTCGACTAATCGTTTTAAGAACTTTGCCCGCTCCTTCCCGGCTTCCCGAACCGGAAGTAAATTTCATCAAAGAAAACTCTTAAAAGAGTCGACATCAGACAAAAGTCTCCTTTGTTCATATGCGATCGAACCGTATGATTTTATGCAAAACAACGTGAGCTTGCTAGGTGGATAAGAGAGGGAAGTATTTACGTTGGACTTGAAAGCGAGCAGGTTAGATCTTGAAATTTTTCAAGCCATCTTTTGTGAAGATCGTTGGGGAGCGGTTCTTCCGCTTTGCCTCAGCGGTTCTGCCTCGTTCCGAAAGCTCCTGAATAAAGATCTTTGCACGAATAGTGATCGGTGTGAGAAGGCCGAGTGGGTCGTAAACTTTAGGGAACTTTCGTAGAACGTCTTTCTTCGTTGTTAATTTTAAAAAAATATTACCAAATATTTTTAGTAAAATCATACTAGCATACTATTGTAAATGCTGTAATTTGATTGGCTACTGTATTCGCTATCTATTGCTTGATAGAAAGCAAGTAGCAAACAATAACTCGCTCTCCATTTCTATGCGTTGATAGTTGATTCAGGCTTTGCCCTCATCAAATATTACCGCGAAATCTCAAGCTCGTAATCTAATTGTTAAATAGTATCGACATGAATTATAGGGAATAAACTGTTCTTAAATCAGTTGGTTTTAAAATTAGGCACTTAAAATTTTCGCATGTTCCTAAGTGGACAAACACTATTGTCCTCGGGCGGTAATAAAGTTTTAATTTATTCTGATCGTTAGTAAGATGTCACTAAATAGATTATCGGTTAGAGTTTCTCTTCGGTCATGAAGTGTAGGAATACTTAATAATAATAGTTCTCAAACTCTGACAATATAGCTTGGAACAAATAATGCGAAACGCTCGTTTATGAAGTTTCTCAATTTCATAGGAAAGGTATTGAGGAAAGGTCATAAGACGCGTAATCAGCAACCGGGCAATACTAGTTTCTTCTACGTAAAAGTCAGACTTCATGCGTTGCGTAACTGGGTCGCGAAATTGGTCAAAATGTTTGTGGATGGTGCCGTTTTTGTCTTCTTTGACTGAAAAATTCAGGAAATGAAAATAATCCATTCCTATAGGATTTAGACATAGAACTGAAAGAAAGTCATATGTCGGCATAAGCTGAGACGTAGCCGCTGGCACCAAACAGTCTGATAAGTCAAGACAGTCTATAAGTTCTTTATTCCAGACTGAATTTGAGACCATTATCATTTATTTCTTTAGAAATGGATTGCTTTCATGCTAAATCAAAGCAATTGATATATTTGTGCTACTGGTGTGTACTTTATACGCATGTTTACGTACAACACAGGATAGTCAAAAATCTCAATGTTATCGAGATATTCAGTCACAGATAATATCGGAATAGCATGCATACCACCTTTAGTTATTTCGCTTTGTATTATCATGTCAATATATGAGTTAAAACTTACATGCACATGCTTATCTTATTGGGACAGGCAGAATGCGCTCAGCAAATGTTTAAATGTTGAACTGAATTAATACAGCTCTGCATGCAGGTTCTTTAGATGAATAATTTTGTGGAGATGTCTGTTTGCCGAGAAGTTTCTCAAATAATGTAAAAAGACGCTGAAACGTTGCCGAACAATAGCGTTGCCTGCCCAACACTTTGAACCTGCTATGTGAAAGGTTTTTTACTTTTTCATGTGTCTAAAGCCGTACGTATCACTGGGCAAAGCGAAGGTGGCATGCACGCTATAATCGTTTGCGATCATCCCTTCGGGAAATGTGAACAAATTGAGCCGATAAGCCTAAAAATTGATATATTTTCTGTTAAACAATTAGCTAAGATGATAGATTTCTTCTGATATCTAAGCTCAAGCCCACTCTTAATGCCCTGGGCAGCTCAATTCCACTTAACTTTCTTTAATACTGCCTTTGTCCTATCCTTTGTTTGTTCGTCCTGTCATGTACCTTCCTACACCTTGCTATCCTATATCTACTAGCACAACTTTTGTAACACAACACCTTGTAAATAATTTTAGCTTATATTCGCTAGTCGTTTAATTTTATACCATTTATATTATAAAGGGGGGGCGTATACTCAAATGACCATTTAAATATACGCCACCCTATGCATAGGGGGGGGGGGGGCTTTAACTTAAATTGATCCCTTAATAAAAAATTTTCTATATTTTTACTGGTTTTATGGCTTTGCTAAAAGTTATATGTTGGGCCATCATACATATAGCAAGATTTCTTTCGACGGACGCGGATGCTTGCATTTTAATAGGAATTAAAATATCTGTTAATCGCATTAATTAAGTTGGTACCCTTGGAGTAACAAGCTTCACACGACCACGTTCTTGTCTTTAACTGAATATTTATTATATAAAGCGATAAAACGCGAGGAAATTAAACAATAAGAACTTACTAGGATTTAGACATGCATAGACAGATTAGTACTTGCGGCGAGCGAGGCCTATCGGACACCAGCCAAATAAGTTAATTCAATTAGCCCTAATCCGGGAATGAATTTGAACCATTGTCATTCATCTCTAGCTATAGAAATGGATTCTTGTGAGAATAAATGATAAGCAACGCAATTGTTAGGCTGGCAACGCCTCAGAACTTTGTCCTCAAACAGGCAAGCAATAAAATTATTCATCTAGATCCTATGCATCCTACTAATTACAGCTCTTAAAACAATTGCCATTTCTGTCTGTCTCTGCAAGGATAATTTGTGTACAAGTTCTGTTTCGTACAAAGCGAAGGTCGCATGCACGCAATAAATACAACTGGGACCAAATGTTTGTATAATTATAACAAAAAGATTGTTGTAATGCATAGTAAGTTAATAAACATTATTCTCAACTCGTTGTACCACAACTCTGTGTTTTTGATAATATAATAACAATATAACAATGTGCGTATTAATACCGCAAACATATTAAGTCGATGCCATAGTCATAGGGAAAACGATTGAAATAAATTATATAGCATATCAGACATTTAAATTTGAAGCCTCACCACCATCATGTGCGATGTGAAGATACACGTGAAGTAGCTAATTACGCTGTATAAACTATTGGTTGATTAACACCTCTGCAAGGTGCAGGATTGTTCGCTCTTGAGAATTTAAAGTGCCGTGAAAAGGGGCAACTTTTGCATAAATAATTTGTTTCTGTTTATCTATAGTATTTAGGTGGTAACATTTGTTATTTTAGTTATGACACCCTGCATTTTTGTTTGTCCCGGCAAATCTGTCTGATTAGCTCAAACTGCGAAAAAGTGCTACTAGAAAGCCTTTGCCTACATCGAGTTTACGGCTTTTTGCAAGGCCAGCAATTATGCGAAAGGATTAATTGAGACATGAGTAACACCCCTTCTTCTTTATTGTTTAGAGAACTGCTATATCGAATTAAATTAGTTTTAATTTAACGGCAAGCTTCCTTTTCAGCGATAGTATGGAGGATGAGTCAAAAAGGCAATATTGAACTTTCGAGTGTTCTAACGCATCCATTTAATTTACAGAAATTGTTCTTTGACAGTCGAAGAGACCAGGTTTTTAGCTTTCAATTGTAACCATTTTTGTGAAATTTTGAAAACAAATCGGCAAATGCGCGTCAAATGAACATATCAACCTATCGAATTCGCATATTTTCACCTCTAAGCATTATTAAGGCAGCGAATAAGGAAAGAAAATTCTATCAATCATTGATCTATCATGAGAAACAATTCACGTGGCTAATAAAATACATTAATTTTATCACCCAAGCTAAAATTTGTAAATTTTAATTCTTAATAGGATTAAATTTTAGCAGATTGGTGAAACGGTGAAAAATTTCCACAGGCAATTTTTACTTGATTCGTATTTGCTCAATTTTTCTTCCAAGTTAACAATAATGGTGACCTTCAAACGCTAAATGCCCTGGGGCCGGTTGTTCGAAGCCCGTTTAGCTTAAACGGTGGTTAAGATCAAATTAGAAACCAAGTTTATAGATTAATTCAACAACCAAACTAAAAGTTTTGAACCTCAATAGAATGATTATGCTTGCAACTACATATTTACTGCAAAATATTTAAGTTAATTGTTTAACCAGTGATGTAAGAATGTTATTTAATGTTGAATTATCCACCGTTTACGCTAAACGGGCTTCGAACAACCAGCCCCAGGTCTTTCAAACTGTGAAATAACTATTTCAGTATGTTAATTAATATTGAGCGTTCTAGGGTCCTTCAAGTTAAAATTACTTTTTTATGCACCCTGTACATTAGAAGCAACTTTAATATATCATGTATATGCACATGTGTTTATGAAGACCTAACTCAAACTTACCACCACGGTAGGAAATGCTGATGCACATGGCGAAATACAAAATATTTGTAGACCAATGCGAAATTCTTCTGGACCGATGTTTGGCAATTCAATTGACCAGCTTTTGTTGAAAATAGTATTTTCTGACCAGGAAACATCTTGAAAATTTGGCAACATGATCAACTTCGTTCCAATAATTGGAGTGAGCAATAAAACCACGATCAGTCCCAACACAATCTCTTTGTAAGAACGTAGGGCAGATTTCATTTCTGGCAAACGACATTTAATTCCAATGACAGAAAATAATGTTACGATACACACTTTTATGACAGGTAGTTTTCTTTGAAGCTGAACTGCAGGAGCAGGCAAAATAATTCCAAGAGGAATTATCAATAGTGTTCCAATTGGAAGAAAATGTTTAGAAAGAAATGCCAGGATCGTTTTCCTGTTGCACATTTTTGGAGTTTCCATAACGGCAGCTTGCTATGTCTATTTACACTTTATGCAGTGCGACAGAATTTATTATAAACAGCGTGAGATTATTTCCGGTTATGAAAAATGTATTCTCCCATCTGGTCCGAACGTCATTTAACTCCCCCAACCTCGTATGCAGTCTCTCTGTTTTGAGAACCGGATCCCCCAGGTTTTGATCGATCCAATGTTGCATTTACTATGCACTACGCGTCTGTGCCACATGTAGTATCACTTTACATGTAGACAATGCAAAGCAAATAGTAATTTTGTTAGACACAGGAATACTCTACCTGCACATTATTAAACTAGGAATATCTACGGTATAGAAGTAGGGCTATAAGTAGTGTGAAACCTATGTTACATAATAATTTTTGTTCATAGATGGTGCGCGTGCTGCGGTAGGAAAAAGCGACCAGAAAACAAGCTTCATTAAGCATGCCTTAGAACTGAAATATTTTTACGCGACTTACTATTTTTATCCACACTGATTCCGAATCCGAAGAGTTCCCAGGTTATAGACTCGCAGTTTTTGTGTATTTTTGATTTTAATCGCCACCATTGTCAATAACATTCCGCCATCATTAATCATTGTATTGCAGGAGCTGGTTGTAAGTAACTATTTCAAATTTGAGTCCGGTTATATTAGTTATCTTTAAGTTATTCAATCACTAATTATAGGTATTATATTTATTGAGATTAGGGCCTGCGAACAAAAAAATACATTCCCACTTTGTTGAAAAGCTTCAATTTTGTCTTTATCTTGTTAAGTAGAAGTGTCGGATCTAGATTAGTGACTGACCACTCTCGTGTCTGCGTCTTCGTGACCAAATGTCAATCCTTCGACATGACAGCAGTCGATACCGTTAGACGATCTTTTAACTTTAAAGCAGACTTGTGCGTATGTTATGAATACTGTACCTCAACACCTCTCAGTACTTGTGGGCTTGACTTTTTCCTACATTCCAATATGAAATTAACAACTCTTTTTTGTTCTTTCCGCTTGCCAAAAACTTTTTCCACTGACGAGGGGCACGCTCTGTTGTTCACGACAAACCTTCACCGTGAATGCACCACCTTCACTGCGTTTCTCCCTTTCCAGGTTCTTGATGCTGTGCATCGAATACCGATTACCGACCAAATCAACTCTCTATTCTCTTCGACCTTGAACATATCGCCATCTCTACAATTCTCACTAATAGGTCTTGCGCTAACTCTCCAAAAGTGCAGCAGGTGATCTTCATCGACTGACGTATGGCCATTGCATCAAGTCTAATTCAAAGCAGAAGTTGAATAATTTTACGTTTGAAAATAGGTAGTAGGTGCAAAAAATGTAAACTGTCTTGTGATGTCATAACCATGACACACGCCAGGCTCTGTTTTGTTTGCACTATTGTTTACACGAGTGCTCGGGCTTACATTAAGCTGATTTTTTGAGTCTTAAAAACGAGAAATGGCTGATTATAGGAAAACATCTTCTGCTAGTTTAAATACAAATTGTTCAGGAAGCGAAGGAAACGATAAAAACTCGGATTACGGCGTTGTGAGAGCGTACCTCCTGCTCGGCCTCGCGATGTCCAACGATGAAGGTGGGCTTGTCTTTTGATTGCAGAGAGGCAAAGTGACGTTAGTATTCCACCAATTGACCTGTAAGATGTGTAACGATTTAATAGTACGCAAAACAGAAAATGATATCTGAATATTAGCTCATATTACTGTATAAACAATATAGCACCTGTAACTGTATTTTAGTAATACTTATATCAGGTATTTTATTGGATGTTTTGGTGTGCAAATAAAGATCATCTAGTGCTGATCATTAATGATACATTTGTATAATTTATATTTGATAACATACAGCATTTGAAACAATTTACTGTCATTTTGTTTGATACATACCGGGCTGTACCCGTGCGAAGATATACCTTGTTTATAATGTGTATTGACGATGCTAACACGACCTGGGCCGCCAGCAACGCAAGATCTACATTTTTTATTCGCGAAGTGTTGCTATATGGTTAAAACAAAACCCAGGAGACAAAGAAATTTCGTTAAAGAAGTGCCAAATTTCGTGGTTTTTAGATGTCAAGTCAACGCCTACCTCCTCCGCAGGCCTTTCCATGCGGGCACTCGGTGCGGGCGGGAGTAATTTGCAGGTGTGAAATTTGAGAATCGGGTAAGGGACGATTGACGAAAGGCCTGCTGAATAATGTTCGGTTTCTGGGTGTAAATGCCGTTTTCTGGGTCGCGGTTTTCAATCCTTTAAAATCTTCGTGAAATATGAGCCATTATCATAGTATTATCTAGCATTTGTGATATTTTTGAGCCGCTTTGGCCGTAAGCAGTAACGATAAAAGATGAAGAGACTCGAGGACTACGGAAAGCCATAGCTGTCTTAAGTGATTCAATATTATTATACTCGGTGCTTCTAGCATTATACTTGGTGCTTTTATCATTATACTTGGTACTTTCATGATTATACTCGGTGCATTCAGCATTATACTCGGTGCTTTTAATATTGTACTAAAACACCGAGTATATTGCTAAAAGCATCGAGTATATGATTAAAGCACCGAGACTGAGTAGAATGCTAAATTCACCGAGTATAATGATAAAAGCGCCAAGTATAATGATAGAAGCACCGATTAGGATGCTAAATGCACCAAGTATAATGATAAACTAGCACTAAACATAATAGTTAGAAAACAATGATAGACATGAAAATGTAGATCATTTATGCGTTTTATAGTACATCTCGTAATAATGTAACGAAATGTTAACGAGCATGCAGTGAAGCAGATGTAGTAGACACATTGCAAAGTATGATGATTATAGACAAGGCACATCTTAATATTCATAACTTTTGGACGCGCAGTACATCGTAACCTCGCCTTAAACTCATTGAATGTTTATACCCTAACTTATTCTTGCTAAGGATTTCGCAC
Source organism: Muricea muricata (assembly GCA_963855995.1). Lineage (NCBI taxonomy): Eukaryota > Metazoa > Cnidaria > Anthozoa > Malacalcyonacea > Plexauridae > Muricea > Muricea muricata. Next base: position 107,528,067 of record OY979716.1, read on the forward strand.
GCGGATTGCGGAGAACAAAGCTGCCATCTTGCAAACATTAGTTGGCAGGCGTTTAACCTAGACGACGCTCGATCAAACTTTTTCAGTCCGTAACCCGTAAAACGCCTGCGGAGGAGGTAGAATCAGCCCAATAATCTCTATTAAAAGGGGTAAAAATCTTGAAATCGAAAATTTCGTGTCATTAGCACTTTAAACTGTCAATGAAATACTCATGCTTTTGGAGTTCATACGCTGGGAAGAAATACGAACAAAATACAGAGAAAAATACATAATTTTAGATAAAAAATTTACGTTATTTTCCGCAACCATTACATCTCGCTCCTTGCATTTGAAATGTATCACTTGTATGTGGCAGCATGTAATTTGATACTTTTCCCACCACACTGAGAAATAGATTTTTGAAAGGGTCACGTGACCAGCCTGAATCAGGGTCTTTGCTGCAGCGCCGGACGCAGGTAAGGACCTGGCTTGCGAGGTTGTCCGATGGGCTTTGATAATCCAATACTTTCTTCGTATCTTGGCAACTGTTGTAGCGAAATCCGAGTAAAAACTTTCATGCGTATTGCAGACTATTAAGGTGGATAAGTGAAGATCATGGGGAAAAGGGCTGCACGCTTATCATCGCAACAAAGTAATATAAGGATATCTGTATCATTTTTGAATAGAGGAGATGTTTTAAAATCACTTTGTGCAACATTGTTATGAGATTTAACTGCATCTGCCGAAGCCAGTACTCTTCAGTGGCCTCCGATTTTGTTTCTGCTTGCTGGTTTCTCTCTTTTTGATCACGCTTGCGTTTACAGTTCTGGATAAATCGTAGGACGTAACTCGTGACTCTAATTACTCGTTTCCACTTAGAGCATCTTTTAGAGCGAAAATGGGTTTAGCGATCAGCGATGGTGAGAGAAGGTAAAAGATCTCGACTTTTCTTCGTTGTCACATTTTTCATGCAAGCGCACTATTTTTCATGAACCACTGATCCTGTGGTAATTCTAAATATTTTGGACCATTGACGTCCTTCGCTGAAATTTCTTTAATTAAGTCATCAGCGACATTCGTTGACGTAGACAGTTGAACCAGTCCGCAGCACTAAAACTTGATTGGATCTCGCTCACTCGACAAAAAGCTAATGCTTTATAGTGACGCGGTTGACCTTGAATCTATATGAGAACTGTCCGAAAAAAATATTATCCGTGCAATTTCTAGGCGCAGCTTGTAACTCAATACGTGGTACTGTGAGCTTTTTCAACGGTGCGCAAGCGTTTTCGCAGTCACAAATCTTACACCAAATGCCTCGTCCAGGAGTTACCACCGACATGAGCACAAGCACCAAAAGTCGACCAAAAGACATTACAGAATATAATCAACCACGGACTGTTCACTGTATTTAGTGGTGTCAAAAATTGCTTGAATTTAACTTCGTTTAACACAGCCAACTCCTTAAACATCTTCTTCCATTTGGTTTTTATGTTTGGTTGCATGTCCTCAACCCAGTCTAACTCGAGCTAAGGCAAGGTAAGTAAGGTAAAAACTTTATTTTACTACGCCGACCCCTTCAGCAAGAGCTGATTTCCAGGGGGGGGGGGCATAGTTTAACAATCACATACGTGCATCTATTAAAAATATCAAGCCATTACATGCAATATACAGAAAATTCGTTACTACATAGAATATTTAAAATTACTCATAAATAGAAATACAGAACTCACATGAAATTAGTAGGTAGATTAAATAGTTGTAAGGAATTGGCCAGGTGCACGAATGCTGGTTTCAAAGGCAGTAAGTGATTCTTTATTACGTATATCGTCCGAGAGGCTGTTCTACAGTTTTGCCCCTCTATAGCTAATACTCGTTTTTAGATAATCAGTCTTAGGCTGGGGCAAACAAAGTTTAGTGGAAGAACCTCTCAGATTGTAATGCCGAGAGGAAGACCTTACATGAAAAATATTGGATAATCGTTTTGGTGCTAGATCGTGGGTTATTTTAAACAGCTGGCTTGCAACAAACTGAGCCCATCTTTTACTTAAGGTCTTCCAATGGACCATTCCCCAATTAGACAAACTTTTAAATTGGAAAACAATTTTTCTTCCTAAATTTAGTGAAACTGTAAAGTTTGGTTGCAAAATATTATAAAATGTCAAAAATATAGTATTGTAAAGATTGCGAATTTTGTATACTTTTGTATTACGCGGAAAAAAGCGTTACCACATTTCCACATAGTGGTAACGCTTTTCCGTGCGTAATACAAATTAAAGTATACAAAATTCGCAAATTTTACAGGACTATATTTTTCCCATTTTACAATATTTTGCAACCAAACTTCACAATTTCACTAAATTTAGGAAGCTCTTTCCAACTGTGCTAAAATTGTTTTCCAATTTATTAAGCTTTGTTCTAATTGGGAAATGGTCCATTGTTTTCAGCTAGAGCAAGTTCAGACTATCCATGTTCGTTTTTACGACCCACGATTATTCGACTAGCAGCCCTAGTTTTTAATTTCTGCAGGCGATGGCAAAGTGTCAAATTAATAGTGTCCCAAACTTTACAACAATAACCGAAGTGCGGTAAAACTAGTGCATTGTAAGCACATATTAACGTATTATGATCAACATGAGGCTTTAGTTTCCTGATCGCCCAATGCTGGATGAGATTTTTTTTGAATTTTTTTAAAATTCTGATTCAATTCTTGCATTGTCATCTTTGCTTTTATCGAACAACTGCTCCACCTCCGATCGGATCGTACGTTCCAGCTAGCTTACTCAGGATAATATAATATGCGTTTCGTTAACTTTATTGGCAGTGAGATTGCATGAGCTTTTTTTGTCTTTGAATCAGTATCATCCAGCTTGATGTTAAAGTGTTTATGCAACGAAATTTCACCACAAAGTTTTATAGCGTCAGTGCTAAGTTAACGTAAAATGGGTTGGTAACTTCTTTGACAGAAGTTCGTCGTTTTGCTTCTTTCGTGAGAAATTTGGCTTTGAATAATATGCAAATATCAGACATCACAGTGCATAATGAGTTTTCAGTGCTGTAGGAATTTCTCTTACAGTATCCATGATAAATTTCCAAAAGTTGCACTAAAATACAGCAAATCAGAATTTGTAAGTTATAATTTTGGAATTTTTGTTCGACAAAATTAAATTGTTCGAAAAATCTATGTTGTATTAAAATACATTATGCACTATGATATCATCATATACATTATAAGTATGATATTTGCATATTATTCGAAGCTAAATTTCTCACGAAAGAAGCCAGACAATGAACTTCTGCAAAACAAGTTACCAACCCATTTTACGTTATCTCTACACTGAGGTCAAAAAACGTCGGGGTGAAATTTCGTTGAATAAGCACTTTAAAGGAAAAGGTGTCTTCACGGGAATTCCAAACAGCTCTTAGGACTTTCTGCGAGTCTGATTATTCAATACTTTCAACGTATCTTTGCAACTGCTGCAGCGACACCCGAGTAACAAATTCATTCAATGCAACGATCGCCATGGTTGGAGAGGGACGATTTCCAAATGCCAAAACTGTTTTGGAATAGGTATCAAGTTTGCGTTCTGTTTCCAAATTCCGCCAAAAAAAGCGATGAACGTGTTGGCCGATTTGAGGAATATCTCAGGGTAACGAAAAGGCTGTTCAGAAGGTCTGGATGCTTGTACCACAAATCATACAAACAATGTCCTTGGTAGCATAATAATATACCACCAGTGGCGGATCCAGCGTAAGTCAGAATAAATTGTAGCAGCCATGCCAATCTTAAATTCAAAATAACTTTATAACAATGTCATTGGTTATGAATTTCAAAATAACCAATGAAAATTGCTTTGAGGGTATTTTAAAATGTAAATATATCCAAGAATGAGCTGTAGTAATCTATTTTGACCTACGCTAGATCCGCCACTGATACCATCTATGGATAATAGAACATGCTTCATTATGCAGAATACATTGAAATTCCAACGAACCATCGATAGGCACTTATAGTACGTATTCCATATAAGGTAAGTGATTGCACAATATGCAAGAGCATATACACGACGCTGAAGAGCATATACACGACGCTGAAGGGCATATACATAACGCTCGAAAATAACAGCATGGCGCATACAGAGAGAGGCTCAGCCTTACTCGCCCTTCGGGCTCGCGCTTTAGCTAAATTTGGTGAAGTAGATACAGTCCCAGTGAGGGAGAATAACCCTTTTAAAATTGAGAAAAAATATAAGAATATTAGAGAAAAGTATTCGTGTGTTAAGAAGAAAAAAAAAGCATAAAAGAAAAGCACGTAACCGGGCTCGAACCCGAAACAAACAGGGCTAAAGCGCACGACCTAGACCACTGAGCTAATGCGGCGAATCGAAAGTTTACTGCTAAAAACTAAATTAATACTGCTTATCCCCGAGCCAACGGCGCGAAGCGCCGTTCCGGGCGTAAGCCCGGGGCGAGGGTTACTAATTTCGTATTAGCGGAGTTCAAAGTCGTTGCTCGTGATAGGTAGTAAAAGTGGTATGTCCTCACTGATCTCAACAATATGGCGGACTATCATGAATGGCTAACACTGATTGGCCGGATTTAAAATTTATTGTTGATTGATTAATCACGAATTCAACTGACAGCAAGCAAATATCTAAATTTGCTTTTTGCTCTACAATATTTTGTATTTTTGCAAAAAGATTTGGCAACTTTCACAACCAACGAAGGGTGGTCATTTATGATCTCAAGAGTATGGCGGAATATCAGGAGTAGCAAACACTTAAGGCATTCAAAAAGGCTAGAACTGAGACGAAAACGACTGCGACAAGACTCTTGAAGAGAGATTAACTCTGGGAAAATACACAGAAGCGCCAAGAATTGACTACGGCGTGAAACACAAGGCAAGTTTGTTGATAATGCGTATTTATACTTGTGTTTTAATGCTTTATGAGGGCCGGCGTAGCCGTACTCCTCCAGTCTATTCACTGTTTAAATTCCAGAGTAAGTTTATGTTTTGTATTAAAATGCAAGACTGTCTTCTTATTACTGTATTTCAAAATATTGACGAAGTTTACATGTAAAAGAATATGAGCGAAGATACAAAATTGGCTTGAAACGGTTTTATTTCAAACTCAAAGTTTATGTAGATAAAAATTTAGTTTCATAGATATTGCAGAACGTCTAATATATGCAATTAATAGGTCGTATTTTATACCAAATTTAAGCTTACATTAGGCGTAATAACATACCGATGACAAATGTAGTGCCATTTTAAAAAAATGTCAATAAAACAAAGATTAAAAACTCAATATTTTGTCATTTTGAAAAAATATACAGAAAGAATAACAATTGCCGTGTTGCTATGACAACAACCTTTAACAGTACTTCATGTAATTCCGTAAATATAGTTGCATGCTCTTAGTTAGTGGCGAGGGGTTGCTGCATGCATGTATTTCTAGTATATGTAACCTATTATATTTGAAACCTCGTGTATATGCTCTTCAGCGTCGTGTGTATATGCTGTTCAGCGTCGTGTATATTCTCTTGCATATTAAGTATATATTAGTTCATATATGGAATACGTACGGTAACTACATATGGAACCGTCTCGGTTCATTGGAATGTTGTTATGCGCGGGAGGTGTGCGTGGAACAGACTTTATATCATCTTCGTTTCATTTACTTCTAACAGCGTTTCTGCATTTGTAAGTGGATTATTACAACAGAAATGCATATACTGTTACCATATTTAACTGTCTGTAAGGACAGTGAAGTTTTTGTAACGAATTTTAATGTAGGAGACCTGGGAGATGGTGCGAGAGTGGTTTGGTGTTATATTCATGGACATTTTTCGCATAGTATATCCCCTATATCGCATAGTATATTACACGTGGGTGGGCGTTCCATTTCCATTGTCCATTATCAGTTTTTGAGGGATTTTTTCTAACCTATTTTCATACTCATAATTTTAATGTAAATGCGCACTTTTAAACAATTCTGGAACCTCAACAGTTTCCGCCAAAACAAACAAAATGCTGCAAATTCCGAGGATAAAAAAATACTTAAAATTCATTATATATTAAAGTTTTAACGATTTTATTTTGATTTAAGCGATTCATATTTGCTTCCAAAGAATAGACATATTCAAAAATTGTAGATTTTTGTGATAATTTGTACAAAAAGGTCAAATAATGGAAACAAGATAACAATAACGGACAAAACATGAAGCAAGACGCAGGCAGAGCGGGTGGAGGAATGAAAACTAAAGTCTAATTTAGAGTGGTCTAAAAGTGCCGTTATTCATGCATGCATTCATGTTCAATAATTGCATCAAATGCGACAAGTTTTAAACTAAATTGTATAAGAAACCTACATGCAGGGAAGTGAGTCCAGAATTGGGCGAACCGAGTCTGGCTGGAAGTTTCCCAAACTTACCAACGCAGCGTGGTGATCCGAAATTTTTATGCCCACGTTGTACCCACTCCGTTAAGGGCGTCCACTAGTGAAGATTTTTCTAGCTTCCAGTGCAATTAGACTATAGTTTTAACATGTTGTTATCACAGCTTCCATGACTTAAAAAATATGTTGGTAATTGTAATATGTATATACCAAGATTCAGCTGCATGGCATACTAGGTAGAGGAAGATTGTACAGGGTAACTGTTTTAAGAAATAGCAACGTTTTCTCATCTTCGTTGAACAACTATGAAACTTGCGCTGGGTCATCTTGAAGTCTTACGTTTTGTTGTTATAGCATTTTGTATCTTCTTATAGTGCATCATTTCACGGCAATTAAATATCATGCTTCATACACGAAGCAACTGAATTAATGCATAATTAAGATTTAATTAACCAGCATAATTATTTAATACTGAAGTAGTGTTACAAAATTAAATTATTTCATTTAACTTTTTGTTGGTTCTTTTTGTACATTCGTTTGTTATATCTTAATCTATGTAATGCATATATCTACTACAATATGAAAATATGTATTCATTTATTGTAATAAACGCAGTGGATTTTGTGAATGAACTCTTTAGTATAAAAAGACCCAGTTGCTATATTACGTAAACAGCTGCTGCAGTCTGTAACAATTAAGTGTCTTTTGTGGTAAAAAAAACTCTTAGTCGCACCTTAGTCAATGACCATCGGAACAAGTTCGTAGTTGCTCTTTAATGCACTTCAGCACTGCAGACCTGTCGTCTCCAGGATGTGTGAATCATATACAAAAAGCTCTTGTCATTGTATAGTCACTGGCCAGTGACTATCATTTCAGAGATAATGAATCTAGATATGTCAGAATGTAGGAAAATCAATAGTTACCTGGAATTTTTTTAAATTAACTAAAACATGATGAAATAGGTTTGCAATAAAATATTTTGAATAGCATAAAGGGGCAGTTGGTTTCGGGCATTTTGAGCATTTCGTATGTGCTTATAAGTTTCGCAAAAAAAACTGAAAGCAGATTTCTTTACATACATAAGCACAACAGTAAGAAAAAGCTTTATATTAAACTGTCGGCCAGTTACTCAGGTTACGATATTACCTTGAGAGGCATTGATACTCAAAATCCCAAAATATAAGCTACACATGACTTGTTTGTCTTCCTAGTTGTTTGTCGAGTTCAAATATTATAATGATTGACTGTCTTAATTTTGGGGATCGATTCAATAACATAAATTAAATTTCTCTATTTAGTAATAATTTATAATCTCCACTCAAATAAATCACCAATAATTGTATTTGCCTTGATAACAAGGCAATAATCTCTCGTAAATCAATTGACTCAAATTTCGTTTCGAATTCCTCGCAAGATTACTGTTTGTTTGAGAAGCAATGCAATTGAAACTCAAATTGCTTGCTTTCGATGTTTTTTGTAGTTTCCAGTGCAATCGCAATCTAGTTTTAATATATTGTTATGGAAGCGTCGTTGATTCAAAAAATACATTGTTGATTTTTTTGTCGCTATGGTTACCAAAATGAAGTGTCTTCTCTGCTTAAATCTTAGCAATTTTGTATACATGATTTCGAGACAAATATTTGTAATAGAAAATTGGAACAATGTTTGGTTGATTGCCCAAGAAAATATCTAGAGTGTCAACTAAAATTAGTTCATTGCAATGTATAGCGCCTCTAAAATCAAAAATTATATTTTAGAATGTTGAAACTGACCATTTAAAATTGCAATATCCTTGTCAAATTCTGATAAGGTTTGCCCATTTTAGTCTATCCCCAAGAAAAAGATTGTTACTACATGACCGCAAAGTTTCACATTAAAATATTATATTTTAGCCAAGTTATAGCGTGTTTGAAATATGGAAAATTGGTGCTGCATATATTAATAACTTAAACAAAATAATGCAACAAAACAATGAAGCGCCTAGAAAAGCCAATGAAAGGCCGCACTTTGTTCAGGGTAAGAGCATGGTTTTACTTTCACAAGGCTTACAGTTTGCTGAATTTCTCCTTGTATTTGAATTTTTTTGGGGGGATATTCTGGAAATGATTTGAGAGCCCTGCAAATAGTATCGTGTACAATTTTTGAATTTTGTACAGGTAGACCACCTTCGTGAATCGTTTATTGACACACTTTTAAGTATCGATCTGTAAAATTTTACCTGTTATGTTTTTCATTAAAATTCGCGCATATAGATATTATTTGGCGCTTTCATTGGCACTGGCAAGATGTAGAGCCAAACTTTAAACTGACAACGATATTAATATTTATTATAAATTAGTCTAATAAGTCAATGAGGTATAAACAAATGAGTTGTGAGTAAAAGGCCGGGTTTCTCTATTTTTATTCTTCTCCTTCAATATTAATTCAATATTGCACATTGTCTTCGATTCACAATAATTCTAATTCTATATTGAATACAAAATACAAATTTTAATTTTAAACAAATCTTAATAGCTATACTCATACAGTGGTTGCACTCGCATAACAATAACAAAAAATGAGCTGCAACTGTCACATAATATTATTCAGTTACATAATACATCTTGTTATAAAGCGATTATTACCACTTTTTGATTAAGAATTCAGAAATTATAGATTTTCGCTGCACCGACTCACTCATTCACTCTTTTGACTTACTAAATCCTTTGAAACTAAAGGTCCATTTGAGAAATATTTGCGACTTCTATGAATAATTATGACTTTATTGACAAATACGTCAATAGATGTATTACATAACACATGAAAGGTGTTTTAGTGCCTCTTGCAGTTTCAAAGACTCTCTGTAATTAATTGTATGCCACTTAGCTAGGTCTTAAAGAAGATAGCCATCGACATGATTTTAAAGTTTCTAACGTATTTCTGCACCGTTATGAGGTTGCCATGGCATGATATTTACTGGATTTTTATGAAGTTTCTGAGTTTCCCTAAATTTCTCGAATTAAATTTGCCTGTTCCTATGAAATCAAGTTCTTGACAATATTGCTATGAGCACAATTGTACTATTATTACCTTTACAATAGACTGTAAGTTTTTTTAAATAAAAAAACAGAGTGGTATGAAAATAAATCAACTTGACAAAAAATACTGACTTAAAATTCACTAGCCTATTCATCAGATTCGCTAAATGTGTACACAATGAATAAACCCAATCACAATTTGTTAAAAAATTCTGCCATCGTCTTTGTCAAAGTACGTGTTAACGTACCGTTTTTCAGTTGGGATAGAGCCAAATAATTAGTGGAGGAATATTTGACCAAAGTAATCACATGAAAATAACATCTTGGTATAAGCTCGTAATTGATGCATATCAAATAACGTTGCAGCAGTGCAAACACTATTATTTTTCTTCCTTCTTTGCATCACAAATTAATAAGAGAATTTAAGTCATTAGTCATGAGGCCACTTATATTCATAGAAGTTATTTTCAAATTTTAACGTGAATAAAAAAAGAAACTCATAAGCAACTCGGGTAACTGGCTCGGTTTACGTAATTTTCAAGGGAGTAATGAAATATACAGGTTGCTTTTGTTTGTCTAATATATCTTAGCGCTTTCCCACTATTATCGTGAATACAAACACTTATTCATGTATAGCACTTTTAAGAAAGCACTCGTTACCTACTTTTAGCTACGTAAGTGGCCAAGTCCGGTAATAGCTTAAAGTACTTGAGGGATATTGACTGATTTCCTAAGTCAAAGGGCTCAAAGTAACACAGACTAAGAATATTATACGCCCCAGCAATAAATGGAAATCGATACGGATTTTAATAGATGACATTGCAATATCATAACATACTAAATGAAAAAATCTTATTAATTTATTCTCTAATTAGCATAATAACCATGCAGGGAATATAAAAAGGCGATTCAATCCGCTCAGAAGTCAAAAGGAAGAAAGACGAAGATAGAGATAGATATCAAAATGAAGACAACTTATCTCTTAGTCGTGTTGGGTCTGCTCTGTGCAGTTGCTTATTCATTACCAATCGACGAAGACCAACCTCTGGAAGATGAACCTTTGCGCGGTAATATGACTTTTTATGCATATGCATTATCTAGTAATGTTGTCTCGAATTGCAAAGAAGGTTGAAAATCATAATCGTTAAGAATTCATGCATCAATTATCCGCATATTAACTCACTTCACCGTTTTAAGATATCACACTTAAATAACATTTAAAATTAATATTTTTTTATTCGTGCTCCTTCTGTTGGGTGTCACCGTCACACGTTTGCGCACTTTTACGTAGGTTGCTTATGAATACTTATATATAATTGAAAGTGTTTGATTAACTCACTAACTGAGTACTTTTTGGTCTAAGGCATAAGAATGCTATAGTATTTTTAAAATGCAGATTCATTACTTATTCATAATTCTTATTTATGTATATTATTCATTCAGGGCTTTAATTGGGGGGAGTATTGATATATTCATGTTCTGCCTGGCAATGATTTTTATTTTTAGATCTATACCTATTACACCCTTACTCTTAAAAAGGCAGGCTACGGCCCTGGTCGCTTTCATTTAATTCGTTTCTAATAAGACTATAATCAACACTTTTTAGGTCATATATTTATGTTTACGCGTTTTTAGAAAACAACGAAAATTCTCTAGCAGAGACTGTGAATGACAATGACGAAGAAGAATATCAAGATGGTGAAGAAGATGATGAAGAAGATGATGATGAAGAAGATGATGAAGAAGATGATGAAGAAAACGAGTAAGTTTTGGACTCGCATCAAATCTCCTCTTTTCTTTTTTAATCAAAATTTCAACAAATATTTCGTACAAAGACTAAGTTGATATATTGATGTACAAGTGTATAAGCTGACAGAAATCAACACTCAATTTAAAAATTTTTACCACAAGTTGTAGCTGACTTCATGAGCAAATTAAATATACATACAGAGACTAAAAAACATACGTTTTAACAACATATATTAATTTGATTATCATTCTCCTTGTTAGCATTCTTAAATTTGATTGGTCAATTTACCTACAAAGAACTACGTGAAAATACTGCAAGATAAAGTTTGAGCATGCATGCACGTTTGTTAAAAGCTTGAATGAGCTACAAACAATACTCTGAGCATTGCGTATTGCGTTCAATTTTATAGAGAATGGTTTGCCAATTTCCAAAAGGTTTATGTGAAGCGCTTGTAGTTCCCAGTTATAAAGTCTTAATAGAAGCGTTGCAAAAGAAAAATAAAACAATGATTGAACTCAGTACTCAATCGTTGATCTCCAGTACCGTGATTTGTCGGTGCCTCGCAGATCAATTATTTCTCTTTGTCTTCAGCATCAGCAATTATTTGATTTGTGAGCCACTAGCCCGCAATCACGATATTTTGCTCAACATCCTCAATAACTCATAATTCACTAGCGGAAAGACAGGCCTTTGCAGCAATGAATAAATGCAAAAAATTCTTCGTTTAAGAATTTTTCGTCTCTAGTGAAAAATGAAGTAATTAATTAGCAGCTTTAAATGTTCCTTAACGACTTGTTACTATTCTGCAAGTGAAATAATTCTTTTAGCTCCCCCTCTCCTGCAAGACCTAGCTCGATCTATAAAGCCACCCAATTTCTCACAATTGATGTAAACATGTTATTATTATAGCAATTGATACTCTGGTTTAAAAAACCAAAATGATACATAATTTTATGCATAAATAAATCGTCTCTCCCTGTTTCAATTTTAAAAGCCCCACCACGTCTGGATATGGCTTGCGACGATATGGTTATGGCCGTAGATATGTCTATAGAGGTTATGTTTATGGCCGTGGAAGAAAAGTGTCTGGCCGTCGAGGAAAAGGGTATGGCCGTATAGGAAAAGGGTATGGCCGTGGGCGAAAAGGATATGGACGTGGACGAATAGGGTATGGCCGTATAGGAAAAGGGTCTGGCCGAGGACGAAAAGGGTATGGACGTGGACGAATAGGGTATGGCCGTGGAGGAAAAGGACGTGGACGTGGAAGAAAAGGGCATGGACTTGGACGAAAGGGGTATGGCCGTGGAGGATACGGTGGCTATACAAGATATTGATAAACACGAACGACGACGGTAAGTCATATACAAACAAACAGACTGTAGGAGTTTCTTTATTCGTTTCAATACAAAATTGTTTATATTTCTTGTTTATTTGCAACACTAGCATTAACAAAAATTAATAATCTTATACTTCTTTAGGATGAACTCACCTGAATACGGAAATATTGCCTCCATTGCAACAGTTTTGACTTAGCTTATTCATTGTTTTTTGTATCACCTCTTATGTGTACATTTTAGAATAATAAAATTCTTTCATTAAAATATTTTTGTCTTTATATGGAATATCGGTGCAATTTGTTTGCGCATATATATATGCGCGAGATTTCTGAAGACAAAATGGTGAGAACAACTCAGAGATAATCGAAAAAACCATTATTAATATGATATAAAAGTTTCCTTACTTGGTATTAAAATTAATACGTTTTTAGTGTTATATTTGTTGTAAGAATAAATAGGCAAAGGCTGTCTACAATTTTTGAAAAAATAATTATAACCTTTAGTGATATCCAAAAATAAAGAGATTTTAAAAAACCTTTCTATAATGTTGTTGCCGCCATTTTGTATTCGTAAATCTCAAGCTTGCTCATGCAGACAAATTCCACGTAGGTGCATGACGGGACTTTCTATTTCTATTGAATTCTGAGCCACATTTTTTACTATCAAGACATACAGATCCAATACCTTTCGGATGATTACCAAACTTGCTTCTCATAATTTTACAAAGGATTTTATAACCGACAATGGACGTCGCCGATGTAGCTACGTACACGTCATATACAAAATGCTTCAATATTTCGTTAAGCGTTGTTCTCAGTGGGGGTCAGATTAATATGAATGAATAGTAAATTGGTTTGATACAGCGATTATAAATTTTACTTTCACTAATACTCAAGTATTTAAGAAGCCTCTAGTTTCATATCAACCATCAAATTTTCGATGCTAAATAATGTTCTAGGTGGGCCATCTTTATATTTTTGTTCTTGTAATAGACATTAATGTCCGCGTTAAATTGATATGAAGGTGTATACGGCTTGCCTTAGATAAACTCACTATTAACTAACTCGGAATAATTAATATTTTTGAAGTGCAACATTATTAATTTTTATGTCGGCCAATTTACATTTGTATAAAAGGGTGTATGACACGGATAAAAAATCGTTCATAATGGCGTTGTGGTAATAGCCTATATAAGGGCATTTACCTCAATTATTCTCGAGTTCCCACTGCGGTCATTTTATTATCTGCGCCGTCTGTTTACTTGCCCAGTTTTTAGATAACGGATCCCCATTTATGAGTGCTCATTTGAGGGTTTTTTTATTTCTGTCACATATATTAACTAAAACAAAAGCTTCCAAGGAAAACAAATGTCAAATTTAGTGAGAAAGCAGTAAAAATTATTTAAATCTATATAAAATTTCTTGTAAAAAGAAATAACAGGAAAGAGGAAAATGAGGCTTTTATTGTCACATTTAATAATTTGAGCACTTTGCAAAAAACCTAATATATGCACCCATACCAACATAAACTACAGTTTTTGGCTGAAAACTATAATTATAATATATATACATATATATATATATACATATATATATATATATATATATAGATATATATATATATATATATATATATATATATATATATATATATATATATAAATATATATATATATATATATATATATATATACATATATATATATATATATATATATATATATATATATATATATATATATATATATATATATATATATATATATATATATATATATATATATATATATATATATATATATATATATATATATATATATATAGTTTACGTAAACAACTATAATAGTTTTCGGTTGGAGTAAACTTATAGTTCATTTTCTGCAAACTATATAGTTTATTTCACATAAAGTGAAATGTTGATATTAGACATTTGAGACACTATAGTTTTCAAATAGAATACTGTAGCTTTTCCATCTAAACAGTAGCTTATGTGAAATAAATTATAGATTCTGATTTAAGTGAAATATAGTTTTTGGCCTTATCATGCAACTATATTTTAAAGCGAAAATGCTATTTTTTTGTGGTTCACTTTTCAAGACAAGAACTATAGTTGTATTCAAAACTATTATTCAATCTCGATACTACAGTCTCGTTCGCTGGCCTGCAATCCTTCTGCGCCAAAGAACGAAATGCTCTGGGATAACCCAAAACTGGAAGATCAAAATCTAGGCATTGCATAGTGGGCAAAACTAATTTTGTTTTATATAAACACCGTTATACGCAGATTAGAACGATTGCGTGTTTATCACTACAGCATAAACTGTAACAAAAATATCCAAACGCAAAATCTTAGTTAAATCTATGACAAAAGTAGGGCAAGGGGACGAGTATACAACACAATATAAACTTTTGACACGTTTCTTTACTTTGTGCTTTAGTATTTGACTTTGCCTTCATTCTCTCTTGATAGTTCAGAAGTTGAAATTCGCGGGTAGTTTAAATTCCTTCGCAATCTCGTATTACATCACTTAAAGGAGTGCCTCTACGAACTGCAGTGAAGGCCGTACCATCATCTTTGACTAAAATTCCAAAAGGACACGCTTTTTGTCTTGCCTACTTGTCCCGGGAAATCTATTATTTATCAGCTGCTCCCCACAGTGTTGGACGCATACTTAGACTGTGAAGATTATTTGTCCCTGATATCAGACAAATGGATGTTTGATATTTGGTATGATCATTGAAATCACTTGTCCAAGAAAAAATTATCGTATTTGACCCTCCCTAATGCTCTTTTGGAAGAAAATAGAAGTTTCCAAAACTTAGCCAAGTCAAAACCATATCAAGACTAGTTGAAGGCAATTGTCATTGACGAAGCTCATTTAACTTGTCTTAATCTTAAATTAATCTTATTCGAATATATCGAATTAATCTCAAATGGAAAAAATCTTGATTAGATTGTTTAATAGCTTCCCTGTAGTTATAAAAAAAATCAAGCTTCAATGCAATTTTTACGTTGGAATTTGGAATGTAAAAATTATATTTTAATTTGTCTGATGCCAATTAATCCAGACTATATACAAATAAACTTTCTTGCAAAAAATAAAGTCCTGAAAAAGTAAAAATAGATTAAGGATAGAACACTGAACATCTTACAGCTTAATAGGCTGACTAGAATCATTTATCAAATTGTTTGGTTACCAACTAAGGTCCGTAGCTTTGACCCATTGATGAATAAAATTATCTGGCATTGGACAAGTAAAAAATTAGGGTATGCAAGGGTGCACTGAGGTTTAATTGACCTGAATACATACAAAATATTTACTCAATAATAGCTGAATAAAGTCCTTTGGTTTTAATTTCCTCTTTCGTATAAAATAAAACTCACTCAGGTCAACTATGATTATTACATATTTAATAATATATAATATATCTGGACTGTGATTGGTCAATTTAAGTGCATTTAATCCCGAAGAGGAGTGCAAAAATCTGTGACAGCGGTGCAAAAATCTGTAACAAAAGTGCAAAAATTTGTAAAAACAGTGCAAAAATCTGTAATAACAGAAGAACCAATCAAATTTGACGTAGGAAAACGGGAGTGCAAATTCTCTTAAAAAAACATGGCGGATAAAATTTTAAAGCTTTAAGCTTAAGGTTTTAACAAACTCTATTCATGTAAATAAAATACATCACTATTGAAAAAGTCTGACTACCTTTATGTATTTATAACGACGTTATGGGAATAAATTTAAATTTTTTAAGGAAAAAGTGCATGTCCTTACTCACGTGCATGTTATTTCAAAATTGCACTCGAAACCATACTACTAAAACATGGTGCAAATTAATGTTGTTTTTTCCACTTGTAATAGAAATTTCGTAGACAAGAAATATTTAAGTGAAAACCTTTTAGTTTGTTTGATTTAATTTTCTTTATATATAGTAATATATATTACATTTCTTTCAGGAAGAACTTTAGACCTTGCTAAGGAAAAAATGAAATATTAACATCTCATTAGATAACAAAAATAACTTAGCCATTGAAGAATAAATAAATATTTTTTATAGTCTACGATTTATTAATCCTGCTCACAGCCGATGCTTGTCCCCTCTGAAGTCTCAGCAGATATGCAAAACATTTGCAGGATTATTCAAATTGGTGTCCATCATATACAATTAAGGAATTAAAACATTTCCAGCAACATGTGCTAATTTTTGCATTTTCTTTTATATGTTACAATTCATATTATTTTGCATCATCTTCAAACATCTAACGCCATATGCAGGGTGTTAGTTACAGTAAAAAATAACCGCATTAAAAATGTTTTACCGATTATACTATGAGGCTGCAATTTCCTAATTAGGATCGGAGAGATATAAATATTTAATTGAATCTGTTTTCACATTTTATAATAAACCAATACAGTAACTGTATATTCACATGAATGAATCAGGCAACACTATAATTTTAGTATTCGTGTAGATTTGCTTGGAGTAGCAAATGGTCACTGTATTTTGTGTACAGTCAACTCTCGCCTTACGGACACCTCGCTATTACAGACACCCTGCTATTAAGGACACTTTGTAATTCCCCGGCGAAACCTATTATAAACAAGACGCCTGCTAAGGCGTTCACTCCGTTCCAGAACGAAAATGGGCACAAGACCAGGCAGGGTTGTAACTAGAGAGTTCATTGGGGGTGGGGTATATTCACTTATTTCTGTTCTGCCCAACTAATTCCTTTTTAATCAATTATTATTAGGGTACTTTCCAAGGCATTTTACCAGTAAGAAATTGCTAGCACATCTTATGTAATCACTAAGATAGCCAAAAATCAATGTCTGAATGTCTTGCCAGGCACTCTGTCCAGAGTCCTAGTAGGATTGCATTTTTTAGAATTTAATTTAAATTAAAGACTTTCATAGTACATATGTTAAACAAGATTCTTTTGTCATAATACCACTAACATATAGCTGTTTTATTTTGCAAGTAAAGAAAATTTTACTAAAAGTCTACACAATACATCAAATGATCAATATATTAACCTGATAGCATCATTTAAATCTTATTCTGAAGCACGCTGCCTGAAGTCTCCACGATATAATTTGTTGGGAACTTTAGACTAACATATGTATTTCTGGAATTGGAATGTAAAATGTCTCTTACCTTTTATAATTACTCCGCCTGCCGTAGGCGAGGCGGAGTTTTAAATTTACCCCGTTTCTGTTTTTTTCTTCTTTTATTTTTCTTCGGTGCCGCAGGTTGGTGCAGCGCTCATGGGTGATACCGCTTGCACAAGCGGCGTGAGCCGACCTAAACACGGCGTTTAAACTCAATTTCTAGCGGAATATGTCAGCAAAACACGCATTTAAACATGTATGCTAGAACATCTAAACCGCAAGAAGGTTTTACGTGCAAAGATTCTCATGCAAAATGTTTTACAACGACCAATTCCACCGTGAAACTTTACCGAGGAGCGATGTATTGCGGTGAAGTTTTGGGAGCGTGTTTCCGTCATTTTCTGTTGTGTTCCTACTTTTAAGGAAATTTAGAAATTTCTACACAAGAATCGAGCGCAAATTGTACTGAAATATCTATATGCAATACAAAACACTATTTCTAACATGTAATAGTCAACAAAAAGGGACAGGAGGGTTCTTTATCAAAACACTTGCAACTACCCAAAAATAAAACAGTCATATGTTGGTGGTATTATGACAAAAGAATCTTGTTTAATATATGGCCTATGAATTATGAAAGTCTTAATTTAAACTAAATTCTCAAAAATGCAATCTTACTGGGACTCTGGGCATAGTGCCTGGCAAGTCACTCACACATTGATTTTTGGTTATCTTAGTGATTACATAAGATGTGCCAGCAATGTCTTGCACAGAATGTGAAGCAGATGATGAATCACTAGATAATTGTAATACCTCAAACAATGTAAGTAGCGACTTTCTTACTAGCCTTAACTCGGTTCCCAGCAAAAAAGGTTTCAAAATGACCTTTTTAAACATTGTCAGTCTGCCTAAAAATATTGACAAAATAAGGCATTCCATGACCAATAAGCACATATATTTCATTGCCTTGAATAAACAATGAGACGCGACTAGACTCAAGTAAAAATGATAAAATGGTTCATATTAATAATTATGATCTTATTCGCAAAGATAGATTAAGAAATGGAGGTGGAGTTTGCATTTCTTTACGAAACTCTATCAACTACAAAATAAAGCATAACCTAATTCCACCAGAACTTGAGTGTGTTTGTATAGAGATTATAAAACCACATAGCAGACTATTTCTTGTATCCAAAGTATATAGACCTCCTAATGCACCCCCTGAGTTCTTTGATAGCTTGGAGAAACTCGTCAAAACCATTGATGATGAAAATAAAGAAATGTATATTCTAGGTGATCTAAACTGTGACATGTTAAGAAAAGATAATGAAATTAATACTCCTACAATGACAGTCAAGACATTGTATGAGCAATACCAATTATACCAATTGATTAATCAGGCTACTCGAATAACCATGACGACTTCCAGCCTAATTGATCATATTGTGACTAATACACCTGAAAAAATATCAGATTCTAGTGTAATGCATACAGGCATGAGGCATTAGTGACCATATCCTGGTATTTGCAATCAAAAAAATTTCAATCATAAATAAACAAGAAAACACAATTGAAATTAGAAATATGAAAAATTTCAATGAGCATAATTTTATCAAAGAACTTCAGAAACAGCACTGGGAATATACAGTAATACGTTTTTGCTACAGATCCAAATTGTATGTAGGAAATTTGGAAAACATTATTTATGGAGGTTCTCAATAAACATGCACCAATTCAAAATAAGAAAGTTAGGTCGAAAAATGTTCCTTGGATAACAAGGAGAATAAAAGAACTAATAATTTCAGCGGAAAAACTAAAAAGAAAAGCTATTATAACAAACCTTGGAACGGATTGGTACAATTACAAACAAATAAAAAATAAAGTAAACACAGAATTAAGAAATGCTAAAAAAGACTATTATTCTTCAAAAATTGCTAGTAAAAAACAACACCCAAAACAGGCTTGGGAAACTATTAAATAATTTACTAGGCAGACAATGCAAACAAACCGTGGTAAATCAACCGCTGGATATAGAAGGTGAAACCCTAACAAAAAATGAAGACTTCATCATTCCATGATTAAGGAGTGAGTCTAGGAAATGTGTTCCTAATTCTAAAGACGTTGTGATTTCTTTCCTTGGTTTTCTATTTCTACCTTTGTTGAGATGCTAATATTTCGTGCAAAATGATTTATTTGCTTGTGGGATCTCATATAATTATAAAAGGTAAGAGACATTTTAAATTCCAATTCCAGAAATACATATGTTAGTCAAAAGTTCCCAACAAATTATATCGTGGAGACAGGCAGTGTGCTACAGAATAGATTTAAATGATGCTAATATATTGATAGGTTGATATATTGATGTGTTGTATACACTTTTAGTAAAATTTTCTTTACTTGCAAAATAAAACAGCTATATGTTGGTGGTATTATGACAAAAGAATCTTGTTTAACATATGTACTATGAAAGTCTTTAATTTAAATTAAATTCTAAAAAATGCAATCCTACTAGGACTCTGGACAGAGTGCCTGGCAAGACATTCAGACATTGATTTTTGGCTATCTTAGTGATTACATAAGATGTGCTAGCAATGTCTTACTGGTAAAATGCCTTGGAAGTTACCCTAATAATAATTGGTTTAAAAAGGAATTAGTTGGGCAGAACAGAAATATGTGAATATACCGCACCCCCAATGAACGCTCTAGTTACAGCTCTCCCTGGCCTTGTCCCTATTTTCGTTTCGGCAGGCAGAGTGAACGCCTTAGCAGGCATCTTGTTATATGAGATCCCACAAGCGAATAAATCATTTTGCACGAAATATTAGCATCTCAACATAGGTAGAAATAGAAAACCAAGGAAAGAAATCACAACGTGTTGAGAATTAGGAACACATTTCCTAGACTCATTCCTTAATCATGGAATGATGGAGTCTATCAGAATTTGCCGTTTTAAAACATTTCTGGAGCAATGTTTTTATAAAGAACTTTCCTGTCCCTTTTTGTTAACTATTACATGTTAAAAAAGTGCTTTGTATATAGATATTTCAGTAGAATTTGCGTTTGATTCTTGTGTAGAAGTTTTTTAATTTCCTTAAAAGTAAAAATACACCAGAAAATGATGGAAACACGCTTTCAAAACTTCACCGCGATACATCGCTCCTTGGTAAAGTTTCGCGGTGGAATTTGTCGTTTTAAAACATTTTGCATAAGAATCTTTGCACGTAAAACCTTCTTGCGGTTTAGATGTTCTAGCGTGCATGTTAAAATGCGTGTTTTGTTGACACATTTCGCTAGAAATTGAGTTTAAACGCCGTGTTTAGGTCGGCTCACGCGGCTTGTGCCAGCGGTATCACCCATGAGCGCTGAACCGACTTCTGACACCGAAAAAAAAAACAGAAACGGGGTGAATTTAAAACTCTGCCTCGCCTACGGCAGGCAGAGTAATTATATTGCAGAAGCTCTCGCTATTAAGAACTCTCACTATTACGGCATTGCGGACACTTTATGTGGTCCCCAACAAACATTTTTATTGTTCTACTCTCGATACAACGGACACCTTGGAAATATTTTTCTATAAACACAACGTGAAAGTAAAGTAGAAAAATACAGAGCGGCGAATTCCAATTGATGGTCCTTTGATTTAAGAATTTGCGACGAAAATTGCAGACAAACTAGTGGTTATGCCGACTTTAAAGCCTCGAGTGGTTTGCTGACAAGGTTTAAGGTGACAGTGATGATAACGGTGATAGTGGTGACGAAGAAAATGAATTAAAGTTTTTCAACGAGCAGCCTAAAGAGCTATCGAGAAGTTCTTGAAAGCATACGAAACATAGAGCTTTTATTTATTCAGCGCGGAAAGCTTTCACTTACAAACGATTTTTTTCTGCAAGCGGATAAAGTAAGTAAGGATTCCGTGGACGAGAGATCACACCAAAGTACGCTAGAAAGGTACTTTGCCTCAAAATAGAACTGTTTATGTACTTTTTGTCTTTTACAGTGAGGGAAAGAAAAGACATTTGACACTGATTTTTTTCCATTGTTGTAATTTGGTTAGGGCGTTAAATTTAGATACAATTTTTACTTAATTTTGACTTGTACTTTGCTCTCGTTCATCACAATAAACCTCAAGTATATGTTAGAATAAACTAGACATATAAACCAAAAATACTGTTATTTACTACTGACATTCTATACACACTGAAATTTGGAAATTTCGTTTGCACCCCGTTACTGTGGACTCTCGCTATTACGGACACTAAATGACCGTCCCCACGGTGTCCGCTGTAACGGGAGTTGACTGTATGGAACTATTAAATATTTAGACAATTTTTTTATGTTAAGCGCAGATTTTTCTTTTACTTGATATGACAGATAATATATATGACAAAACATGTAAAGGCTGAAAAATAAGAGGAGTACTCTCCTAACTGACTTTAGTCATTAGCCAAAAGAAATTGGACCAGGGGACACATGCTGTGAATTTAAACTCAAACTAGATGTACCTGTGATGACCAAATTTTAACATGCAGCATCTGAAATGAAACAAGATCAAAGTCCTTACCAACCCGAAAAAACCTGGCTAAATAGGGTATTTCAACATCATCAGAATGTTCCTTCTGCCTTCATTCTAAAACTTTGCTACATATCGTTGCTGGCTGTAGTCGGTACCTGAATCGATTTACTTGGAGGCACGACTCAATTCTAAACTTTATAGCCAACAACATACCATTACAAAACTTTCAAAACATTTTTGCTGATCTTTCTGGATTTTCTAACCCATCAATAATAACCGGTGACAAGCATTGCCCAGATTTGCTGCTAACGACCAAGAACAACTGCCTGTATATATTTGAGCTAACAGTGAGAAACGAGACTAACCTTAGAAATTGAACGTATAGTAAACAATCTAAAACGCAGCACTAATTCTCAATTGGTGTTTTTGACCTGGAATCGTCTCCTTTCATTGAAATGCTTAAAAAACTGAATGTAGATAATAACCATCAAAAGTATGTAATAAGGAAAATTATAAACATCGCTATAAGATCAACGTACTACATCTTTTGTTGTCGACACAAAGAATGGTCGAATCCGGATCCCGGATTTGATGACAATTTAAATTAATTTTTATATACTGATATATAGCTATTATATTGTAGTAATCCAAGTAGGCGATTGTATATTACCTTTTTAAGCGAGATTTGCAATTGTTTGTACATCAGAAAAAATTATTCAATAAAGTTTCCATTATGTTTATCATTATTATTATTATTATGTGATTTAAGAAGCTACAAAATGTTGCCATAATAAATAACTACCAATATTTGCTAGTTACAAGAGCAACAACATGATTCATAAAATGAACGCTATCCCTGTTGCTAGTTCTCTTCTGTGTCACTTGGACAATTCCGGAAAGCACAATTCCGGAAAAAACGTTTCACTGTTCATTAGTATCGTTTTCTGCATTTCAGCTGCAGTTTTACAAACCAGTTCATGCTTCGCAAGAAGTTTGGTCAGTTCGTTTGTTGTTTTCTTCATGCCACCACCGAGGACTCCAATTATGACAGGTACGATCGTAATAGTATACCCAGGTCTTCTTTCTCTCATCTCAAAAGCAAGTTGTCGATATCGCGTAAGTTTATCTGTCCGTTTCGTGTCAATGTTTTGTTGCATCGGACATGCCATGTCACAAATCCAATCTGCTTCTGATTTTTCAGCTCCAGTATCAAGTCCGGTCTTCTCGCGGTCTCGGTTTTCCTCAAGTTGAATTGGAAATCCCAGACGAGTTTTGCTTTATCGTTCTCCAATACCATTCCTCGCTCCATCGTTCTTTGTACCATATCGTGTCAGCTCCGATTAACTCATATTCTTTAGCCCAGGTGACTGCAAGTATCATCAGCGCTCTATTATGTCTTGCTAAATATTCACTATTAGAGAAGACACTGAATCCAGCCACTAGGTGTTCAACCGTTTCGTTTTGCCCATAACATACTCGGCACTTTCCACTTTCGGGTGGCCTTCCAGGATCTCAAACTGTTCAATGTTATTATTATTATTATTATTATTATTATTATTATTATTATTATTATTATTATTATTATTATTATTATTATTATTATTATTATTATTATTATTATTATTATTATTATTATTATTATTATTATTATTATTATTATTAATATTATTATTATTATTATTATTATTATTATTATTATTATTATTATTATTATTATTATTATTATTATTATTATTATTATTATCATTATTGTTATTGTTATTATTATTATTATTATTATTATTATTATTATTATTATTATTATTATTATTATTATTATTATTATTATTATTATTATTATTATTATTATTATTATTATTATTATTATTATTATTATTATTATTATTATTATTATTATTATTATTATTAATATTGTTATTATTATTATTATTATTATTATTATTATTATTATTATTATCATTACTATTATTATTATTATTATTATTATTATTATTATTATTATTATTATTATTATTATTATTATTATTATTATTATTATTATTATTATTATTATTATTATTATTATTATTATTATTATTATTATTATTATTATTATTATTATTATTATTATTATTATTATTATTATTATTATTATTATTATTATTATTATTAATATTATTATTATTATTATTATTATTATTATTATTAATTATTATTATTATTATTAATATTGTTATTATTATTATTATTATTATTATTATTATTATTATTATTATTATTATTATTACTATTATTATTATTATTATTATTATTATTATTATTATTATTATTATTATTTTTATTATTATTAATATTATTATTATTATTATTATTATTATTATTATGATTATTATTATTATTATTATTATTATTATTATTATTATTATTATTATTATTATTATTATTATTATTATTATTATTATTATTATTATTATTATTATTATTATTATTATTATTATGCCTTGATTAGCCCTCGAGGGAGTCGGACGTGTTTTTGGTCGCTCCTGTTATTTGGTACAGATATTTTATTTTACTTGAAAGCTCGTTCAACTTTTTATCATACCTATTTGAATCTCGGACAAAATTTCCTGTCTTTCATGATGAGAACGGTAATATTCTGGCTGAGCGTGTTGGTTGTTTGCTCCTATTGTAACGTTGACTTTAAGAGCATTTGGTCGTCATGTTTGGCGTTGTAAAGCGAAGCTTAATAGTCGACAAAGTGTTAATGAAAGAAACGAAGAGCCTACGTTGATTGATCAGGGTGCAACGCAGGATACGGTCGATTCAAACGAAGCTGTGTTGAGAAATCAAGGGCGAATTTCGAATGTTGATCACACCCATTGTTGCTGTGGTAAGAAATGTAAAGGCTTGAGAGGTCTTAAAGCCCATCAAAGATCATGTCGATTTGTTAAAGGTATGAATTCTGAACTTGTATTTGAGGGATCTGATGTGAATGATGTTGAACATGATTTACCTGTCGATATTGAAAGCCTTATCTCGGATGATACTCCTGGTCTTAAACCGGGCGTTAAATTGCCTAAGAACGAAGCTCAATGGAGGGAAGCGGATTTGTATTTTAGAGCCGAATTGCCAATAAGCGAGATAAATGATAAATCAACAAACGAATGTACGATCAAGATGACAAATTTAGTATATGACTATTTCGCCGAAAATTTTGGAACAGTAAATAAGAAGAATCTCGATTATGAATTTGATATCAAGTATGCTAACTATACTAAACAAGAGCTAAAACGGGAATTGAAATCGCTAAAGTGTCAACCAAATGCCGATGTAAATAACATTAGATACGTCTTACAATTATTACGAAGATTATCCTCGATGAAAAATTTCACTTCTGATGTTAATTCCCTCAACGATGACGAACAAATTAGCAAAAATTTTTGGCGCTATGCGAAATTAAAGCTTGAGGCTGGTAAAAATATTTTACCGACTTTTAATTTGTCAAGTTGCACAAAGTATTTTATAAACATGTGGAGAAGCTTATTTCCCACGCTTACTTTTACCATGCCTGACTGGATACCCCCATTGTCGACTCCAACGCACCAATTTAATTCAGATCCTCCCACTCATGCAAGATTAACTTCAATCATCAGAAAAATGAAATCTAATAGCTCGGCTTGTCCGCTTGACCAATTCTCCATTATTTCGTTAAAACACTCTGCTTACCTCAGGACGTACTTAACTGCCATAATTCAGAACGTATGGAAATCGGGTCAAATTCCGGAAGTGTGGAAGAAAGCGGTCACTATTTTAATTCACAAAAAGGATTCTCCTGGTGATCCCCAAAACTTTAGACCGATTACTCTTCAGTCCGTTCCACTGAAAATCTTTATGTCGGCTTTGCGTAATACAATGTACGAATTTCTATTAAAGAATGATTTCATTGAAAACAGCATTCAGAAAGGCTTCACCCCTGGTATGTCTGGTACCTTCGAACATACATCACACTTAGCATTTCTAATTAAGCAAGCCAAAAAACAACAGCGCTCCCTAACAGCGACTTTGTTGGATTTGAAAAATGCTTTTGGTGAGGTTCACCATCGATTGATTCCTACGGTATTACAATATCATCACATCCCAGAGCATTTTCGTAAATGCGTTGAAAATGTGTACAGTGACTTTTATTCATCTGTAATTACTGATGCATATCAAACGCCTTTCATCAAAGTTAATAGAGGAGTTTTGCAAGGGTGTTATTTTAGCCCACTGTTGTTCAATATGTTGATGAATACTTATGTTCAATATGTAAAGTCTGAAAGATTTACTCAACTCGGCTTTACGGCATGCCAACCCCTTTTAAAACCTAAACACTGGTTTCAATTCGCCGACGATGCGGCAATCACAACTGGAGAAGAATATGAGACTCAAATTTTACTGAACGCTTTTACTGCATGGTGTTCATGGGCCAAAATGACATTGCGGATTGACAAGTGTAAATCATTTGGGGTATCTAAAGTGAATTCTACTAGCTCTCAGATTCTTCCTAAATTATATTTAAATCGAAGGTTGATTCCGTCAGTAAACCGTAATGAAAGCTTTTGCTATTTGGGACGTTATTATAATTTTGCTATGGATAATACAAATCACAAGCAGATATTGATCTCGGAGACTGAGGATATTTTGGAAAAGATTGATCGGCTTCCATTACACCCGAAGTTTAAATTACAATTGTACATGAAATACTTGTTACCCAAAATATCCTGGCATTTGACAATCGCAGATATTGACAAGACTTGGGTCAAACAGACATTGGATATGATATGCCATAATAAATTTCGTGCTTGGCTTGAGATACCTCCTTGTGGCACTCTAGATATCCTATTTCTTTCCAAATCCAAATTTGGCCTGAGTATAGTGGATATATCAACGAAATTTAAGCAGAGTCAAGTCGTTTTGAGAAATAAATTAAAGAATTCGAGCTGTCCTGACATTCGCCAGGTATATGAAGCCAGTAGCACGAATACTAATGTCCAGTACGATCGTTATCTCAAGCCGAAGGAAGTTATTCGGGAAATCCGGGCTGAAAAAGTTGAAAACATCAAAAATCATTTAACTTAACAAAGCTTAGTTATAAAATCTCTTTGGAAAGAAGCCTTTCCTGATAAAATTACCAAAGAACATTTACAACTTTGTCACGAGATATTCAAACAATACTCTGCCAACTTTAAAGAACATGCTTCTTTGGAATAAAGCAACCAGCAATCTTTGTTATTCATGTTCAAACGTGCAAACCTTGCAACATATTGTGTCATCTTGTAAAGTTCATCTGGAGCAAGGGCGTTATACCTGGCGTCACAACTCGGTACTTAAAAATCTTGTTGAGTATTTATCATGTGTGAAGAAAGATTTAAGCTTTTATGCAGATGTTGACGGCTTTGAAAATCCATCAATAATAGCAGGTTTAGAAGTTCGACCGGATATGATCATTGTTAACTCTACAATTCGAGCAATTTATGTCATCGAGCTGACTATTGGTTTTGAAACTAATATTACTAAAAACTGTACTAGAAAAACTTTACATTATAAGTAATTTTGCAATGCTTTGAAGCAGCGATATGACACTGTAGAATATTTTAGTTTATCAATGGGAGCTATTGGTGTATTTGGACTGGAGTGTAAAAAGATTTATGACTTTTTAGATAATGTATTAGGTTTAGATGTATTTCAAAGAAGCTTTATAGTTAGGAAATTATGCGGAGTATGCATTAGGAGTACGTACTATATATTTTGCATGAGAGACAGGAAATGGAATAACCCGGAACTTTTATATTGGTAATTTTGACTTTTAATATCTTGGTGTATATAGATTTAAAAAAAAATTTTTCTGTACCATAATAACAGCCTGGATGCCTACATATTGTAGTGAGTGCAGGTTGTCATATTTTTAGTGTAAATTGATTATTAAATACATGTTTCCATTATTATTATTATTATTATTATTATTATTATTATTATTATTATTATTATTATTATTATTATTATTATTATTACTATTATTATTATTATTATTATTATTATTATTATCATTATTATTATTATTATTATTATTATTATTATTATTATTATTATTATTATTATTATTATTATTATTATTATTATTATTATTATTATTATTATTATTATTATTATTATTATTATTATTATTATTATTATTATTATTATTATTATTATTATTATTATTATTATTATTATTATTATTATTATTATTATTATTATTATTATTATTATTATTATTATTATTATTATTATTATTATTATTATTATTATTATTATTATTATTATTATTATTATTATTATTATTATTATTATTATTATTATTATTATTATTATTATTATTATTTGATAATAATAATAATAATAAATAATAATATATAAAATATAATATTAGAATAATATTGATATATAATATTTAAATAATAATAATAACAATAATTGATATACAGTGAATTTGGTTTTTCGTTCAAAATCTTAAATCCAATCCACTGGTTTCAGTTTGCTGATGTCGCGGCTGTAATCACCAGCCAAGAATCTCAGAACCAACATCTTTTGAACCGTTTCTCTGTATGGTGCCAATGGTCTGATATGATTATTCGAGTGGACAAATGTAGTACATTCGGAATTAAAAAGGCCACATGAAAATCAATTCAGTTCTTGGCAAAGCTTCTAGTCAGTAATCAACTAATACCGAAAATCAACATTGGAGAATCGTTCCAATATCTGGGACGTTATTTTGATTTTGAAATGTCTAACAATAATCATAAAGAGGAATTAACTAACAAGTCTCGTCAATGAAATAATGACTGATAATGACTTAAAGCCACTTCATCCCAAAAAAAAACTCCTCCTCTATAGTCGCAACGTCCTATCAAAACTATCATGGCATTTCACTGTTGCAACACTGTCTAAAACTTGGGTTACTGAAAATATCGATCCAATTGTCAACCATGCAGTATATACGAAAATGACTCGAAGTACTACAATCTTTCTAACAAATAACAAATTTGGATTGAGTATTTATCCCCCATCAGTCAAATTTATCCAGTGTCAGTCGGTCTTACGTACAGCATTGAAATCTTCTCCGAATGAATCAATTAAGGACTTGTGGAAATCAACTAATAACTACACTAATAATCAATATGACGGTTTAAAATCTACTAAGGAAGTACTGAAAGATTTTCGTGCTGGACACGAAGATAAACTCAAAAACCAATTATCCTGCCAAAGATCATTCTTCTCCAGCGTTACGTACGAAGTTTGCTTTTTCTCAACTAAACAAAGTATGGTTAAATGCTCAGTCTAAACTTCCCAAAAACTTATATACTTTTACAATTCGTTACATCAACAACTCCCTTCCGACCCGTAATAACCTAACGAAATGGGGAATATCGTCAACCTCAGAATGTGGTTTCTGTTTTAATAAAGAATCTCTCCTTCACGTAGTAGCAGGTTGCCAGTCCTATCTTGATCGTTTTACCTGGAGGCACAATTCAATCCTTAACTTCCTCGCGCAAACACTACAGTCTATAAACGGTTATGATCTTTTCGCTAATCTACCTGGATTCACAACTCCCTCAATTATCACTGGTGACAGATATCGTCCAGACTTGTTTTTGACATCCTCAAACAACTCGTTGCTGTATATAGTTGAAAAACTATCATTCAATCTCGACACTGCAATCTCGTTCCCCGACCCCGCGATACTTCTGCGCGAAAGAACGAAAGGCTCTGGGATAATCCAAAACTGGAAGCTCAAAATCTAGGCATTGTTTGAATACAACTATGGTTCTTGTCTTGAAAAATGTACCACAAAATATGGTATTTTCGCTTTGAAATATAGTTTCATGATAAGGCCAAAAACTATAGTTCACTTATATCAGAAACTATACAGTTTATTTCACATAAACTGCTGTTTAGATGGAAAGGCTACAGTATTTTAGTTGAAAGCCATAGTTTCTCAAATGTCCAATGCACACTTCAGTTTATGTGAAATAAACTATAGTTTACAGAAAATAAACTATAAGTTTACTCCAACCAAAAACTATGGTTGTTTACATAAACTATATTGACCCTTACAAACATAAACTACAGTTTTTGAACTATAAACTATAATTTGATTATAAAAACTATAGTTTTTTATACTGAAACTATATTTTAAATGAAATACTATAGTTTTTTATGTAAACTATATAGATTACAGTTTTCAGCCAAAAACTGTAGTTTATGTTTGCATGAAGGGTCCATGTGTCAGGCTTCCTGCAATGTTCTCAAATTATTAAATGTGACAATTAAAAGCCTAGCTCACTTTCCTCTTTCTTGTCATTTCTTTTTAGAAGAAATTTTATATAGATTTGATATAATTTTTACTGTTTTCTCGCTAAATTTAACATTTCTTTTCCTTGGAAGTTTTAGGTTGACTTAATATATGTGACAGAAAAAACACAAATGAGCACTCATAAATGGGGCTCCGTTATCTAAAAACTGGGCAAGTAAACAAACGGCGCAGATAGCAAAACGACCACAATGGGAACTGGGGAATAATCGAGGCAAATGCCTTATAGCCCATTACCACAACGCCATTATAGACGATTTTTATCCGTGTCATACACCCTTTTATACAAGTGTAAACTGGCAAATGTAAATCAATAATGTTGCACTTCCATATTTCATATAAAGACAAAAATATCTTAAGAAAGAATTTTATTATTTTAGAATGTACGCATACATAAGAGATGATACAAAAAACAATGAATAAGCTAAATTGAAACTGTTGCAATGGTGGCAATATTTCCGTGTTCAGGTAAGTTCATCCTAAAAAATATAGTGGGCAGAAAAAGATTATTAATTTTGGTTAATGCTGTGATGCAAATTCATAAAAGGATATAAGCCATTTTGTACTATTTTAAAACATATAAACAAACTCCTTATAACCTGTTTGACTGTATGTGACTTACCGTCGTAGTTCATGTTTACCAATATTTTGTATAACCACCCTTTCGTCCGTATCCTCCACGGCCATACCCCTTTCTTCCACGTCCATGCCCTTTTCCTCCACGTCGATGTCCTTTTCTTCCACGGCCATACCCTTTTCGTCCACGTCCATACCCTTTTCGTCCACGGCCAGACCCTTTTCCTATACGGCCATACCCTTTTCCTCGACGGCCATGCCCTTTTCTTCCACGGCCATGACCATAACCTCCATAACCATATCTACGGCCATAACCATATCGCCGCAAGCCATATCCAGACGTGCTGGGGCTTAATTAAAACAGGGAATTAATTTATGCATAAAATTATGTATCATTTTGGTTTTACAACAGTAGCGATTGCTATAATAATATAATGCTAGAATTTGGGTGGTTTTATAGATCAAGCTAGATCTTGCTGGAGAGGGAGAGCTGAAAGAATTATTTCACTTCACAGGAGTAACAGGTCGTTAAGGAACATTTGAAGGGAATTGGCAACAAAAATTTTTATCGTATTATTTGAAAGAGACTCCAAAACAATGTATAGAAGTCCATTACAGAATTCTTATATCTGCCTTATTTGGTGAGATATTTTGACTTGGAATATTTAGTTGTCCACCATCTTGGATATTTGTAGATATGTATGATACATCACAACTAGGGTCATGCAATTTTTTTTCTTAGGACACAATTATTAATCTTCTCCAATAACCACACACATAGTAAGTGTTTTGGATTTCAGCATCGACTGAAAACGTTTCATAAATATTCTATTGATGGTAGGTATTTAGGAGAAGCTTTGAATCGCTTATCACTGTCGATTCGTCACTAAAACATTGTTAATGAGATTAAAAATTAATCCAAGATGGCGGATAGTTATTTAGGTGAGAATATCTCCCGAAGTAAAACAGATATAAAAATTTTGTTGTAGACTTCTATATATTATTTTAGAGTCTCTTTCAAATAAGAAAATAAATTTTTCTTGTCGCCATTTCTCTTTAAAGCTATTAATTAATTACTTCATTTTTCGCTAGATACCTAAAATTCTAAACGAAAAATTTTTTCATCGCTGAAAAGGCCCGTTCTTCCGCTAGCGAAGAATAGAAGCGACCAGGGCCGTAGCCTGCCTTTTTAAGAGTAAGGGTGTAATAGGTAGATCTAAAAATAAAAATCATTGCCAGGCAGAACATGAATATATCAATACTCCCCCCAATTAAAGCCCTGAATGAATAATATACATAAATAAGAATCATGAATAAGTAATGAATCTGCACCCCAAAAACACCATAGCATTCTTATGCCTTAGACCAAGAAGTACTCAGTTAGTGAGTTAATCAAACGCTTTCAATTATACATAAGTATTCATAAGCAACCTACGTAAAAGTGCGCAAACGTGTGACGGTGACACCCAACAGAAGAAGCACGAAGCAAACAATATTAATTTTAAATATTATTTAAGTGTGATATCTGAAAACGGTGAAGTGAGTTAATATGCGGATAATTGATGCATGAATTCTTAACGATGATGATTTTCAACCTTCTTTGCAATTCGAGACAACATTACTAGATAATACATATGCATAAAACGCAGGGGCGGATCTAGACCGATGCGAACGATGCTAATGCATCAGTCAGAAATACTCAAATTTGAATCTTTGACTCTTCTTAAATATACATTACACAGAGCTATACAGAGGTATTAATCGATAAAACTAAAATGTATATAATTCCAAGCCCCAAAATGCCCAGATCATTCATCAAAGTCTCTTCAACTCGTAAATATACCACCAGAGCGATACAAAATCGTTTGTTTATGTCATTTTGCGCCAGATTAAATTAAGGTAAAATAATTCGCGAATTTTTTTTCCATGTTTTGCCTGTTGGATTATACGGCGAGTGAATACGTCACAGTAGAAGCGAATGCATCACTACGTCACAGTTGATCTGGTATGCATCGGTGAATGCATCGGTCCCGAGTCTTTTTCTGCGCGGTATCTACTGTGACATCATCAAAACCATTGTTTTATAGCCTTTTTCTGCCTACGTCACAGTAGATTTAGGTCCGCTGAGCGATGCATCGCGTGCAGGTTGCGGGCGCTCGCATCGGTGCACTGATGCATATTTGCAATGAATCTACTGTGACGTAGGAAGCAGTCAACGATCACCGAACTGACCCAAGCCACACGAAGCTTGTTCTTTCGACCCACGCTTTCTCGAAGTTATGGCGCAACAAAAGATATGCAAATGTAGTACGATCTATTGTACTTACTTCGAGACGAAAAAGCCTTCGAGATCGGAGCGTGACATGAAAGACAGTGTGAAATGAAAGTTACTGATTTCATTCGAAAACCAAAGCTTGGAATCCATTCTTGAGGGGCAAGAATGGAAGGGATAAATTGACTGAATTGTTGATTCCCAAACATATTGTCCAGGAGTGGCAGCTGTGTGGAGATTTGAGGGCTTTAAAGTAAGTCAAGGTTCCTTTGTAGTTTATTCCATTTATTCTATATATAATATTATTTATCTGTGCACTATATGAAATTACTGGCAAAAATATTCCCTAGCTGGGGGGGGGGGATCCTGGATTTATCTGCTAGACAATTTAATAGTGCCTTAGTATGGGATTTTGCTGGATTGTCTATTTGATTTGTTGCAATTTATACATGGTGTTTTATTATAAATTATAGGAAAAAGTTTTGAAAATAGGCAATCATATTAAATAAGTCATTGAGGTTTTGTAAGCATGAGTTCAGTTTCATTATATGGGGCTGCACTGTATGCCTCATCCAGAGACCATAGGCAGTATGTTAATTAGCCCTATTTTTATAGTGTGATAGTTTATTATAAATTTAGGCTCATGATTTCATCATCAATTTTATTTTGTACTCACTTATAAAGAAGTAAAGGTGATGGGAATTGCCTGTATAGAACATTCTAAAAGATACTTTGTGGGAAGGAAAATCTGTGTGGTTATCTTAGAGATTTGACAAGTATCGATTTTTTCAACAATCAAAACTTGTATGCTTTCCAACCATACATAAAAGAAAAGTCTAACATATTGCCATAAAAAACAATGCATTTTCTGCCACAGTATCTGATTCTGCATTGGGTGATCCATGATAGATATGACAGGAAGGATTCCAGGCAGCAGGGTGATGGTTGTAAAAAGAAAAGTGATCAGAAATTCTACAAACTTTTTCAGGAAGTTAAATTATGTCTGGTGTGGGCTGCTGGTGGTATTTGTACTCTTCCTGGAATGAGTGATAACTTTCAGCCTAATCACTTTGTACCACTTTACTGTTGCATGACTCATTAATTTCTCAACATGATTACACTTATCAATAACATTAATCTTGTTGGGGTTGACCAAATGATGTAAGTGTTTATTGTAAATTAATTTCCATAAATTAATATATATTCTTAGGCTTAATAATTTAGTAATAATAATATAGGGCACAAAAGGTTGCATTGCAGCATAATGAGTTGACTGATATTTGTAGTATTTTATTAGCCATGGAATAATTAAAATCTGTGTGTACAAAATTTGCGACTAATTTGGACAAAAACATCATTCACATTTTTTGCTTGTTAGTTGCTATACTCTTGTTTTTGTGAATGACCATTCTTTTACCGTCTTTGCACAGTAGAACAATTGCCATGCCTCTACTTTCTATTATTTCCTTATAGATTTCACGTAAGTACATTGCAGTAAAATAGCATTTGTTTGTTGGTTGCTTAAATAAGGTAAGCACAGACCGTGTTTTGTCTCAACGTGGCTTTAATTTAAAAAGTATCGTAATTTAATTTCAGAAGTAACATAATATATTTACCATACTAACCAATATCTTCACGTATTTTATTTGAAATTCGGCAAATTTCGAACGGTTTTTGGACGTAAAATTTGGATTAAAAGTTCGCTCAAAATGCAGGAAATCGCGTTTCCGGGCTCCTAGATTTCAAAATTTTCCGGGGGAGAATCCCCCCGGACCCGCCTAATTATGCGAGGCCTCATGCATCAGTCAGCCGAACCGCTAGATCCGGCCCTGACTAAATCTCTTGGTATGCATATTGATCAGCACTTGTCCTGGAATGTCCACATCGATAATCTCTGTAAAAAAGTCGCCTCCGGTTTAGGTGCTTTAAAGCGAATAAGACCTTTTGTAAATTCAAATGCATTGCAAATGATATTTAGTAGCTTGATTCAACCTTATTTCGATTATTGTTCTGTAGTTTGGGATGGCTGTGGTACCACCCTGGCTGGTAAAATTCAAAAACTTCAAAATCGTGCTGCCAGGGTGTTAACTTCAGTGCAAATTATGACACAAATACCGATATTCTATTCAAAAAACTTGGATGGATAGATCTCCAATCTCAGCGAAAAATTGCCAAGGTACCTTGGTGTATAAAGCTTTAAATGGCTTAACTCCAGATTACCTTACGCAGATGTTTACTGAACTTAGTAGTATTGCGTATTATGCATTGAGAGACACCGGTGACAAATTGGCCCTGCCGCAAGCTCGTACTAACTATATCTGAAAGATAGTTTCAGTTACAGTGGGACTGTACTTTGGAATTCCCTACCAAATGAGGTGCGGCAGGCTAATACCTTAAGCCAATTTAGGACGTACTGCACCAACTTGTTTCGATAATTTTAAACTTTTAATTGTATATACCACGGCACTCATGAAAACCAGGTAATCTTACGTGCATTAGCTTTATTAGTATTGTATTTTGTATTTATATTGTATTTCTGTTTTGTAATCTATGTAAATCCTGATGAGTCTTACGTGTTTAAATAAAGTTCAGCTCAGTTCAGTTCTTGCCAGGCCAAGCTCCCGCCAAGGACGGATTCTTTGTGAATAACTATAAGAAACTAAACATACATAAACTTAAATATTTTTCAATACTAAGTAGCTATGAGACATGAGTAGCCATGAAAAAATCTTTACTCTTCTTTAAAGCTTATTGTCTTATCATTTATATTGCTTATAATGCTTGGTAATTTTTGTTGCAGTGAACATTTCCCAATAACATTCATTGAAATCATTTTTTCTTCAAGGTTAAGAGTTTGGGTACAAAGCAGCATATTTGCAGTGGCGAAGCTAGTTTGCAACAATGTTTATTTAAATATCTGGTGTCACTTTAAGTCTTTACAAGCCATGCAGTCTAGCACAGCCTGGGGCTTTGGCAGATAACGTCAACTCTGCTTCAATAATTCTCGATATCCCGCGCAACCTCATCCAATAATTATTAATTATTCAGACTTCGTTATTGTCATTTGCCTCAGCTTCACTTCCATATGACATCGTGCTCCATCATGCAGCACACGTGATCCAATAATTGTATTTTAGATGGTAGATCTTTGATTTTGATAGATTATTACAATAGTTGCATTTTAATTAACTTGAAAATTCATCAAGATATCATGATCAATAATTTTGTGGACGTGTTTAAGGCGCCGATTACATAGAGAGTTTTCAGCCCGGACTGAGTTTCAGCCCGCTTAACCGAGGCAACATTCAACTCGAGCTAATTCAAGATTCCAGTTTAAGTCCTGCCTGAGATTTAACTCTAACAATAACGTCTGGAAATGGAGCTATTATGCCTTATTTCGCCGCTTAACATTTGCCCAGAGCTTGATTGCCCTCGTGTGAGACTGACTGTTGTGTTTAATTTTGAAAACAACATGAAAGAAATAAAACACAAAAACACAGTTAAACGATGTTCTTTTAATTTCAGCCCTGACTGCAGCCATTAAATGACCTCGGCTCAGTTTACAGATACGGTGCTAGATAATATGGACAGAAATATCTGTCAGGACCCCTTTGACATCGTAAGCCACGACATTTTTTATATTCGTAAACAGCTGACTGGTAGGTATGATATCACATTCGTATATTTTAACTCATTTCTCTTGAGTCTCGTATCCACTACAGCTGTAAACTGAAAGTCAATCAACACTGGAACCATTAGATGTCGTTTCGGAGTGCGTCAAGACAGTGTATTGGGGCCGCTAGTTACTTTTTCTTGTATATACGTTTAAGGATATTATGAGGATGTGCAAATCTTAAACTCTACGCTGATATGATACTGGTCTATCTTATACTGCCAAATAGGCTCATGAACCAAAACAACCTGAATTTAAACTCCTATTTATTTAGCTAACTGGTTTACAAAGAATCGATTTAAACTCAATCTATCTAAATGCAAATTCACCATCTTTGGTGGTCGTGCAAAGCTGGCTAAACTTAATGATATGTTGAACTTTGTATTAACAACTATATATATAGTATATATACATTTGATCAGTCTCAAGGATCGTCTGGCATCTTTTGAATACCTTGGGCGTTGTTTGAGTCAATCATTAGCACGAGCTAATCAGTTGAGGCACTATCAATTAAAAATTGCCCAATGTATTGGCCCCATTGAGAGAATTAAACATCTGTTATACCGATTCGTGCTCAAATTACTCTTGCTAATTGCCTTGTAGTTTCACTCTTTGACATTAATTGCTAATTTTAATTTGATTGGGGCAACAAAAATAATCTAGTCCTAATAAACCAACTTCTAATAGTGCACAAAAACTAGCAAAAAATTATTTTGGGTTTCACAGCTGAATTTTTCTGCCACGAAAGAAGCCAGACTGCTTTATCGCTATATTATAATGCACAAGTATTTGAATGTAGGATTGGATTAGTCCAATCTCACTTCGATTTTAATAATTTTATGATGTACATAATCTCTGATGTACATAGTTATATTACTTGTAGTAAGCAAAACTTACAAGCTTAGAAAGTTACTTATATACTTTTATCAGTAAAATGCATCTCTTTATATCACTCATGTCAGCGTCAAAGACGTAGCTGCATGGCATAATAGGTAAAGGCAGATTGAGCAGGGTAACTGTTTTAAGAAATACCTTTTCTTATCTTCAGTGAACAAATTTGTACTTGGAAACTCGCGCTTGGTCATCTTAAACTTTTACG
Source organism: Muricea muricata (assembly GCA_963855995.1). Taxonomy (NCBI): domain Eukaryota; kingdom Metazoa; phylum Cnidaria; class Anthozoa; order Malacalcyonacea; family Plexauridae; genus Muricea; species Muricea muricata. The sequence continues at coordinate 107,566,159 of OY979716.1, forward strand.
TTTTGTTGTTTTAGCATTCTGTCATTTTTCTTGAAGTCTATCATTTCACGGCAATTAAAAAATCATGCCTTCATTACTTCATACACGAAGCAACTGAATTAATGCATATATAAGATTAAACAACATAATTATTCAACACTGAACTAAATATTTTAACTTTTGTACATTAGCATGTTATATCTTAATCTATGTAATGTATATCTACTACAATATCAAAATATGTATTCATTTAATTTATTGTAATAAAACGCAGTGTATTTTGTGAATGAACTCTTTAGTATAAAAAGACCCCAGTTTCTATATTACGTAAACAGCTGCTGCAGTCTGTAATAATTAAGTGTCTTTAGTGGTCAAAAGAAACTCTTAGTCGCACGTACCTTAGACGTCAATGACCATCGAAACAAGTTCCTAGTTACTTTTTAAGTACTTTAGCACTGACATGTCATTTCCAGGATGTGTGAATCATAAGTCCTCGGAAAGTTAGGTATAAAGTTCACTCAATGTTAATACAAAAATACCAATTTCATCGTGATAATCTACCATAATTATAAGTAAAACTGCTTCACAATTACCCGCCAAAGGCGAGGCGACTACAAGCGTATATTCACTTAGCCAAAGCCGAGGTACATATAAGCTTGTTATCGCCGAGCGTTGTTTAGTATAAATATCTAGGTGTTTACAAATAATCACAACAAATTTATAAAAATTAATTTCAAATTTATTACTATATGAAAAAGAAAAAAAAGCAAAAAGCTGTAGTCACTGGCCTGACTATCACTTCAGAGATAATGTCCCTCCCAAAATGTAAGCTAAACATGGCTTGTTTGTCTTCCTAGTTGTTTGTCGAATTGAATTGACTGCCTTAATTTAAATTAAATTTCCCTATTTAATAATAATTTATGATCACGACTCAAATAAACCACTGAATGATTCTATTTGCCTTGATAGCACGGCAACAAACTCTCATAAATCAATTGACTCAAATTTCGTCCCAAATTCCTCACTAGATTACAGTTCGTTTGAAAAGCAATATAATTGAAACTCGAAATTGCTTGCTCTCGACGTAAAAAACGTTAAATACGGTATCCACTCGTAAAATTTCTTGTAGTTTTCAGTGCAATCGCCCTATAGGTTTAATATGTTGTTATGGAAGCTTCTCTGATTCAAAAAATACATTGTTGATTGTTTTGTTGCTATCGTTACCAAAAATGAAGTGTCTTTTCTGCTTAAATTTTTGGCAAATTTGTATACATTATTTCGAGACAACATTAATGATAGAAACTTGGAACAACAGTTGTTGATTGCCCAAGATAAGATCTAGAGCGTGTAGCAAAATTTTTCATAACAATGTATTGCGCCTCTAAAATTGAAGAATATATTTTAGAGTGTTGAAACTGTTCATTTAATATTGCAATATCTTTGCCAAATTCTAACAAAGTTTTAAGAAAGGCCGTTACTGCATGCACGATCGCAAAGTTTCATGTGTAGATTTTGAATTTTAGCCAAGTTATATCGTGTTTGAAATATGGAAAATTGGTGCTGAGAAAATAGCTTAATGTTTCTTTTGCACATATTAATAACTTAAACAAAATAATGCAACAAAAAAATGAATCGCGGAGAAAAGCCAATGAAAGGCCGCCCTTTGTTCAGGGTAAAATCATGGTTTTACTTTCACAAGGCTTACAGTTTGCTGAATTTCTCCGTTTATTTAAAAAAAATTTGTGTTTCACTTTCTGGAAATGATTTGAAAACCCTGCAAACAATATCAGCTACAATTGAATATTTTTTACAGGTGGCCCACTTTAACTCTACCGCTTATCGTATATTAACACTCTTAAAGTATCGATCCGTAAAATTTTATCTGCCATGTTTTTTTATTAAAATTCGCGCATATAGCTTTTACTGGCAGTGGAAGATTTGGAGCCAAACTTTTTAACTGTCTACGAGATTAATATTTATTATGAATTAGTCTAATGAGTCAATGAGTTATAAACCAATGAGTTATGAGTAATTCAGTATTAATTCTGAATTGCACATTGTCTTCGATTCACAATAATTCTGGCACCAATACACAGAATACAAAATACAAATTTTAATTTTAATCAAATTTTGATACTCATGCAGTGGTCACATAACAATACCAAAAATGATGCAACTGTTACTTAATATTATCCAGTTACATAATATATGTTGTTTATCTATAGCAATAATTACCACTTTTTGAGAAAGAATTCGGAAATTATAGATTTTAGCTGCACCGACTCACTCATTCACTCTTTTGACTTATTAAACCTCTGAGACTAAAGGTCTATTTGAGGAATATTTGCGACTTCTATGACATTATTGACAAATACGTCAATAGATGTATTACATAACCTCTTGCAGTTTAAAAGACTCTGTGTAACTAATTATATGCCACTTAGGACTTAAAGAAGATAGCCATCGACATGATTTTAGAGTTTCTAACGTATTTCTCCGCATTTATGCAGTTGTCATGGTATAATAATCATTGGATTTTTATGAAGTTTTTAAATTTCACTAAATTTCTCGAATTGAATTGGCCAGTTCCAATGAAATCAAGTTCTTGGCAATATTGCTATGTCCACCATATTACTATTGATTACCTTTATAATAGACTATAAGTTTTTTTAAATAAAAAAACAGAGTGGTTTGAAAATAAATGCACTTGACAAATATTGACTTAAATTCACTAGCCTGTTCATCAGATTCACCCCAAATTTATACACAATGAATAAACCCAATCACAATTTGCTGAAAAAATCTACGTGTTGACGTATCGTTTTTTAATTGGGATCGAGCCAACATAATTTGTGGAGGGATACTTGACCAAAATAATCACATGAAAATAACATCTTGGTATAAGCTCGTAATTTATATGCATCAAATAACGTTGCAGCAGCGCAAACACTATTATTTTTTCGTCCTTCATTGCATCACGAATCAATAAGAGAATTTAAGTCATTAGTCATAAAATGGGTTAAGCCCACTCATATTTATAGGTTTTTTATAAAAGTTATTTTCAAATTTTAACGTGAAAAAAGAACTCATATCTGACTCGGGTAACAGGCTCGCTTTACGCCATTTTCAGATGAGTAATGAAATATACAGGTTGCTTTTGTTTGTCTTTCCAATATATCTCAGTGCTTTTCCAACTACTATTGTGAATACAAACACTTATACATGTAAAGCACTTTTAAGAAAGCACTCGTTACCTACTTTTAGCTACGTAAGTGGTCAAGGTTGGTAATGGCTTAAAGTACTTGGGATATTGACTGATTTCCTGAGCCAAAGGACTCAAATAACACAGACTAAGAATATTATACGCCCCAGCAATAAATGGAAATCGATACGGATTTTAATAGATGACATTGCAATATCATAACATACTAAATGAAAAAATCTTATTAATTTATTCTCTAATTAGCATAATAACCATGCAGGGAATATAAAAAGGCGATTCAGTCCGCTCATAAGTCAAAAGGAAGAAAGACGAAGATAGAGATAGATATCAAAATGAAGATAACTTATCTCTTAGCCGTGTTTGGTCTGCTCTGTGCAGTTGCTTATTCATTACCAATCGACGAAGACCAACCTCTGGAAGATGAACCTTTGCGCGGTAATATGACTTTATGCAGATCGCATTATCTAGTAATGTTGTCTCGAATTGCAAAACAAGGTTGAAAATCATCATCGTTAAGAATTCATGCATCAATTATCCGCATATTAACTCACTTCACCGTTTTAAGATATCACGCTTAAATAACATTTAAAATTAATATTTTTGCTTCTTGTTTCTTCTGTTGGGTGTCACCGTCACACGTTTGCGCACTTTTACGTAGGTTGATTATGAATACTTATGTCTATTTTAAAGTGTTTAATTGATTCACTAACTAAGTACTTTTTGGTCTAAGGCATAAGAATGCTATAGTATTTTTAAAATGCTGATTAATTTCTTATTCATAATTCTTATTTATGTATATTATTCGGAGCTTTAATTGGGGGGAGTATTGATATATTCGCGTTCTGCCTGGAAATAATCTTTATTTTTAGATCTACCTATTACACCCTTACTCATAAAAAGGCAGGCTACGGCCCTGGTCGCTTTTATTTAATTCGTTTCTAATAAGACTATAGTCAACACTTTTTTAAGGACGTATATTTATTTTAACGCGTTTTTAGAAAACAATGAAAATGCTTTAGCAGAGAATGTGAATGACAATGACGAAGAAGAATATCAAGATGAGGAAGAAGATGATGAAGAAGATGATGAAGGAGACGATGAAGAAGATGATGACGAAGATAATGAAGAAAACGAGTAAGTTTTGGATGGACATCAGACCACCTCTTGTCTTTTTTAATCAAAATTTCAACAGTTGATATAGTTGATGTACAGAAATGAACATTTAATTTGGAATTTTTTATAACAAGTACGATGAATAAATGCAAAAAATTCTTCGTTTAAGAATTTTTCGTCTCTAGTGAAAAATGTAGTAATTAATTAGCAGCTTTAAATGTTCCTTAACGACTTGTTACTATTGTGCAAGTGAAATAATTCTTTTAGCTCCCCCTCTCCTGCAAGACCTAGCTCGATCTTTAAAGCCACCCAATTTCTCACAATTGATGTAAACATGTTATTATTATAGCAATTGATACTCTGGTTTAAAAAACCAAAATGATACATAATTCTATGCATAAATAAATCGTCTTTCCCTGTTTTAATTTTATAAGCCCCAGCACGTCTGGATATGGCTTGCGACGATATGGTTATGGCCGTAGATATGTCTATAGAGGTTATGGTTTAGGCCGTGGAAGAAAAGTGTCTGGCCGTCGAGGAAAAGGGTATGGCCGTATAGGAAAATGGTCTGGCCGTGGACGAAAAGGGTATGGACGTGGACGAATAGGGTATGGCCGTATAGGAAAAGGGTCTGGCCGTGGACGAAAAGGGTATGGACGTGGACGAATAGGGTATGGCCGTGGAGGAAAAGGACGTGGACGTGGAGGAAAAGGGCATGGACGTGGACGAAAGGGGTATGGCCGTGGAGGATACGGTGGTTATACAAAATATTGGTAAACATGAACGACGACGGTAAGTCATATACAATCAAACAGACTGCAGTAGGAGTTTCTTTATTCGTTTCAATACAAAATTGCTTATATTTCTTGTTTATTTGCAACACTAGCATTAACAAAATTAATAATCTTATACTTCTTTAGGATGAACTTACCTGAATACGGAAATATTGCCTCCATTGCAACAGTTTTGACTTAGCTTATTCATTGTTTTTTGTATCACCTCTTATGTGTACATTTTAGAATAATAAAATTCTTTCATTAAAATATTTTTGTCTTTATATGGAATATCGGTGCAATTTGTTTGCGCATATATATATGCGCGAGATTTCTGAAGACAAAATGGTGAGAACAACTCAGAGATAATCGAAAAAACCATTACTAATATGATATAAAAGTTTCCTTACTTGGTATTAAAATTAATACGTTTTTAGTGTTATATTTGTTGTAAGAATAAATAGGCAAAGGCTGTCTACAATTTTTAAAAAAATATTTATAACCTTTAGTGATATCCAAAAATAAAGAGATTTTAAAAAACTTTTCTATATTGTTGTTGCCGCTATTTTGTATTGGTAAATCTCAAGCTTGCTCATGCAGACAAATTCCACGTAGGTGACGGGACTTTCTATTTCTATTGAATTCTGAGCTACATTTTTTACTATTAAGACATACAGATCCAATACCTTTCGGATGATTACCAAACTTGCTTCTCATAATTTTAAAAAGGATTTTATCACCGACAATGGACGTCGCCGATGTAGCTACACCTCATATACACAATGCTTCAATATTTCGTTAAGCGTTGTTCTCAGTGGGGGTCAGATTAATATGAATGAATAGTAAATTAGTTTGATGCAGCGATTATAAATTTTACTTTCGCTAATTCTCAAGTATTCAAGAAGCCCCTAGTTTCATATCAACCATCAAATTGTCGATGTTAATTAATGTTCTAGGTGGGCCATCTTTATATTTTTGTTCTTGTAATAGACATCAATGTCCGCGTTAAATTGATATGAAGGTGTATACGGCTTGCCTTAGATAAACTCACTATTAACCAACTCGGAATAATTAATATTTTTGAAGTGCAACATTATTAATTTTTATGTTGGCCAATTTACACTCGTATAAAAAGGTGTATGACACGGATAAAAAACCGTCCTTAATGGCGTTGTGGTAATCGGCTATATAAGGGCATTTACCTCAATTATTCTCCAGTTCCCACTGCGGTCATTTTATTATCTGCGCCGTCTGTTTACTTGCCCAGTTTTTAGATAACGGAGCCCCATTTATGAGTGCTCATTTGAGGGTTTTTTTATTTCTGTCACATATATTGGCTAAAACAAAAGCTTCCAAGGAAAATAAATGTCAAATTTAATGAGAAAGCAGTAAAAATTATTTTAAATCTATATAAAATTTCTTGTAAAAAGAAATGACAGGAAAAAGGAAAATGAGGCTTTTATTGTCACATTTAATAATTTGAGCACATTGCAGAAAGCCTGACACATGGACCCTTCATATCAACATAAACTACAGTTTTTGGCTGAAAACTATAATTTTGGTCATGAAAACTATAGTTTTTATTCTGAAACTTTATTTTTGAATGAAATATAAATTTAAATATAGTTTACGTAAATAACTATAGTTTTCGGTTGGAGGAAACTTATAGTTTATTTTCTGCAAACTATAGTTTATTTCACATAAAGTGAAATGTTTATATTCGACATTTGAGACACTATAGTTTTCAAATAAAATACTGTAGCTTTTCCATCTAAACAGTAGCTGATGTGAAATAAGTTATAGAATGATTCTGATTTAAGTGAAATATAATTTTTGGCCTTATCATGCAACTATATTTTAAAGCGAAAATGCTATTTTTTGTGGTTCACTTTTCAAGACAAGAACTATAGTTGTATTCAAAACTATCATTCAATCTCGATACTACAGTCTCGTTCGCTGGCCTGCGATCCTTCTGCGAGAAAGAACGAAATGCTCTGGGATAACCCAAAACTGGAAGATCAAAATCTAGGCATTGCATAGTGGGCAAATCTAATTTTGTTTTATATAAATACCGTTATACGCAGATTAAAACGATTGCATTTTTATCACTACAGCATAAACTGTAACAAAAATATCCAAACGCAAAATCTTAGTTAAATCTATGACAAAAGTAGGGCAAGGGGACGAGTACACAACACAATATAAACTGTTGACACGTTTCTTTACTTTGTGGTTTAGTATTTGACTTTGCCTTCATTCTCTCTTGATAGTTCAGAAGTTGAAATTCGCGGGTAGTTTAAATTCCTTAGACATCTCGTATTACATCACTTAAAGGAGTGCTACTACGAACTGCAGTGAAGGCCGTACGTTTGTGGTTTAGTATTTGACTTTGCCTTCATTCTCTCTTGATAGTTCAGAAGTTGAAATTCGCGGGTAGTTTAAATTCCTTAGACATCTCGTATTACATCACTTAAAGGAGTGCTACTACGAACTGCAGTGAAGGCCGTATCTTTGACTAAAATTTCAAAAGGACACGCTTTTTGTCTTGCCTACTTGTCCCGGGAAATCTATTATTTATCAGCTTCTCCCCACAGTGTTGGACGCATACTAAGACTGTGAAGATTATTTGTCCGTGATATCAGACAAATGGATGTTTGATATTTGGTATGATTATTGAAATCACTTGTCCAAGAAAAAATTATCGTATTTGACCCTCCCTAATGCTCTTTTGGAAGAAAATAAAAGTTTCCAAAACTTAGCCAAGTCAAAACCATATCAAGACTAGTTGAAGGCAATTGTCATTGACGAAGCTCATTTAACTTGTCTTAATCTTAAATTAATCTCATTCGAATATATCGAATTAATCGCAAATGGAAAAAATCTTGATTAGATTGTTTAATAGCTTCCATGTAGTTATAAAAAAATTATGCTTCAATGCAATTTTTACGTTGGAATTTGGAATGTAAAAATTATATTTTAATTTGTCTGATTCCATTTAATCCAGACTATATACAAATAAACTTACTTGCAAAAAATAAAGTCCTGAAAAAGTAAAAATAGATTAAGGATAGGACACTGAACATCTTACAGCTTAATAGGCTGACTAGAATCATTTATCAAATTGTTTGGTTACCAACTAAGGTCCGTAGCTTTGACCCATTGATGAATAAAATTATCTGGCATTGGACAAGTAAAAAATTAGGGTATGCAAGGGTGCACTGAGGTTTAATTGACCTGAATACATACAAAATATTTACTCAATAATAGCTGAATAAAGTCCTTTGGTTTTAATTTCCTCTTTCGTATAAAATAAAACTCACTCAGGTCAACTATGATTATTACATATTTAATAATATATAAGATATCTGGACTGTGATTGGTCAATTTAAGTGCATTTAATCCCGAAGAGGAGTGCAAAAATCTGTGACAGCGGTGCAAAAATCTGTAACAAAAGTGCAAAAATTTGTAAGAACAGTGCAAAAATCTGTAATAACAGAAGAACCAATCAAATTTGACGTAGAAAAACGGGAGTGCAAATTCTCTTAAAAAAACATGGCGGGTAAAATTTTAAAGCTTTAAGCTTAAGGTTTTAACGAACTCTATTCATGTAAATAAAATACATCACTATTGGAAAAGTCTGACTACTTTTATGTATTCATAACGACGTTATGGGATTAAATTTAAATTTTTTAAGGAAAAAGTGCATGTCCTCACTCACGTGCATGTTATTTCAAAATTGCACTCGAAACCATACTACTAAAACATGGTGCAAATTTATGTTGTTTTTTCCACTTGTAATAGAAATTTCGTAGACAAGAAATATTTAAGTGAAAACCTTTTAGTTTGTTTGATTTAATTTTCTTTATATATAGTAATATATATTACATTTCTTTCAGGAAGAACTTTAGACCTTGCTAAGGAAAAAATGAAATATTAACATCTCATTAGATAACAAAAATAACTTAGCCATTGAAGAATAAATAAATATTTTTTATAGTCTACGATTTATTAATCCTGCTCACAGCCGATGCTTGTCCCCTCTGAAGTCTCAGCAGATATGCAAAACATTTGCAGGATTATTCAAATTGGAGTCCATCATATACAATTAAGGAATTAAAACATTTCCAGCAACATGTGCTAATTTTTGCATTTTCTTTTATATGTTACAATTCATATTATTTTGCATCATCTTCAAACATCTAACGCCATATGCAGGGTGTTAGTTACAGTAAAAAAATAACCGCATTAAAAATGTTTTACCGATTATACTATGAGGCTGCAATTTCCTAATTAGGATCGGAGAGATATAAATATTTAATTGAATCTGTTTTCACATTTTATAATAAACTAGTACAGTAACTGTATATTCACATGAATGAATCAGGCAACACTATAATTTTAGTATTCGTGTAGATTTGCTTGGAGTAGCATATGGTCACTGTATTTTGTGTACAGTCAACTCTCGCCTTACGGACACCTCGCTAATACGGACACCCTGCTATTAAGGACACTTTGTAATTCCCCGGCGAAACCTATTATAAACAAGACGCCTGCTAAGGCGTTCACTCCGCCTGCCAGAACGAAAATGGGCACAAGACCAGGCAGGGTTGTAACTAGAGAGTTCACTGGGAGTGGGGTATATTCACTTATTTCTGTTCTGCCCAACTAATTCCTTTTTAAATCAATTATTATTAGGGTACTTTCCAAGGCATTTTACCAGTAAGACATTGCTAGCACATCTTATGTAATCACTAAGATAGCTAAAAATCAATGTCTGAATGTCTTGCCAGGCACTCTGTCCAGAGTCCTAGTAGGATTGCATTTTTTAGAATTTAATTTAAATTCAAGACTTTCATAGTACATATGTTAAACAAGATTCTTTTGTCATAATACCACTAACATATAGCTGTTTTATTTTGCAAGTAAAGAAAATTTTACTAAAAGTCTACACAATACATCAAATGATCAATATATTAACCTGATAGCATCATTTAAATCTTATTCTGAAGCACGCTGCCTGAAGTCTCCACGATATAATTTGTTGGCAACTTTAGACTAACATATGTATTTCTGGAATTGGAATGTAAAATGTCTCTTACCTTTTATAATTACTCCGCCTGCCGTAGGCGAGGCGGAGTTTTAAATTTACCCCGTTTCTGTTTTTTTCTTCTTTTATTTTTCTTCGGTGTAGCAAGTTGGTGCAGCGCTCATGGGTGATACCGCTTGCACAAGCGGCGTGAGCCGACCTAAACACGGCGTTACAACTCAATTTCTAGCGGAATATGTCAGCAAAACACGCATTTAAACATGTATGCTAGAACATCTAAACCGCAAGAAGGTTTTACGTGCAAAGATTCTCATGCAAAATGTTTTACAACGACCAATTCCACCGTGAAACTTTACCGAGGAGCGATGTATTGCGGTGAAGTTTTGAGAGCGTGTTTCCGTCATTTTCTGTTGTGTTCCTACTTTTAAGGAAATTTAGAAATTTCTACACAAGAATCGAGCGCAAATTGTACTGAAATATCTATATGCAATACAAAACACTATTTCTAACATGTAATAGTCAACAAAAAGGGACAGGAGGGTTCTTTATCAAAACACTTGCAACTACCCAAAAATAAAACAGTCATATGTTGGTGGTATTATGACAAAAGAATCTTGTTTAATATATGGCCTATGAATTATGAAAGTCTTAATTTAAACTAAATTCTCAAAAATGCAATCTTACTGGGACTCTGGGCAGAGTGCCTGGCAAGTCACTCACACATTGATTTTTGGTTATCTTAGTGATTACATAAGATGTGCCAGCAATGTCTTGCACAGAATGTGAAGCAGATGATGAATCACTAGATAATTGTAATACCTCAAACAATGTAAGTAGCGACTTTCTTACTAGCCTTAACTCGGTTCCCAGCAAAAAAGGTTTCAAAATGACCTTTTTAAACATTGTCAGTCTGCCTAAAAATATTGACAAAACAAGGCTTTCCATGACCAATAAGCACATATATTTCATTGCCTTGAATAGACAATGAGACGCGACTAGACTCAAGTAAAAATGATAATATGGTTCATATTAATAATTATGACCTTATTCGCAAAGATAGATTAAGAAATGGAAATGGAGTTTGCATTTCTTTACGAAACTCTATCAACTACAAAATAAAGCATAACCTAATTCCACCAGAACTTGAGTGTGTTTGTATAGAGATTATAAAACCACATAGCAGACTATTTCTTGTATCCAAAGTATATAGACCTCCTAATGCACCCCCTGAGTTCTTTGATAGCTTGGAGAAACTCTTCAAAACCATTGATGATGAAAATAAAGAAATGTATATTCTAGGTGATCTAAACTGTGACATGTTAAGAAAAGATAATGAAATTAATACTCCTACAATGACAGTCAAGACATTGTATGAGCAATACCAATTATACCAATTGATTAATCAGGCTACTCGAATAACCATGACGACTTCCAGCCTAATTGATCATATTGTGACTAATACACCTGAAAAAATATCAGATTCTAGTGTAATACATACAGGCATGAGGCATTAGTGACCATATCCTGGTATTTGCAATCAGAAAAATTTCAATCATAAATAAACAAGAAAACACAATTGAAATTAGAAATATCAAAAATTTCAATGAGCATAATTTTATCAAAGAACTTCAGAAACAGCACTGGGAATATACAGTAATACGTTTTTGCTACAGATCCGAATTGTATGTAGGAAATTTGGAAAACATTATTTATGGAGGTTCTCAATAAACATGCACCAATTCAAAATAAGAAAGTTAGGTCGAAAAATGTTCCTTGGATAACAAGGAGAATAAAAAAACTAATAATTTCAGCGGAAAAACTAAAAAGAAAAGCTATTATAACAAACCTTGAAACGGATTGGTACAATTACAAACAAATAAAAAATAAAGTAAACACAGAATTAAGAAATGCTAAAAAAGACTATTATTCTTCAAAAATTGCTAGTAAAAAACAAAACCCAAAACAGGCTTGGGAAACTATTAAATAATTTACTAGGCAGACAATGCAAACAAACCGTGGTAAATCAACCGCTTGATATAGAAGGTGAAACCCTAACAAACAATGAAGACTCCATCATTCCATGATTAAGGAGTGAGTCTAGGAAATGTGTTCCTAATTCTAAAGACGTTGTGATTTCTTTCCTTGGTTTTCTATTTCTACCTTTGTTGAGATGCTAATATTTCGTGCAAAATGATTTATTTGCTTGTGGGATCTCATATAATTATAAAAGGTAAGAGACATTTTAAATTCCAATTCCAGAAATACATATGTTAGTCAAAAGTTCCCAACAAATTATATCGTGGAGACAGGCAGTGTGCTACAGAATAGATTTAAATGATGCTAATATATTGATAGGTTGATATATTGATGTGTTGTATACACTTTTAGTAAAATTTTCTTTACTTGCAAAATAAAACAGCTATATGTTGGTGGTATTATGACAAAAGAATCTTGTTTAACATATGTACTATGAAAGTCTTGAATTTAAATTAAATTCTAAAAAATGCGATCCTACTAGGACTCTGGACAGAGTGCCTGGCAAGTCACTTAGACATTTATTTTTGGTTATCTTAGTGATTACATAAGATGTGCTAGCAATGTCTTACTGGTAAAATGCCTTGGAAGTTACCCTAATAATAATTGGTTTAAAAAGGAATTAGTTGGGCAGAAGATAAATAAGTGAATATACCCCACCCCCAATGAACGCTCTAGTTACAGCTCTCCCTGGCCTTGTCCCTATTTTCGTTTCGGCAGGCAGAGTGAACGCCTTAGCAGGCATCTTGTTATATGAGATCCCACAAGCGAATAAATCATTTTGCACGAAATATTAGCATCTCAACATAGGTAGAAATAGAAAAACAAGGAAAGAAATCACAACGTGTTGAGAATTAGGAACACATTTCCTAGACTCATTCCTTAATCATGGAATGATGGAGTCTATCAGAATTTGCCGTTTTAAAACATTTCTGGAGCAATGTTTTGATAAAGAACTTTCCTGTCCCTTTTTGTTAACTATTACATGTTAAAAAAAGTGTTTTGTATATAGATATTTCAGTAGAATTTGCGTTTGATTCTTGTGTAGAAATTTTTTAATTTCCTTAAAAGTAAAAATACACCACAAAATGATGGAAACACGCTCTCAAAACTTCACCGCGATACATCGCTTTTTGGTAAAGTTTCGCGGTGGAATTTGTCGTTTTAAAACATTTTGCATAAGAATCTTTGCACGTAAAACCTTCTTGCGGTTTAGATGTTCTAGCGTGCATGTTAAAATGCGTGTTTTGTTGACACATTTCGCTAGAAATTGAGTTTAAACGCCGTGTTTAGGTCGGCTCACGCGGCTTGTGCCAGCGGTATCACCCATGAGCGCTGAACCGACTTCTGACACCGAAAAAAAAAACAGAAACGGGGTGAATTTAAAACTCCGCCTCGCCTACGTCAGGCAGAGTAATTATATTGCAGAAGCTCTCGCTATTAAGAACTCTCACTATTACGGCATTGCGGACACTTTATGTGGTCCCCAACAAACATTTTTATTGTTCTACTCTCGATACAACGGACACCTTGGAAATATTTTTCTATAAACACAACGTGAAAGTAAAGTAGAAAAATACAGAGCGGCGAATTCCAATTGATGGTCCTTTGATTTAAGAATTTGCGACGAAAATTGCAGACAAACTAGTGGTTATGCCGACTTTAAAGCCTCGAGTGGTTTGCTGACAAGGTTTAAGGTGACAGTGATGATAACGGTGATAGTGGTGACGAAGAAAATGAATTAAAGTTTTTCAACGAGCAGCCTAAAGAGCTATCGAGAAGTTCTTGAAAGCATACGAAACATAGAGCTTTTCTTTATTCAGCGCGGAAAGCTTTCACTTACAAACGATTTTTTTCTGCAAGCGGATAAAGTAAGTAAGGATTCCGTGGACGAGAGATCACACCAAAGTACGCTAGAAAGGTACCTTGCCTCAAAATAGAACTGTTTATGTACTTTTTGTCTTTTGCAGTGAGGGAAAGAAAAGACATTTGACACTGATTTTTTTCCATTGTTGTAATTTGGTTAGGGCGTTAAATTTAGATACAATTTTTACTTAATTTTGACTTGTACTTTGCTCTCGTTCATCACAATAAACCTCAAGTATATGTTAGAATAAACTAGACATATAAACCAAAAATACTGTTATTTACTACTGACATTCTATACACACTGAAATTTGGAAATTTCGTTTGCACCCCGTTACTGCGGACTCTCGCTATTACAGACACTAAATGACCGTCCCTACGGTGTCCGCTGTAACGGGAGTTGACTGTATGGAACTATTAAATATTTAGACAATTTTTTTATGTTAAGCGCAGATTTTTCTTTTACTTGATATGACAGATAATATATATGACAAAACATGTAAAGGCTGAAAAATAAGAGGAGTACTCTCCTAACTGACTTTAGTCATTAGCCAAAAGAAATTGGACCAGGGGACACATGCTGTGAATTTAAACTCAAACTAGATGTACCTGTGATGACCAAATTTTAACATGCAGCATCTGAAATGAAACAAGATCCAAGTCCTTACCAACCCGAAAAAACCTGGCTAAATAGGGTATTTCAACATCATCAGAATGTTCCTTCTGCCTTCATTCTAAAACTTTGCTACATATCGTTGCTGGCTGTAGTCGGTACCTGAATCGATTTACTTGGAGGCACGACTCAATTCTAAACTTTATAGCCAACAACATACCATTACAAAACTTTCAAAACATTTTTGCTGATCTTTCTGGATTTTCTAACCCATCAATAATAACCGGTGACAAACATTGCCCAGATTTGCTGCTAACGACCAAGAACAACTGCCTGTATATATTTGAGCTAACAGTGAGAAACGAGACTAACCTTAGAAGTTGAGCGTAAACAATCTAAAACGCAGCACTAATTCTCAATTGGTGTTTTTGACCTGGAATCGTCTCCTTTCATTGAAATGCTTAAAAAACTGAATGTAGATAATAACCATCAAAAGTATGTAATAAGGAAAATTATAAACATCGCTGTAAGATCAACGTACTACATCTTTTGTTGTCGACACAAAGAATGGTCCAATCCGGATCCCGGATTTGATGACAATTTAAATTAATTTTTATATACTTATATATAGCTATTATATTGTAGTAATCCAAGTAGGCGATTGTATATTACCTTTTTAAGCGAGATTTGCAATTGTTTGTACATCAGAAAAAATTATTCAATAAAGTTTCCATTATTATTATCATTATTATTATTATGTGATTTAAGAAGCTACAAAATGTTGCCATAATAAATAACTACCAATATTTGCTAGTTACAAGAGCAACAACATGATTCATAAAATGAACGCTATCCCTGTTGCTAGTTCTCTTCTGTGTCACTTGGACAATTCCGGAAAGCACAATTCCGGAAAAAACGTTTCACTGTCCATTAGTATCGTTTTCTGCATTTCAGCTGCAGTTTTACAAACCAGTTCATGCTTCGCAAGAAGTTTGGTCAGTTCGTTTGTTGTTTTCTTCATGCCACCACCGAGGACTCCAATTATGACAGGTACGATCGTAATAGTATACCCAGGTCTTCTTTCTCTCATCTCAAAAGCAAGTTGTCGTTATCGCGTAAGTTTATCTGTCCGTTTCGTGTCAATGTTTTGTTGCATCGGACATGCCATGTCACAAATCCAATCTGCTTCTGATTTTTCAGCTCCAGTATCAAGTCCGGTCTTCTCGCGGTCTCGGTTTTCCTCAAGTTGAATTGGAAATCCCAGACGAGTTTTGCTTTATCGTTCTCCAATACCATTCCTCGCTCCATCGTTCTTTGTACCATATCGTGTCAGCTCCGATTAACTCATATTCTTTAGCCCAGGTGACTGCAAGTATCATCAGCGCTCTATTATGTCTTGCTAAATATTCACTATTAGAGAAGACACTGAATCCAGCCACTAGGTGTTCAACCGTTTCGTTTTGCCCATAACATACTCGGCACTTTCCACTTTCGGGTGGCCTTCCAGGATCTCAAACTGTTCAATGTTATTATTATTATTATTATTATTATTATTATTATTATTATTATTATTATTATTATTATTATCATTATCATTATCATTATCATTATCATTATCATTATCATTATCATTATCATTATCATTATCATTATCATTATCATTATCATTATCATTGTCATTGTCATTATCATTATCATTATCATTATCATTATCATTATCATTATCATTATCATTATCATTATCATTATCATTATCATTATCATTATCATTATCATTATCATTATCATTATCATTATCATTATCATTATCATTATCATTATCATTATCATTATCATTATCATTATCATTATCATTATCATTATCATTATCATTATCATTATCATTATCATTATCATTACCATTACCATTACCATTACCATTACCATTACCATTACCATTACCATTACCATTACCATTACCATTACCATTACCATTACCATTACCATTACCATTACCATTACCATTACCATTACCATTACCATTACCATTACCATTACCATTACCATTACCATTACCATTACCATTACCATTACCATTACCATTACCATTACCATTACCATTACCATTACCATTACCATTACCATTACCATTACCATTACCATTACCATTACCATTACCATTACCATTACCATTACCATTACCATTACCATTACCATTACCATTACCATTACCATTACCATTACCATTACCATTACCATTACCATTATTATTATTATTATTATTATTATTATTATTATTATTATTATTATACAACTCGACAAAGAACGCAATCAAGTCATTCCAAGAAATGCAGGAAGATAAACTTCAGAATCAGTTGTCATGTCAAGGATCATTCTTCTCCAGTATCTTGAAATTCTCATTAGCTAAAATTAATATCATTTGGCCATCCTGTCAATCCAAACTACCAAAAAATATTTTCAGCTTCTCCATTCGTTACATCAATAATTCCCTGCCGACCCGTAAAAACCTGCACAAGTGGGGAATCTCTTCGTCTCCTGAATGTTCGTTTTGCCTCCAATCCGAAACTTTACTACATGTCGTCGCTGGCTGCAGTTCCTATTTGGATCGGTTTACTTGGAGACACGACTCTATTTTTAATTTTATTGCCAACAACGTCCAATCAGATCATATTAAAAAAATATTTGCTGATTTGCCCTCATTCTTTAATCCATCGATAATAACTGGTGATATTTATCGTCCTGATCTACTAATTCTGACGAAGGATAATACTTTGTATGTTGTAGAATTAACCGTTGGATACGAAACCAATCTCAGAAATAACATTAACCGTAAACACTCCAAATATAAGGACTTAATCCAGGAACAAAAGAAAAAATTTTCATCCGTAACTTTCATCAGTCTTTCAATCAGCGCACTTGGTGTTTTCGACAAGGAGTCTGCTAACTTTTTAAATATGTTAGAACGTATGGGTTTGGATGACAGTCATGTTAAATTTGTTATCAAAAAAATTATTGGTATTGCTATTAGATCTACATACTACATTTTCTGCTGTAGAAACAAAGAATGGACACATCCAGAATTGATGAAATTCTAAGGCATATTTTTTTTTTTAAGCTATATGGTGTAATATAATTGCATGTAATTTCTGATAATCTTTATTTTCTATATTATGTCATATATCAAGTAGCCAATTGTAAATTACCTTTTAAAAGTGAGATTTGCAGTTGTAAGTATATAAAATTAAATAAAGTTTTCATTATTATTATTATTATTATTATTATTATTATTATTATTATTATTATTATTATTATTATTATTATTATTATTATTATTATTATTATTATTATTATTATTATTATTATTATTATTATTATTATTATTATTATTATTATTATTATTATTATTATTATTATTATTATTATTATTATTATTATTATTATTATTATTATTATCATTATTATTATTATCATCATTATTATCATTATCAAAATTATTATTATTATTATTATTATTATTATTATTATTATTATTATTATTATTATTATTATTATTATTATTATTATTATTATTATTATTAATATTATTATTATTATTATTAATATTATTATTATTATTATTATTATTATTATTATTATTATTATTATTATTATTATTATGACAAAGATGATAGACAAATTTAGTATATGACTATTTCGCCGAAAATTTTGGAACAGTAAATAAGAAGAATCTCGAT
The DNA here is from genome assembly GCA_963855995.1 of Muricea muricata. Lineage (NCBI taxonomy): Eukaryota > Metazoa > Cnidaria > Anthozoa > Malacalcyonacea > Plexauridae > Muricea > Muricea muricata. Next base: position 107,584,541 of record OY979716.1, read on the forward strand.
TATGAATTTGATATCAAGTATGCTAACTATACTAAACAAGAGCTAAAACGGGAATTGAAATCGCTAAAGTGTCAACCAAATGCCGATGTAAATAACATTAGATACGTCTCACAATTATTACGAAGATTACCCTCGAGGAAAAATTTCACTTCTGATGTTAATTCCCTCAACGATGACGAACAAATTAGCAAAAATTTTTGGCGCTATGCGAAATTAAAGCTTGAGGCTGGTAGAAATATTTTACCGACTTTTAATTTGTCAAGTTGCACAAAGTATTTTATAAACATGTGGAGAAGCTTATTTCCTACGCTTACTTTTACCATGCCTGACTGGATACCCCCATTGTCGACTCCAACGCACCAATTTAATTCAGATCCTCCCACTTATGCAAGATTAACTTCAATCATCAGAAAAATGAAATCTAATAGCTCGGCTTGTCCGCTTGACCAATTCTCCATTATCTCGTTAAAACACTCTGCTTACCTCAGGACGTACTTAACTGCCATAATTCAGAACGTATGGAAATCGGGTCAAATTCCGGAAGTGTGGAAGAAAGCGGTCACTATTTTAATTCACAAAAAGGATTCTCCTGATGATCCCCAAAACTTTAGACCGATTACTCTTCAGTCCGTTCCACTGAAAATCTTTATGTCGGCTTTGCGTAATACAATGTACGAATTTCTATTAAAGAATGGTTTCATTGAAAACAGCATTCAGAAAGGCTTCACCCCTGGTATGTCTGGTACCTTCGAACATACATCACACTTAGTTAGCATTTACGTTCTAATTCGTTTCACTCAAACGAACGTAAATCATTTTACCCTTTCTAAACTGAAAACAAAACAGTATGACAGCATTTTGGCATACGCTCAGGCATATCAACCTAATGCGGTTTATTTTGACGTTAATACACTACATGTTATATTTCATTATTATATTATATTATATTGTATTTCACAAAATGCATTGCTTTATCTAAAGACCCATATAGTTTGTGATTTCTAATCGTTTAGTAATGTCCTCTTGAATATACATGTCTTTAGCTGTAGACGACTTCCAACGACCGTGTAACTTCAACATTCTCTCAGAAAGGTTGGGATTATTCGCAACTGCTGCCGTTGCTCCTCCGGCTCTCAAACTATGTAAACCATATAAAGAGGAATCGTATCCAATACTATCCAGACACTGTTTAAAGATTTCGCGGCATCGTGTATATGATAATTTAGATCCGCAGAGCTTATAACCTTTGATCGATTTAAACCAGCGAATAGGTCTGAATAGATGCAAATTGCTACCAGGATCGATTTCAGCTACTTGAATATATCTCTCTAGAACAGAAACTGGACAATATTGATTAGCAAGACGTTTAATAAAAACGTAATTCCCTTCTCGATAAACATCGGTCTTGGATTGAGGTATGAGAATTTTTATATAACCTTCATGCATTTCGATATGATGTACTCTAATATTACTCAGTTCATTGTACCGGAGCAACCCTGAATAACCGATCGAACAAATACATGCTAAACGTAAATCGGCGAGACTAGCATCCTTCTGCCCGTATTTGTCAACAATCTTCTGTATAATTCGTGGAGAAACCGGCAACTTCTTCTTTATGGGTGACGAATGTGAGCGTTTGATAGCTTCTAATAAATTACGACAAATTGGGTGGTCGAACGGATTGTGAACGTTTATAGACGTAAATGAATGTAACCATTTTAGCGCGGCGTGTGCTGAAACAGTTGCGCTTGGAGAATGCGATTGAAGAAAACGACTGTATGTATATGTCACTGCTGTCGGGGTGTCAACAGGAAATTTTGCCACAACGCTGTGTGCGTTGCACCATTTCTGGTACTTAGAGATCTCCGAGGAATACCTTTTAACAGTTGAATCAGCTCTAGACTTGATAAGCAACTTGATCAGGGCGTCTTTGTCTGGTTTTATGTTCTCGTGCAACTGTCCCCAAAATGAGCCGGAATCAATAATCTGAAACTTGAAACAAAGCAATCACTTCTTTCTAATCATAATTTTATTATTATAATCGTATACCCGTACACTCACTAACATATTACAATATAAATATTAAATAATTAATGTCGGCCTGTATCGACGAAGGCGTCGATTTGTAATAACGAATGTCACAAAAGTCACGTATTAAAGGCCAGTGCCCCATACTGTCTGAATTCAAAAAAGGCCAGTGCCATGACAATGTTCGTGCACACACTAATAAAGTTTAAATGCTTCTGTTCACTCAAGATTTTCACAAATTACAGCTATCATAATAGACAATTTTTTTTTTTTTTCCAAGGCCAGTGCCCTTTACTAGAGAGCCAGTGCCCTCAACTGTAAGACGGCCAGTGCCCTTTCCACTCTATAAATTAGAATTCGGCCGGTGCTCCCATTAACGCAGTTGCAATAATTTGTTCACTAGATTTTCAGTAACTGACATGTGAAACTCAAAACCCCTTAGAACTGAAATCCATCCTTAACGCTAACATGTTTCCCAAGAAATTTGGGCCAAATATTGAATTTTTATTTCTGCCCTGTAGCAGAATGTCCTTGCCTTCGAAAACTTTAAAATCCCTGATACAGTTATAAAATTTTCGCGCGACAATCGGCCAGTAATCGGAAGAAGGCCAGAAAGGGATAATGACAGTCGCAATCGCCTTCCTCTTGTTCAGGTAATTAAAAGCCTCGGTAATAAGACTAACAAGGGGAACAACAAGACAATTTTCTCCCTGAAGATTTTGCACAAAGAAATCTACTGCAGTACATCCGGGATTCCAATGCCAGGAGAAAAATCGATCGATCTTTTTGTTGTAGAAATTTGCAAAACAATCTATTGTATGTTTACCCCAGATGGAATCCGAATATAGAACTAATTCAGGAGTAATTTGCCAATCATCAATATCAATTATACGGCTAATTGCGTCGGCTCTTTGTAATTCAGTGCGTGGAATCCATTGAATTGCCAGTTCTATCTGATTGTCTATACAAAGCTGGTATATTCTTATCGCAATCTCGTGCAAATCTTTGTGCATACAGCCCACTTGAACTATGCGGCATGCGGCCTGGTTATCAGTGAACCATTTCAAATATGTATTTGTAATCAGAGGTAGGAATTTTTTTTTTTTTTTTTTAAGCGCAAATTCTATAGCGGACAATTCTCTCCTGGTAGAACTTTTGGTAATTTCATGTTGATCCCATAGCTTGTGACATGTTTGTTCCCCATTCAAATCTAAATGAGCGCCACAGCCGGAGCGGCTAGCGTCGGAATAAGCCATGTAATTTGAGGATGAAGGCATTGTGTCGATACTCTTAAAATTAGCTGATTTCAAATTCTTCTGCCAAAATAAAATCTCTTTTATACAATATTGATCGAGCTGGAAATCTAAGCGGCACTAGCGACTGACATAGAGCAATGTCGTGTCATCGACCTCGAAATATTCCCTAATACTGCATTTGTCGAAATGATTTTCCCGGTTAAAGAGGCCAATTTTCTGGCCGAAACAACAAATTCATTCTTAATTATCTCCTCGATGAATTGTAGTATATTTGTTATTCTCTTTTCGGAGATGCTTATACAACCGTCCCGTGAATTCCAAACAATACCTAACCACTCAATAATCTGGCAAGGTACCCAGACTGACTTATCGACATTGCAAATAAGACCCGAGTTAACCAAATCACACCGTATAGTTTTAGCCAGTGCTAAACAGTTTTCGTAAATACATTCAATTAACCAACCGTCATCCAAGAATAAGGCAAGCTGTATACCTTGCAATCTCCAATACTTTTGAAGCGGTTTTAAGCACTTTGTAAACACATAAGGCGCAGAACTCAGACCAAAAGGCAGAACGGTAAAAACATAGTACTTTAACTTATTTGTCTTTGAACACTTCCAGGAGAAACCGAGAAACTTTTGAAAATTTTTGTGAATCTCAATATGGTGGTACCCGCTTTTGAGGTCAAAGGAGATCATAAACGAGCCTTTTTGAAAGTATTTCAAACCAACTTTCCAATCTTCGTATTTGATTTTTGCCTTAACTATGTATTGATTAACGTGCCGCAAGTCTAGTATTAACCTTTTCTTGCCGGTAGCCTGTACGGAAACAGACAATGGATTAACCACGAATGCAGCTTCAGAAATTTCAATAACCCTATTCGATTGCAAAAGTTCTAATATTGCTTGCTCAACGAAGTCCGAGTGCATTAGAGCAGATCGGTTATTTTGCAAAATGACGGAAGGCGGCGTTTGTGTGAAAGGAATTTGATAACCGCTATCAATGAGAGTCAAAATCTCTCTTGGTGTGCCGATGGCTCTCCAAAATTCAATATTCCTCTTAAGACTACCTTTAACTCCCAATTTCGTAAATTGTTCATACTCAAATTCAAATTGTACCTTTACAATGTCTTCAATCGAGTGTACATCGTCGCTTTCATTTGGTGTGTTCTCTACCTTGTCCTCCGGCAGGGTTAATATTGTAGGAACTGTTTGAATAAGGGAATCCGCTGCGGTTTGAATAGGAATACGAGGGCCAAGTGGCTCTACAATTTTTGGCCCAGTGGCCGTATCGATAGCAGCGGTAACATCGTGACACTGAATTTGCAGTAAAGTCTGAACGGCCTATATCAAATAAATACAAACAAGGTGCATATAAAAATAAATAAATCTTTGTAGAAGGAGCTCTGTGAGACCAGCAATTTGTACCGTGGGTGGGTGGGGAGGGCTGTGAACCGCTTGGTTGAAAAGCGAGAGTGAGAGAGAGCCAGAGTATGTTGTGCGTCAAATATATACTTAAGGTACCGGAAGCGCGGGCTTGGTCCGATTCCCTTGGGAAGTAAGAACACAAGCAAGTTACGGCTGGATGAACTTGTTTACCAATGGAAGATACATTTCTAATTAAGCAAGTTAAAAAACAACAGCGCTCCCTAACAGTGACTTTGTTGGATTTGAAAAATGCTTTTGGTGAGGCTCACCATCGATTGATTCCTACGGTATTACAATATCATCACATCCCAGAGCATTTTCGTAAATGCGTTGAAAATGTGTACAGTGACTTTTATTCATCTGTAATTACTGATGCATATCAAACGC